>CM054143.1:57158747-57201247 GCA_028751875.1 Rapana venosa | reverse complement strand
TACTGAGAATACAACGACCACAACACTGCAGTGTGAACGAGCCACAACGTCAGAAGATGTTTTCTCTATAGCAATGATAATCTAAAATAATAAAACAAGACGGGTGATACTGTATAAAGTATTAGGTCTGTGATTCACCGACAGGGCAGTACTGCAGCGTGGGGTTTTTTTTGTTGGTTTGTTGTTGTGTTTTGTTTGGGGGTTTTTTTTGGTTGGCTGGTTTTGGTGGGTTTTTTTTTTTATTTGTTGGGTTGTTGGTTTAGGGGTTTTTTAAGACAGTAACTGGTATCAGACAGACATCTGCAGTGCTGGTCAGACGGTTTTGAAGTTTTAACGACATATATAAATCTGCTTCTATGAAATAGACGACTCTTGATTGCACATGAAAGATTTTTTTACCCATCTAACCCATAATGCATTTATTTTTAACAGGTTTTTTTTATTCAAAGCTTAAAAAAACCTATCCCATGAAGATAATTATCATTAACAAGGATCAAACCTCCCTCCCCCCCCCCCCCCCCTATCTCTTCCACACTGCATTAACCACTAAGCCCTGGTGGCTGGTCACTGTGCTAGTTTTGCACTATTCCCAAATTTTCTTCCAAAGAGGTAGTTGAACTGTTTTAAAACTGTTTTCTTCATTTAAAAAAGTCAGCTTGGTTGATAACGCTAGGGTATATTGGGATGAATGAATTCGCCTAACTGCAGGCAAGATAACGTAGGTCGATGTACAAATATGATAAGGATTAGTAAGTGCTTGTCAAGTATGCATCGATACTATTGTGACATGTGCAATATCGATTCAATCTATGCCTTTCTTCTCTGCGAAGTAGAGCAACTTCAAAAGGATTTTTAAGATAAAACGTGATCTCGGAAGTCATAGCCAACATAAAGCATACTTTTAAAACTACTTTGTTTTGTTGCTTTTTTCTTTTTTACATTGTTCTACAAAGTCTTTCTCAGAAAATGTAATGATTTTATAACTTTATACAGAGACCATGAACAGAATATTGCGTTAAGAAGGTTATTTTTATTGCAGTTTGTATTTTCCTTTCTGAAGCTGTCATTGTCTTAGCTTTGGGTACGCCTAGTGACAGAAGTATGCTCTCTTCTTTCGCTTGTTGGAGGAATGTGTTCAAGGTGGTTTTGGTGTGTGTGTGTGTGTGTGTGTGTTTATTTGGGAGGAAGATGGGTGGATTGAGTTTTTTGGTGGTTTGTTTTTTGAAGAGGTGGCGAAGGGGACCGTTGATTTGTACTAAGAAAGCTTCCAATCATTTTACATGTATCGAACAGAAGGATTATTGCACCTTTTATAATGAAATGACAATAATGTTATGGATCAGTCTCTCCCAAACTGACCTCTAACAAGCAAGCAAGGGAGAACACACAGCCTCCACCCACCCCCTATTTCAATGTCCAAAATGGAACAATGAGGATCCTTACCTAGCGAACTGCAGCACTGTATAATATCCTTATACCCAATAGCTTTTGGGGTTGTTATTTATTATTTTTTTTTTTTTGGGGGGGGGGCCGTTGTGGTCATGTTTGATAACGAGCTGTAACTATGCGTCGTCACAATCACCATGCGCACATAGGGATGCATGCGTGTACATAAACAATACGTGGTTTTCATCTTCAACTTGTCTTTCTGTTGACTGCTGATTTGAATAAAGAAAAAGAAAAGGGAAAGAAATCAATCTCAGTTTAACTGAAAAACGTGTTACTCAAGACACTCAGTCACACACCATGGTAGTCCTTGTAAATATATAGAAGCACTAAGCATTGATGGGAACAATTTTTTTTTAGGAAACTCTGTGATCGTTTTTCACACTTCTTAAAGTGCACGTACTATTTTGAACTGTGTGAAAATGCAATAAGCGACCGGGTTATTTTGGCGCAGAACAGGAACCAAGAGATCGAGTGCTAGTTAATATGGTCGTCTGCAGTGCAGCATCGCTGTTGGTGACTGATAGTCTGCAACCTCCAGCAAAGAGCGAGTCTGCCCAGTGTAGGCTATACTTTAAGCTTTCCAGGTTTAAAAGAATTAGGGGAAAAACCATGCTTTTCTGGATTGTGAAATGGGAGATAAGTCTGTTAGTTTTCACATTTTTCAGAATGCCACATTCTTTTATTAATGCGAAAAAAGGGAAGAATGGGTAAACAAAATTTCTGCACTAGTATTTGGAGACTGAACACTAGTGGCAGTTTTAGTATATATAAGATATATAAGTTTTATGATGATGTACACCCAGCAATTACTGTATATTGCCTGAGTTTGGTACTGAAAGAAATCAGTGTGTGTGCGCGCGTGTGTGTGTGTGTGAACAAAGTCCCACTGTACTGTGATGAACATGATCTACTAACAGAAAGCCGACCCCCCCCCCCCCCCCCCCCATCCCCCTCCCCAATATGCTTCACAGCCTTCATGTGTGGTCAGAGTAACGGGGAGATCGTAGTTACTTCCCCTCTGTCTCTTGTGAAGCACTACAGCATGTACTATATTTAGACATGCTGGGGTGTTTGGGTTGTTTTTTTCAGACACATCTGCGCAAGTGCCAGGGGTTTTTTCTTCTTGTTTTGGTTTTCCTTGCATGCTCTGAACTTACTATTACAGAATTTGTTGAACAGCCTGAATCCCTTTCACAAAGGCTTAGCATACTGCTGTCTGTTCTGATTACACTTTGTAATTATTTCAGCAATGTGAGGCGGGTACATAAGGATGCTTGGGGCTCTTTAAGTATATAAAAAAAAAACACCACACCAACTTCTGGAAATTTCTTTGTTCAAAATGTCTCCTTTTCTCTCATTTGCGTTTTGTTGGGGCTTTGCTATTCTTGTTTGGTTTCGTATTTAGTTTGTTCACCCCCCCCCCCCCCCCCCCCCCCCCCCTTTCCCTACTCTCTTTAATTTCTGTTTGCTCTCCAGTCTATTCAGATTTTGTCGAAAAAGTTATACTCTTTTTCTTAACACAGTTTGTATGACATTTTGCCTGAACTATTTTGTTCTGAAGACCAGGTTAGCATTTTGATTGTTATAAATGTTCGCTACTTTGAAGTGCTTGTTATCTAACTTTATCTTTTTTTTTGTTTGGTTTGTTTTGGGGTATTATCAATTAAGTGAACATCCACAGCTTGGCACAGTATTACATGCCTCAGAGATATGTGTAGTTGAAGGGGGGCTGGCTGGGAAAGGGGGGGGGGTACATTTTTTATGTGCTTGTTCGTTGATTTTCAGGTTGATGGCATTCGTTCTTTGAGACTGACAGGATCAGCACGTGTTCTGACTGAAGCCTGAACTGACTGTTCATGTGTCTTGTGAGATTTGGAAACTGAGTGAAGCAACAACCCTGATACGGCTTTCATGGTCAGATGAGATGGCCTATAAACATGCAGCAAAGTGAAAGTGTGGTGCAGTGTGAAAGCTCTATCTACATAGTTCTCCTTATCACAGATATTCAGTAATAGCATGGCACAGCTTTGGAGAGAAACGGTCTCTCCAACAGCTATGTTTTGCAAGTGTGCTGTTATATCATGACTCATTGTCTAGCTTCACTCTTGTCAGCAAGGCATGCACAAACATTCAGAGATTTGAGTGAGGGCAATATTCTGCTCATCAGGTTTCTTTCGGGAGATGGGGTGGGGGCTCTCTGCGTCTGGTTTTATAATGTTTTGTTTTTTGACAATAAAATTTGGGTATTATCGTTTTGCGTAAATACTTGTACATTTTGTAAAACTGCTTGGTGCTTATGACCAATTCCAGTGCAAAGGCCATGTGACTCTGCAAGTCTGTAAGTATCAGAATAGAAAGAGGAAAAAAAACAACCACGGTTACAAAATTTTTTTTTTATCAAGAAATCATAGTAAAATATAGTCAATATGTGACACTGCTGTCAGACTTTTAAAAACAAACACTTTGTTGCAACAGAATATTTTTTTCATTATTTTACATCGAGGATAATGGAATAAGCACTTATGTGCTTTTTTACATCCAGTCCCCGTGTGTCTGCGATTTTGTAAATGAAATGCTGTCATCTGTTCCCACCGGCACACAATGGCCTACTCTTACGAAAAGCGGAACAGGATTTAATGTGTGCGCAAGATGTTCTGTGTGCGTTCGCACGCAGGGCCTCGGTTTATAGTCTCATCCGAAGGACTTTTAGGGAGAGTGGAGTCTGCACTGATGTTAACTCCAGCGGAAAATATCCCCTTGAACGGGAATCGAACCCGGGTCGTCAGATTACGAGCGCTATGCTCTAACCACTAGGCTATCCCGTCCCCCATTCTAGAACATAAGAAAGAAAACAGGGGGCACTGCAACAAGCCAAAACATCCAGTGGTCCCTGAAGCCTTTAGAGAAGATGCTAATGAAGATGACGAGTATTCTGAGTAGGACAGTGGGGGAAAAATGTTTATCAAGCAAATATGACAGACGCAGGATTGTGACAGGAATATGCTGTGTATTGGCGACTTGTGCCGTTGTCGTTGCTGTGGGAAGATAACCCTTGGTGACGTGTACTGACATTGTGGGGAATGTTACATTATAGTATTAAACTGCAATATGGACAATTTTGTATTGGAGTCTGCTGTTGTTTCCCCCCCCCCCCCCCCCCCCCATATTTATCCTCTTGTGAATATGCTGGTTTTTGTTGTTGTTGGGGTTGGGGGGGGGGGGGGGGGGGGGGGGGGTTGTTTATTTGTTTTTGTTTCTCAGCTAGAGCTCCAAGGTTCACCAATGGTGACATTTTGCGAATGCGACCATTTTTGCCCATCATGAAGGGTAACAGCATTCCAATCTTCAGGGATATCTGTGAGAACCTTCAATGTTAGGAAACAGCATGTAGTATTGGAAAGGGGGTGCTTTTTTGTTGTTGTAAATATGTTAGGGATAGCTCAGTGGTCAGAGCACTCGCTTTCCCCCAGCCAAGTTAAGCAGCGTCGAGCGTGGTTACCAGTTGGATGGGTGACCGTTTGGGCGCCTTGGCTTCAGTACAGTTCCCCCAGCTGTAAATGGGTACCTGCCCTCTTTAGGGTCAGGGAAGGTAAAGCAGCGAGGGAGAGGAGATGGGCGCCGCCCTCAATATGCTGGCCCTAGAGAAGTGAGGTCTCTGACGCCTCGCTCCCCTACGACCTTATAGGTTATGGGACTCCTTTACCTCCTTTTTTAAATATGTTATCACTGTCTTTCAGCTCCAAGCCGATACCTAAGGCCTATACATTACAGCCCAGTGTTTCTCTTTACAAATAAAAACAAAACTTAACACCAAATACCTAAATATGAATAAATAAATCGATAAATATGAATAAACAGATGAATACACTGTTAAAACACGTGAAGGAAAGCAAGAGTAAACTGGATTAAAATAAACAAATAATAAACACTTGAATACAATCTCACAGCAGTCTTCTGGTCAAAAACCTTCTGAACGCAAGCAGCCAAATATTAGGTAAACCTGAACCAAAAGAAAAAAAATATTTCAATGATCATAAGCAATAACAGTGATGAGAAACAATGTGTATTTTACTCCCTATTTGCTAAGTACTAGTATATCTCATAATCTGCTATGTTAAATGTCAAAATTGACATACAGTTTTGAAAAGAGAAAGTACAACAAAGGACACCTCGGGATCTGTCCCAGGCCCTAATTTCCAGATGGCAGAGCACTGACAGAGAGCATCTGTCCTGTCCACAGCTCTAAATGCAGCAGCGCCCAGTCAGTCACCGTCAGACCGGTAGCTGCTTCAGAAGTGGCTCAGCAACCTGATCCTTGCCAGCCAGTCTCTCCCACGGCGATGCAGACAACATGACATGACAGGAATTGTAGACTGTCCCAGTTGGCTGTTTCTGCTTCCTACCTTGTCTTCAGTCTTCCAGCTATAGTTTGCTCCATTTCTCATCATCCCTCTTCACTCCCCTCTTGAATGGTATGGCACCAGCTTCTGTGGTTCAAGTGCAAGTAATGACCAGGTACCAAGATCAATGCCTGTGTGTCGTCAAGTCTCTTAAAAGACATTGTTGAAATAGAGTGCTGGGCAGATTGTTGGGTTGGTGCTGGCTGTCCTATGGCCAGTTTGACATCCTTTGGTATGCAGTCCTTTGCTCAGTGTACACACTGCAGCCAGCACCACAGGTATTGACAGGAGAGGAGGGATATACATGCACACAAGGAGATCAGCTGGCTTCAGCCAGGAAGAGAGAGAGTTGGTGGCTCTGTGCTGTCTCCCCTGTGATGCCCGGACCTTGGTGCAGGCCGGCAGGGCAGCAGAGGACAGGTCAACGTGTGTCGGGCAGTTGTGCTTCTTCTGCACACAGCAAGGTGTCAGGCAGTTGTGCTTCTTCTGCACACAGCAAGTTGTCAGGCAGTTGTGCTTCTTCTGCACACAGCAAGTTGTCCGGGATCCACTGCCGTGCCTACACTCTACTCTTGGTGCAGTTTCCATTTGTGGGGTGTCTGACAGCTGTCGTCTATTGTGGGGTGTCTGACAGCTGTTGTCTATTGTTGAGTGATTGACAGCTGTTGTCCATTGTGGAGTGTTTGACAGCTGTTGTCTGTTGTTGAGTGTTTGACAGCTGGTTGTTGAGTGTTTGACAGCTGGTTGTGGAGTGTTTGACAGCTGTTGTCAATTGTGGAGTGTTTGACAGCTGCTGTCTATTGTTGAGTGTTTGACCGCTGCTGTTTATTGTTGAGTGTTTGACAGCTGTTGTC
The DNA here is from genome assembly GCA_028751875.1 of Rapana venosa. Classification (NCBI taxonomy): domain Eukaryota; kingdom Metazoa; phylum Mollusca; class Gastropoda; order Neogastropoda; family Muricidae; genus Rapana; species Rapana venosa. Next base: position 57,194,544 of record CM054143.1, on the reverse strand, counting down.
CATTGTGGAGTGTTTGACAGCTGCTGTCTATTGTTGAGTGTTTGACAGCTGTTGTCCATTGTGGAGTGTTTGACAGCTGCTATTGTTGAGTGTTTGACAGCTGTTGTCCATTGTAGAGTGTTTGACAGCTGTTGTCCATTGTAGAGTGTTTGACAGCTGTTGTCTATTGTGGAGTGTTTGACAGCTGTTGTCTATTGTGGAGTGTTTGACAGCTGTTGTTCATTGTTGAGTCTTACCATTGCACCAGCAAAGTAATAACTGCACAGAAAAAGCCTGTGTCAATTCTAAGGGAGGTATCGTATCTTGAACCATTTGTTGTTGTTTTTTAAATAAATAAGCAGAAAAAAACCAACTGATACCTAACAGTTTATGGGTCAAATCATTTCAAGAACCAACAGCCGCATTTTCACACAAGCATTCACATGAAGTACACGTACAGAAATGAGCATTTATTCCGTCATCCCAAATAAAATCTAAGCTGAAAAAAATTAACTGAAATCCATGAAAATAGCACAAGGTCCCATTATCTCAAACAAAACTTATAAGTAAAATTTCACTTAAACCAAACCAACATACATCAAGAATATGTTTCATCAAACATTTGTTCAATATTTTAGAATCTCAAGTACACTGGACTGACAATGGTTACACTTTTTTTTTTGTCTCTCAGTAAACTACACATATACATGAAAAAAATTTCCACCATTCTTTCAAAGAAGATGAAGAGGGGATAGAAGATTAAAACACAAAAAAGGAGAGAAAAAACACTATTTTACATATACACATTCTGATTTTTTTTTTTTGCATAAAAATATGACACGCATCTTTTTGGCCAGCAATGCTTTACCAAGTCCTCAAATGAAAAGAACAAAATAATTGCACACACACAAAACCAAACCCAAATACTTTGTTTTTTAAAGGTGTCTTTTTATGACAAAAAAGGAAGGGGTGGGGTGGGGGCTGTTACTGAGTCTTATTATGTGCTACAATTATCCAACATTCAAAAACCATACGGTGAACATACAGAACAGCCGCCTTGCCAACCACACTCAAGTCAAATCTGGTCATTCAATGTAAGTTTCCAACTCACCATAACAAAGCACTTTTCTTTCAATATGACCCAGCCAAATGATATCAGTATCAGCCCATGACAAACTGCACAAAAAAAGAAATCTTGCAATCTGTCACACCATCAGTTACCAACAATCAATAAAATAGTTAAAACATTAATAATAAAAAATACAATATAAAGATGACAAGATTTTTTTTTTAAAGAGAGAAAAAAAGCGACATGAATGCCTGTGTGGTCTTTTTCATAACCATAATCGGTGCATGCAAGTTATAAAGCAAGGTACCCTATGGTTTCTTTCCCTATAGCTTTTTGCCTATTCCTGATGAATTTCTTTTCAACCATTAAATAATTATACCAATAATCCACATAAAATGGCTTTCATTTCTTTTACAAATACTGATACTGTATGTAAAAATCCAGCCAGCTTTATTTTATCTGGTATCTATTCCTTTAGTACATATTTACATTTTTTCCCTCAAGGGCTGGGGCTGTTTATTTTATACATGAAGTGTACCATGCAAGGCATAACAGAATAATAGAGATCTTTCACATGTACATGTGGAACCTTTTTTTTTCACAGGTATAGACTGAGAAGAACAAAATGGACTCAACTCCCTTCTCCATAACGTTCTATTGATCACAAAGGCATGGGTGTATAAAACCATCTGTTGACACATTGTGGGAAAACTATTCACATTCAAACATCCTCATATGCTGTAGTACAGTAAATGGAAATATATCAAACACAAGAAACAGAAGGTCTTATCAAATAAATAAACAGATTTTAAATAAATGAAGAATAAAAAATGTTAATCCTGTATTTTCCCATTATCATACTTGACCATCAAGATCAAAATGTCTTTTTTTCACAAATAGAGACTACTCAAGAGATCAATGATACAGATTTCAACTACATTCTAGAACCTGACTATATTATTATACACTACTTTCATCTCTGACCAGCTAAAATAAAATAGCAGGTAGAAAGGTACCTAGCACACTGCAAACACATTTCCCCCCCTTCTTTCAACAAAACTTTTTTTTCATCCTTTTACCTGCAAAAATGATACTGAAAGATACTGATTACAAAAGCACTTCACACGAATAACAGAGATTACAGAAAAATCAGCCCACCACCAGTTCCCTTCAAAACTTACCTTAACCCTTCCATTTACAGGTATCTAAACATTCTGATAGCACACAGAGATTTCCTTTCTTCGTTAAAAATCAAATTAAATGATCCTCCTGGCTGAGAAGGCTTAGTTGATGAGCTAAAAATACCTCCCCCAGTGCAGTGCCCAGCCAACAACCACTCCTCTGTTCGCTCCACACATCAGCTAGGGAGTCGCAATAACACTTTGGTCACATCAGGAGAGAACTCGGACAGCATTCAAGCCGAGAGATCGGGGGTACTTTTTGTAAATGAGAGCAACGCTTGTGTTCGATTTCTTTTTTGTAAATCAGAACAACGCTTGTGTTGGATTTCTAAGTGATGTACTCTACACCATTCCATTGCAATGACCCCTCCCCTTCTCCCCTTTTCACAGACCCATGCACCCAGTGTCGGGATATAAACTTTTCCTCACAAACATGGAAGATCATACAAAGAACTCAACTGAGTGTTTTTGTTGAGTTTTGCTTTTTTTTTTTTTTCATTCCTCAGCTAGAACTCCCATGTTCACCAATGGTGAGATTTTTGTGCATGCAGCCATTTTCCCACCAACTTCAGGGATGACACAGCAAGCATCGTGCCTTGGTTCTATTTTGTCATCCAAGTCTAAAGGAATGAACAGCCCACTCTTCCAAAAGACAGAACTGGCTTCAACATGTGCACAAGATGTTCTCTGTGTGTTCATACACAGGACTCAGTTTAAAGTCTCCAAAGGATTTTCAAGGGAGAGGAGTCAATACTAACATCAGGGGAAAAATCCCCTTAAATGGGTGTCTTGGTAGTGTCCCCCCCCCCCCCCCCCCCCCCCCCCACCCCCCCCACCCCCCCATCAAATCCAGCCACTTCCATCATAACACCCAGCCTACTGTACCCAAACACTCTCACTGAATTCAATCCTCCTCGATACACCCCCCCCCCCTAATGTCTTCCCCCTCTAATAGCTACAATACAAGGTTTGGATCATTCACAACAAACTTTTTTAAATTCAAAAGCCCAAGCATGACTGTGATATAGACTAGATTCCTAACTTTTGCATGTCAGGCCAGACTCTAAAAACAATGCTAACTGATCACAAGTTGAAACGGCTAAAACCAAACAAACAAAACTTCATCTTAACGAATCTATTTCAGACACAAGGTGTGTCATTGTGTACAGTAGCTACGGGTTAGAGATGTAGTAAAGCACATTCGATCTGTCTTCTTTAAATTACTGTTTGATTATGATTGCGTAACCCCCAGAGGACCACCTGGCTGTATAATGTTGCACAGAACACCATCATTTTACAAACAGAAAGGTGACTGGATAACAGCAACAAAACTGGGAGGAATGAATGTGCAGGTGATTCAATGGGGTTAAACACATACTCATTACACTGGTAGAAAAAGGCTAAATGCCACAGTTGATATTGAGTCAAACACAATACTTCTGCTATCATACAGGAAAAAGAAACAAAAGGAATGGAAAGGGAATTTATCCTGTCATTAACTCATGGGTAGTCAGTCTACACTGGGGGGCAACTGCACATGAAGTTATCACAATTTCTCAGAACATGTCAGCTGCGTGGAAAAGCTATTTCTGACTGATTTTCAAATACAGGCTGTACTCTATTCCAATGAAGATTTTCATAAATCTTCCCTGTAGAAAATCTTTCATTTTCCTGTAAGGGAAGAATATAAATTAATTTTTGTGGGTTAAATATCTATGGATTAAAACTCTGTGCCTCTACTTTAGAAAGAAAAATACAGTACTGTTCATGTTAGTTGTTCAGCACAAGCCTGTATCATTCTCTGCTCTCTTCTTCTGACACTACTTCAGCAGACTGCTGACCCTGTCAGCCCTCTGTTTCTCTGTAAATCCACTCAAATCTACAGCATTTTCAATTATTTTCCATGTAAGTTTAAGCATTTTGGGTTGTGGGTTGTTTTTTTCTCTATACAAATGAAATAAGTTGATTCCTATGAATCTAACACAGTTCAAAATCTTTCCTATCTTACAGTGACTTTTTGTTGCAATTTTCATAGATAGTTTTTATGTACAATTTGTGATGATGAAACAGGCTGATGACTTATCTAAAAATGTATATGAGCAGTTGTAGTCCAGCTTAACAACTGTAACCTGTACACTAGCTGACAGCTTCAAAGATGCAGCATTCCTCTGCCTCTATCCTTACAAGGAAAGATGCTGGTTGAATTACCTTTCATAAGAATGGCTATCTGTATCAGATGCACAAAAATTCCTGTACCAAACAGCTTTCATCTCCACACCACGCTCTAGCCACACCCCAACAATACATGTTGCACATGCATAGGCTGACTCGAGAAGAATTCTGACAAAACTCTTTAAACTGTGCAGATGTTCCTACCAACAACAAAAAATTGTGTAACGACATACGCTTTCTTCATTCGACTGTCGTCAAAAGGTCTACCATTCCCTGTGTTGGTAATAATATGTCTCCTAAGAAAACAACTATACATTTTCTGACTAAAAGCTACCTTGAAAGAATTCATAATGAATACAGCAATCTATGTCCCAAATCCTTGCAACAAATTTAGAATTGAAGAAGAGTAGATAATTTCATGAGACAACATCAGAAACACTGTTAACTCCTGTTACTTTTCAAAGCACACAGACCATTTACATTATCTGATCGTGATATTCCACTTGTACACACATACACACACATGGAGAAAAGAAACCAGACAAACTAACAAACGCCATTATTATCATACATGTAAGTCTGCGCCACTACCAATAGGGAAAAAAGTCAGTGATGAAGAAAAAAGAAAACAAATGTTACGATCCAAACTCAAGATTTCAGTCAACCAATAATGCACAAGGACAAAAATTACAGATTTTAACACAGGTACATAAGAAAACAAATTCCGATATAAACACGTACCACAGAGAAAAACACATAAGAAAGAAAATGTATGTAGAATGCTTTCTGTTTTCAAGAAATACACATGGTCAATCCAGCTTCAGAGTAGAGAATACAAGTTTTCGGTTTCAGAATAACAGAATGCATATGATATATTCAAGCCAGCTTCAATGCTTCACAAAGCACAAAGATGAATCTGAGACGACAAACTTGATAACCTTTTCTTATGTCACCAACATCTACACTACCTTAGTTTTAATTAAACATACACAAAAGAAACAGTGGTTGAATATCAAGGACCATAGCTTCGGAACGACTTGAATTCAAAAACAATTACATAGTACGAATTAAGTATCTTTTTCTGTTTTATACACAATTGTGCTTGAATGCATGCAAACATGCGATTCACACACACAAACACATGCACACAGGCAACCACACACAGACACAGAGGACAAAATCTATACTTTAATTTTTTTTGTCATGAAAAATGGGTTTTAAAGTGATGGCAACAATCCTGAAACCGCGGCCGAATCCAACACCAAAAGCACTGAACAAGAACAGGTGCACACTTGCCAAGCAGCACTCCCCTCACCCAACTATCCCTTCATTTCTTAAAGCTTGCAAGAATACAGAAACCACCACAACAACATCTGAACAGACAGCTTTTATTTTTGCCAAATTTTCATCACAATTCTCAGTTGCTCAGTTCACCAACAAGTAGAAACGCTTAGGAAAAATCAACGCTTCATTACAGTGTGACACAAACCCATAATCCATGCAATAAATTTTACTATATATCATTTAACTGATCACACTTCTCTCCTCAATAATTTGCTACAATCTACTCAATAACTAAACTATCCTCCATCCCCCACCCCCACCCCTGAAAAAAATTTACACAGGCAGAACAATTTGAAAAAACATACCATTCACACTTACGCCAAGCTTTTCAAACAATCCAACATACCCAAAGTATTTGATAGACGTTTGGCAATAAAAATTTGCAACTGTGCTACGATTTTTTCAGTGTTTAAAAAATTGTGTATTTTGTGCTGTCATTACAAGGCCTTGGTACCTTTCAGAGCAGTTCATGGCACAGTTTATGTGGACAATCCACTGTCCACTGTAGTGTGCTATTTTGATTGTAGGCTTTGATATGGAGATTGCATTTTTGCCCCAACAATGTGTGTGTCTTCGTTTTAACATCTATCTACTAAAAAGTGATATTAGACAGACCCAGCTATGTTCTGGAGCCATGATGCCTTGAATTATACAGTAGATCTCCTGGTATTCAAAAATTGCTTTATTTTGTTTTAATGAAGACAGGTTTTCTTCCTGCACTAAAATATTCCTGCAAAGACACTACTAGAACTTGTTTCTATTCTGGTTGACTGTGTTAGAAAACTTCTGACTTTTCCCCCTAAAAAGAATAATTCAAATATCAAACCCTGTATCCGCAAAAGTGAATAAATGACATCAGTCGCTTTATGAACTGCAGGGTGTTATTGACAAACAGAAAACACCATCTTTTCTCAACAGTTCAGCATCGGGGATTGGACGGGAAGGTATCCACCCTAAATTTTCAACGATAAAACTGATCAACACTACACAGACAGTAGCCATCTTCAGTACTTACAGGGTTTTGATTACAGAATGTATAATAATGCAACTTCATATCACAATGTAAAAGACATCTACAGAGTACAGCAGTGGTCTTGGCTTCATTCTATTTCTCTCCAATCTACCATCAACCCGCTACACTGTCCACGTTTTCTAGGATTTGTTGTTGTCGGGGTTTTTTAAGTAAGAGTACAAAACTGCCCATTCCCCAGATTACATACATATTTTTCTTGTTTCATACTATTCATGAACACAAACTGAACACAATCTTTCGCTAATATACCCTTGAAACGATGGCAGAAAAATAAAAGAGTAAACAGCAGCAAAAAAGCGTACACCATTCAGAAAGAACATGGAATAAATACAGAAATACTCTTGCACACATACATGAATATACAAATGAAAGATACAGAGACAAAAAAGTTAAGCACGCTGAGTTAGCAGATATAATAATCAATCTTTGAGAGAGCCAACAGCAATTACGCGGGAATAAATTCCCCCAAATTCAGAAATCAGTGAGTCTACTTAACCATAAATATCGTTATTCGCATAGGTCTTAAGTCACAAAGACAGAGACAAAGAAAGAGAGATAAAGACAAAATTTTGATCAGAGATATTTTTTGATAATCGTTTCTTGTAATGCTGCTACTGCAAAAAAGTCAACCCTGTTGTCTAGTGTCAAAAAAAAGTAAAAAAAGACACTGAAGAAAACAACTCTGTACAAGGAAAAAAAAAAAGAAAGAAAAACAGAAAAAAAGCCATCACGAATGAGAGGAGTATACATTTACTTGACAGCAAGCTGTACTGTCCTGCTTTGTGTAAATAGTGTAAGTATACGAGAGTGGATGCAAAAAGTTTCATTAAAAAAATGTTTAAATACTGGGGTAAGCATTAAACGGATCATAATACATGTGCAATATGTCTTTTTAAAAGTCTCAATCAAAGCCAATGCTGTACAGAAAACAATAACAAACCGTTTTTCCTTAGAACTGACAGACAAATACTCCAGATTTTACCTTGTTCCATAATATGCCTACCATGAAAAATATCAGTTCATATTCTAGGACATTGTTCGGTCAAGAAAAAGAGAACAAAAAATTTTTTAAATCGCTACTCTCAAACACACCGAAAAAGAGGGACAAATGGAAAAAACTTGATCACCCAAACACGCATAACAGAGACTTGTACAAACCAAATACACACATACACAAGCACACACACATACACAAACACACAGCCACACACACCTACGCATACCCACAAACACACACAGAGACACACTCACACAATTGGACTGGTCACACACACACACGCACACACACACACATACCCATGCCCGCAGTCACACATCTCTCTCTTCTCTCTCTCATCTTATTTGCATCACTTGTTCTTGACCTCAGCCCGAACACGTTTTGTCACACGGCCACATGATATTCCCACAATAAAAATGATGGCGATGACCGTGAACAGGACCACCATGAAATAGTTTCTGGATGGGGACGTGGCAATGGAGTCGTAGATTTCCCCAAAGCTTTCGGGCGGGGCCACCTGCAAACAGACAGGCACACGTTGCAGCTGTTTAGTGGTCACTGTGCAGTATACTAGTGGCAATCATTCTTCCTGACATCTACCTCAAGGTTCCGTTTCATGCTGCTTAGAGCCCAACTGACCATAAAGGCCATATCAGGGCGGTCACCTTGTTAAGTTTCATGAAAAGGTTGGAGGGGGTTTGGGAGCAATCTGTATTCATCATATAACAAGAGTGTGCAGTAATTTTGTCAGAGAGGGCGAGTGTGTGTCTGTCTGTCTGTGTGCGCGCGTGCAGGATATCAGCGTTTGATGTTCAACTGCAAACAGAAATTTACTCTCAATGATGGTAAAGTTTACTCTTAAAAGCTAACTTCAACTTTTCTGATCACATGATTTATTGTAACTCATCCTCAAACATTTTTACTATCCTCATACCTTAAAAATAAACCAAAAAAAGAACAAGCAAACAAAAAACACTGCCCATACTATTTGAATGACGAAGAACTATAATCTACCTCCCAAATGTTTGATGGTTTTGCAGATGCTTTTATAAGATGAAATCATTAAACTGAAGAATACTGTGATATCTTTCTTCTCTTTCTTTTTGCTTTGTTCTCTCGCTGATTTTCAAAAACCTATTTCTTTGACACAAAACAGAGAGGTGTGTTCTCAAAAGCGAAGTATTGCTTCTCCGGTGTGACAGAATACAGCCTAACATCATGGCTACACACAGCTGATCACCCTATAAATGCAAAATGATGCTGTTGCTTTCTCTTCATTCTCTTACTAATCATGTGTACTAATTCGTCACTGCCAGCCATTTTGCTTGCAAGAAATCATCAGCACCAGCCATTTTTCTATGAAAATACAATGTGCATACCTGTCTTAGAAAAAAAAAAAAAAAGAAGATATAAATGCAACCAAAGACACTGTTTATGCAGGGCAAATGGCTACATAAGGCAATCCTTGGGTGGCGATATCAGCAGGTGTCTTTTATCTTGTCAAACACAAGAGTAAGAGTACTATAACATCACCACTGTATTTGTATATGGGTTATTCTCAGAAACATGTGAGGTTTTTGTGACATAGACCTTGAAAAATAAATGTCATTGGAAGTTTATGGCTTTTTGTTATATTTTAGAGTATTCTGTCATAATCTGCATTCTTTTGAAAAAATTATGAAATATTAATTGGTTTCCTAGTATTTGATGAATTAAAGTTCTATTTTTAGCCGTGTTGCGGTTGTGACATGGAAACCAAAAGTAGCATAAATAAATCTTTGTACTCAGAATATCAAACAAAAAACACTCCAAAATGCTGTTGTTTTCATTTATAAAACAAATCTAACATTTGGAAGTATGACAATCACTGACAAAGCATATTTTTGGCCATTTTTCTAATGACACTCTAAGACAGTTTTGTACGCCCAGATTTAAAGTTTTTTTTTTTTTTTGCTAGTGACCACAGGAAGCATCACAAATTAGCCTAAACTTTAACCACAGAATCATTTAAATAAAACAACAATTTTCTTTACACAAGAATGGAAGCTATTTCAAATTAATACCTTATAAAAGTAATATGTTGCGGTTGTGACATGGAAACCGTTTGGTTGTGACATGGAAACCACACCCTTCAAAATAACAAATCATGGAAGTGTAGCAATTTAAACATACATTTAAACAAAACACACCAACTTAAATTGGAAACAATGCATTCTTGTAACATTATTCATACTGATTTATCATTTTATATGATATATTATGGTTGTGACATGGAGACCGTTTGGTTGTGACATGGAAACCACACCCCTCAAAAGCACAAATCATGAAAGTGTAGCAATTTAAGATCAAATTGAAAAAACACATCATCTCAAATGAGAAACAATGCATTCTTGTAACTTTATTTACATTGATTTATTATGTTAAGACTTAGAGTGACATGATATTATATCAATAAACATTATCTACATTTGATTTATCATGCTGGAGTGATATAATATCAATCAACACAACTAAGTCCAGTTTCTCTCATCTGACCCAGCGCATCCTTTATAATTAATGATAAAATATGAGCTCATGAGTGCATAGTGCTTTTATATCAAGTACAAAATGCATGTTTTAAAAAACGACAAAAAACCCAATGAAATCATATTCATTCTTGGGGGTTTTTTTTAATAGTAAAAACCAAAACTTAATTGTCGATCAAACTTTGTTAGGATTGTCAAATGATTACAAATCATCACCTTTGCTGTGTTGTTGGGGTTTCTTCCTTTAATATTAACAACACTTTGAATAACAGAATAATCTAAGGTTATTTCTTCTTCATTTCTTGTTTTACAGGCAAATTAATTCTTTTATTTTATGGGCAAATAGAATCCTTCAAGCACTCTCAGCATTTGCCGGTGCTTTTTTTTTTCCACACATGCAGCTGCTTTTTTGTCCCACATCTAACATGATCTAACATAATTTCAAACTGATTTAGGACTGTTAAGTTCTCTCTCTCTCTCTCTCTCTCTCTCTCTCTCTCTCTCTCTCTCTCTCTCTCTCTCTCACACACACACACACACACACACACACACACACACACACACACACACACATACATATGATTTGATTTATATTGTAACAGTTAAAAAAAATGTTGGTCATAATCACATGCATCCATATGTATAGTGGGCACCCTGCCCCCCTTTATTCTCTATCATAAGACTCCCACCTGGATAAATCTACTTTCTTAGACACTGCTCTTCTTTGTAACTGTACCCCCCTCATTAGACTTCTCCTTTATAACACATAATGTGTGTGTTGGTGTGTGTGTGTGTGTGTGTGTGTGTGTGGTTTGGTGTGTGTGTGTGTTTTTGAGTGAGAGAGAGAGAGCAAATAATTATATGTATGTAAATGTATGTGTTTGTGTGTGTGAGTGTGTGTGTGTGTGTGTGTGTGTGTGTGTGTGTGTGTGTGTGTGTGTTGTGTGTGTGTGTGTGTGTGTGTGTGTGTGTGTGTGTACAAGCGCATGAGAGAGAGTGTGTGTGTGTGTATGTATGTGTGTGCGTGAATGTGGACATGTGTGTGTGTGTGTGTGTGTGTGTGTGTACACCACAATTAAAATTTTTAACCATGTGAATTGCTTATTCTGCTCAATAAATGTTGATTTTTTTTTTTTTGCGATAAAGGCATTCATGGTTTCTTGTCATAACCAATTTCAACTGTAGTGTTCTTGCTTTTTATGTCAATGTGAATGTGTGTCAGTTGTGTGTTATTTGTTTTGTTATCAACGCTTGTCTTGCACATTTAAAGATGAATTGGTTCCAAATGTTGACAAAAAAAACGGAAACGAACGAAAAACAAAACAAAAAAGCCCATCCTCATGATGTGGTTTTCATAATAACTGATCAGGACTTGTAAAGTTTCAGGAGTTTGAAAAATTTTAAGCTTAGGACTTCCAGCATTGTATCCCAGCATTGTATCCTATCTCTCAAATGAACATAATTTAATCGGAAGAACGTCATTGTTTGATTACATTTGAAGCCTACGGAACGTAAGTGGTAGAAAACGAGTGACGTGTTTTGGTCGTGACCAGGAACGCCGAGCTCTGTCATCGGCGCAGTTTGTAGCAAACATTAACGTCACTGCGATGACGTTTAGCGTGCATTTACGGTTGACTCATTACGATTAACAACGATTGTGTAGATCAATCACTTCCCTGAAATCAACACTAGAAATCTGTATCCGAGGAAAAGGGGACGATTTATTACAGTAGATCAGAGTCGTGACACAAAACCATAATCCGTTTCCTGTCACGACTAACACGAGCTAAACGTTTTACGGCCAAATTTCAACGTGCGAGATAACCACAGAACAAAACTGCTGCAGGTTTATATTTTCAACAACATAACCAGAGCATCCATATAAAGAATCAATAACTGAATGACGAAAACGCGAGACTAATTTTACGTATGCTTCTAGATCTAACGGCCACGCTATCTTGGTTTCGTGTCACAACCAACGTGGTTAATACATGAGTTTACAGATCAACGAAAATATTCCCATAAAATACATTCAAACACTGAAAATAATCACTTCTGTCGCTAATTGTTCGAAATAAAACACGAATAGCATCTATAAAAGAAAGAGAAAGTAAAACTTCAACAAGAATGTTGCGGTCGTACAAGAAACCGTACTCTTTTCGTTTCATGTCCTAACCGTAACGCCGCACAACAAAAACTGGATCTATTTAATATTTTGTGCAAAATTTATTTCTTGCACATAACAACCATTTCCACAAATTACAGTAGATGGCTTTTTATTTCTTTCCGAGTAAGAATAAGCGGTCATCAAATGAAACGATCGGTAAATGTACCCACAGCTAACAAACCAAAGCTGTTGACAAGAAAAGAGAACCTGACAAAAACAAGCAATTTCGTAATTTAAACACAAGTTTACAATTATTAAACCCTGGTTGGCAAAAGTAAAATACTTTGAAAAGAAAATATTCCTTCTCCTTCGATAAAAAATGCGATAGAAGCGAGTAAACGCATCTTGATCAAATGCTGCCATGCTTTAGCGGTCGGTCGTGACATGAGAAATTTTGGAAGAAGACAAAGACCGGCACACTAGTATAGCATCGCGATGTTCCTTTGGCGGGAAAAAGTACGTGCCAGAGATATTTTAGGTCAAGGTGAAGTGCCAGCGATAAAAATCTCGGTCATTGAAGGAATGTGCCGAGTTTTGCACCAAATTTACGTCAGTCGGTTGTGATGTTAAAAATGAGAAACGATGTTGATAATCTGGAGTTTCAAGCCATGAACGAGGGTAGGAAGGCTTGCTGATCAAAAACATCGTTTTTTATATACTGTTAACTGTTTACTTTATCAGTGGAAGCTATAATGTGTTGATGATATCGTATAGTTCTTTGTGAGTGAATTTTTAAAATTGGGCCTGACTTTGGAAACCAAGCGTCACGACCACAACGGGTATTTAATCCACCCTCTATTTAATGTTCATGATAAAAAATGAAGATGTTTCTGCTTGGGAGTTTGAAACAACATCTGGGCATTAATTTAATACAAATTGTGTTTCAAATTAGCAGTCTTTGAAGTCATAACAACAATCTGAATAACGTATGCACCATCATGTCACAAATCCGCCATGTTGGAATGAGCACATTTTGTAAAAGAAAATTCAATATTTTTAAAAACAAGCACAAGTACTCATTAAAACTTTTAAAATTTATTTCTTTAATTCAAACATAACCAGTAACCAGCATTCACTACAGTTACAAACTAAATTCAGTCAAATTGTAGATGTGTGAAGTAGGTCACTATCATACCTCACATGTTTCTGAGAATGACCTATATGGCATTTCTGCAAAGGCATTGGAAGGGTCAAACAATCTAAACTGAAGGGTACTGTTCATCAAAAATATTATTTTGAACTTATTCAAATGGATGGAAATAAATAAACATTCAAGTTATAACACCTCGTGGGTTTCCAGATTCAAATGGCAGGGAAAAGCAGCGATGAAAGATCATGACTATTTTAAACTTTGTTCAAAAGTCAGAACATAAAGCAAAACTTTCCAGCAAAAATATCACATGGGTTCCCCCTCCCCAATTCAAGCTGGCTGGCTAAATTAAGAACAGAGTTGATACAGGATAATGATCACAGAAATAATAAAATCATTACCTGAACACACACACGCGTACGCTCGCAGGCACGCACACGCACATGCACACACACACACAAACCCATAAGAAACAGACAGAGAGAAGACAATGTAGACGAAGGTAGTCAGTACCTGTGCAGCATACTCCCACATTTCTTTGCGTTTCTTCAGCATCTCTCGGCAGTGAGGGGTCATGGCTCGTGGATCCTCATCCAGGAAAGACAGCAAACAGGACATTTCTGAAACAGCCCAACACTCACTCCAGCCACAGGACACATCTTGGAAAAAAAATTGTTTTGTTTGTTTTTTAGTTTCTTTACAATTTAGATTTAAAGAAATTATGGTTCTGTTATGATTTTGACTAGTATAGATATGTAAAGCATAACTGACTTTTTGGTTCTGTTATGGATTTTGACTAGTATAGATATGTAAAGCATAACTGACTTTTTGGTTCTGTTATGGATTTTGACTAGTATAGATATGTAAAGCATAACTGACTTTTTGGTTCTGTTATGGATTTTGACTAGTATAGATATGTAAAGCATAACTGACTTTTTGGTTCTGTTATGGATTTTGACTAGTATAGATATGTAAAGCGTAACTGACTTTTTGGTTCTGTTATGGATTTTGACTAGTATAGAAATGTAAAGCGTAACCGACTCTTTTTTTTTTAAAAGAACAACAGGCTAACCCATAATCAGCGCAGAGACTCAAAACAAAACAAACAAAATTGTGAAGACTCAAAGAGACCGACAAGGGCCACATTTTATCTTATTTATTTTGTATTTATTCTTTTATTTCGAGGATAATGGAATAAGCACACTCACTTCCTTTCTTACATCCAGTCCCCGCGTGTATGCAGTTTTGTCAATTTTGTCACCTGTCCCACCGGTACACAATGGCCTACTTTTCCGAAAAGCGGAACAGGGTATAATGTGTGCTTCACGGTATCTAAACTTATGCCTGCCACTCAAAACAAAACAAAATGTTGAAGACCCAACGATATGACTGAGGGCCCAACACAGCATGTACACACACACACTCTGTCTCCTCCTCCACTCACGTCTGCCCTGTCCGGGGTGCACCTGTCTGCAGAGGGAGATCACAGACACAGAGACAGATCACAAACACAGACACAGAGACAGACAGACAGACAGACACAGACACTCTGTATCGTCCTCCACTCACGTCTGCCCTGTCCGGGGTGCACCTGTCTGCAGAGGGAGATCACAGACACAGAGACAGATCACAAACACAGACACAGACAGACAGACAGACAGACACAGACACTCTGTATCGTCCTCCACTCACGTCTGCCCTGTCCGGGGTGCACCTGTCTGCAGAGGGAGATGAGGTCCTGCTGGCAGGCCGTGTGCAGCAGGGGGTCCACGTTGACGTCCACGTGACTCTCCGCCAGCAGGTTGGCCACCTCGCGCCGGCAGCCGTCGTCTTGGATCTTGTGCTCGCTGAACTTGACCTTGAGGCACTCCACGATGCGGCCCTGCCCCGCCTCCCGATGCGCATGTTCTCCACGTCATCCCCTTTGCCAGCGATCAGGTTCTTCGCTGCAGAGACGGGTGATCTGCAAGCAGGCGGGGGCAAATAGGTAGGACAGGTCCCAACCACAAATATAAACACAAAAACGACAAAAACTACAAAAAGTAAAAACTGGGAAAAATATTTTCTCTCCTCACAATAAAATGTTCGAGTTTGAATTTTTTCTCTCTCTCTCTCTCTCTCTCTCTCTACTCTCTCTCTCTCTCTCTCTCTCTCTCTCTCTCTCTCACACACACACACACACACAACTTATCTTTTTTTCTTGCTTTTTTTTTTTCTTTAGATAGATGGCTTGATGAAAAAAAGCAAATGCACTGCTTATTCAATGTACTATCTGAAAATAAAAGTTTGACTTTGACACACACACATGCTCTCACCTCAGCCCGGCAGGTTTTCAACAGGACAGGAGCCATGCGGATGTCTGTGGCTGCGGCTTTGATGCGATCACGGATCTGGTGTTCACACGCCGCTGACAGTCTCTGTGACAAGCAGGCATTTTGTTGGGGTTTTGTTTTTCTCTTCACATGATATAGAGTGCGTTGAATTGGATGTTTTTGATGACAAATTGCTGGTTTCCTCACACCTTTTAAGAAATTCATGTCTGTATAACTTGTAATTATTCTGGCAACGAATGAATAGCTGGTGATGATGAATTTGGGGTAGAAAAGAGTGTTTGTCAAAAACAGAGGGCTCATCAACAGGGCATTAAATGCAAGGGGGGGGGAGGGGGTCCCTCTCTCCCTGCATTGAAATAACACTTTTGGATGAGGAGATTTTTATGTGTTTTATAAATCATGGATTCATTCATTCATTCGACCCAACATACAGAATATAAGACTGGATTTAAGCTTCTTTCACACACACACACAACCATGTGGGGAAAAAAAGCATTCAGAGATATGGCTGTTCAGGTACACTGGGACACCACACAAATGCATGCACACGTGGATAGGTGGTCTGGAGCTAAAGCACCTGCCTACAAAGCGGAAAGTGTGGGTTCGGCCTCTGTTTGAGCCAAACTTGTCCTCCTTCCACTAGACCTTGAGTTGTGGTCTGTGTGCTAGTGTTTTGGATGATACATTAAACCAAAGTCTCCTAAGCAACACGCATTCAGTGCACAAAAAACAAAACAACAACAAAAACATGGCAACAAGAGAGCTGACCTGGAAAATTTCTGCAGAAAAAAAGCCACTCTGATAGGGAAACAAATAAACATACAGAAAGTAAGGGGGAAACAAATTAACATACAGAAAGTAAGGGGGAAAACGGGAGGCGCTGCTCTTGTGGTGAAGAGCTGACCTCCCCAGGGAGAGCAGCCCAAATTTCACACAAAGCAATCTGCCTCGGTAGAAAGTGGTAAATCAAATCAAATCAAACGAACTTACATACATGGATGTATGTGTGAACACACACACACACACACACACACACATATCCATTCACACACATCCAACACTTCCCACCAACAGCATACACACATACATACAACCCACCCATCCCCTGACCCACCCACCCACACACAAAACACATACATACATTCCCCACCCCCACTCCCTACACCCCAAACCCACATCAACAACTCCAGCCACCAAAACTGACCTTGATAGCAAACTGCTGTTTGAGGCAGTTGATGACCCTCCCCTCCAGTTTGGCGTCGTTGGCGGACTTGACGATGACATCGGAGCAGAACTTGGGGATGTCCTGCTGACAGCTCTTCTGCAGCAGGGGGTTCAGGCGGTAGTCTGCCACCACCAGGCCACCAGCCATCACCATCATCATCATCATCATCATCACCATCGTCGTCGTCGTCGTCGTCATCATCACCATCGTCATCACCATCATCATCATCACCACCATCATCGTCGTCGTCGTCGTCATCACCATCGTCATCATCACCATCGTCGTCGTCATCATCATTGTCATCACCGTCGTCGTCGTCGTCGTCATCATCATCACCATCACCATCGTCATCATCATCACCATCATCATCATTCACTCCTGCTCTCTTCTTCATCTTACTATGGGAGAGGACTGTCTGGTGTGGTGGTGGTGTGGTGTGGTGTGGTGTGGTGTGGTGTGGTGTGGTGTGGTGTGGTGTGGTGTGGTGTGGTGTGGTGCAGTGTAGTGCAGTGCAGTGTAGTGCAATGCTGTGCTGTATTGAGCTGTGTTGTGTTGTGTTGAGCTGTGCAGTGCAATGCAATGCAATTATATTGTATTGTATACTGCTTTCAGTCATGGCAGACTTCTTTGCATGAAATTGAGGGCTGTTCTCTCAAGAGAGAAGGCACATACCAAAAGAGCAGTGCCACCCTTTTTTTTTTTTAAATTTCTGTTTGTCTATTTGCTTCTCTATTAGAGAAGTCGGTTTTCTACCAAACTTTGCCAGAGAAAATACTCTTGTTTCCGTGGGTTCTTTTTTTTAACTTTAAACAGGACATTTCACTGTCTGTCACAATACACAGGACATTATACTGTGTGTGTGTGTCAGTACCCTTCCACAAGATAGTTTACACTGTCAACACAAGCTTTCACTTTCTATCTATCAACTCACACCAGACTTCACAATCTGTCGACAACCCCATACTTGCAAGGCACCACACTGAATTTTTCAGGCAGTGTGTCATGAGCTAGCTGAACCTGGCTGAGCCCATCCCTTCCCAATCTGCAGAGTGCATGCTGGGTATGCTCATGTCCTCCATCCCACTAGCCATAGCTGGCCTACTACTTCTACAAAAGACAGATTTTTTTTATGTGTGCAAAAGATGTTCTGCATGCATTCATACACAGAAACTCATTTTAGAGTCTAATCCAAAGGACTTTCAGAGGAGTTTTTTTTTTTTTATATCTAGGATAATGGAATAAGCACTTATGTGCTTTTTTACATCTTTTTTGACATACTGACTGAGTAGAGTCAGTACCACTGTTAACCCCCAGTGGAAAAATCCACTTGAACAGACATCCCAATGGAGACTGGAATCCATGCCCTCAGCTACTGTCCCACCCATCAGAGTGCCATGCTCCAGCCGCTAGGCTATTTCTTCTTCTATGTAAGTCACTACCTCAAACAGGACATTTCACACCTGCCTCACCTTTCGTCTGTGTGATCTGGCGCTGAATGACGATGCGTCGACATTTGTCGTCAAAGTCTTTCTCGTCTTTGGCTTTTTTCAAGCAGTCCAAAATCTCTGGTTCTGTTGACGTTGCGTCGCAATAATGCTGTGGCACAATATAATTATACAAATTAACAATTGGAGGGGGGTACACAAATCACAAATAAACAAAGCCAGCAGATGGATACTGTGTACAAAATTTCTTAGTGAAAAAAGAACCCTAACAGACAATTTCATATACTGCGTCACAATTTTGACTGCTCTCTCTCTCTCTCTCTCTCTCTCCTCTATATATATATATATATTAATATATATATTATATATATTATATATATATTTATTATATATATTATATATATTAGCGTAGTTATTTTCTGCTGTGTTCACAATTTGATACTGGCACCATAAATCAACAGAACAAACAAAATAATACTCACATGAATAAATACACAATGGTAAGAAAGTAATTAGATAAGAACAGTCAAAAAATTTGTGCAGACAATTTTTTTTTTTAAAGGCAAACAGGATTTTTATTCAGTGTATATTTGTAGAGCTGCTGTGTGAGGAAGCTGGTTGCAAAATCTTAAGTGGTGCCCTCATAGTCCATGGGACTACGGAATAGGGAAAGGGGCTGGCTGTTGGCTGTACTCATTTTGCTACTTGTAAGCTGATATGAGTGTGTACATGCATGCTTTTATGTGTATGTATCATGCTTGTGTGTGTGTGCGCGCGCGCATGCGCGGACTCGTGCACGTGTATGTGTACTCCCATGTCTGTAGGAGTCTTTATTCTTTTATATTATTTTATTTCAAGGATAATGGAATAAGCTTTTTCTCATCAAGTCCCCATGTGTATGCAGTTTTATCAATTTTGTCATCTGTTCCCATTGGCACACAATGGCTTACTCTTCTGAAAAGCAGAACGGGTTTTAACGTGCGCACAAGTCTCTGTGTTTGTGTGTCTGTGTGTGTGTGTGTGTGGGTATCCATGTAGCCTGCAGTTTTTAGTCTGTTATGTGTTCACATGTGTAAGGGAGACTGTTCTTGTGTATGCTTATGTATATCAAATATGTCTTTGTGTCTTATGAAATGGGAATGATATTACTAACATACAACTTACTCTGCACATCCTTTTGCGCGGTATGATCAGTGCATATCAGCAATGGGCAAATCTTTCTGCAAGCAAGAAAAAAACTTAAGGGTATAGACTAAGAACACATAAATCAAATCCATAATTTCTATGCATAAATTTACTTATACCCTACATACTGTTTTGCATATACATGCAAGAAATCAATACACTGTCATATATTTTTTTTAAATAGCTGTTGGGTTTTTATTTATTGTTGTTTCTGTTCCAGTACTTTCACATTCCTTAATTCACAATACAAATTTGTATTATCTATAAAAGGTGCAGCACAGAATAGTAGCCAAGACATGACTTCAGAACTCCTGACAGACTGTCAACCAGATGGCTTGATGACATCAAGACATGGGCGTGACACGGCACGGAGAGGCACAAGACAGGAATTAACCGATAGAGGGGAGGGAGGGACGGCTGCTATAGAGGGAGGACTACATCCTAAAGTGGATGTGCAATGGCTAGGCGGTAAGGTTTGTACAGCAGGTCCTTTTTTTCAGTCTCAAAATCCAAACTGTTTATGATGGGTTGGGATTTTTTTTTCTTTATTCATGAAAATATTCTCACTGCATTCTACAAAATCAGTTAATTTTTGGGGAAAACAGAAAGCCCCTGTGTGTAGTCTACTACATCCGTAGGCAAAGAAGTTATATAACAACACACATCAAAAAATTTTTATAGAAGAAAAATAATATTATAAAAAGTAATTTTTTGGGGGGGAAGAAGGAGGTATTCCGGGTGGATGGAAAAAAAGAGGAGTGACGGCCATCAGGGGTTTTGTTGAACGGGGTGTTGAAAAAAAGTCTTGTGGCTGAACAAGGGATCGAGAGGGATATAAAATGAAATATTACAGAAAAAGGGGGGTGCGATTTGGGGAGACATTTTAATACACATCACTGCCCCTCTCTCTTAAACATTCCCTTCCTTTTTTCTCACTTTCCTTGTGTTTCTTCAGGCTTTCCAAATCAAACAATCAACCACAAATTAACACAAAAAACATTCTACAAAAATTTTAATACAATAAAACCCATAAATCCCCAAAACAACCCCTTCCCCCCCCCAAACCACACCCAAAAATTTTAAACCACAAAAATTAAAAACAAACATAAAAAAATACAAACAAAACCCCAAATAACACACAACAATTATCAAAACTAACCAAAAAACAAAAAAACCAAAAAATCAACTCTTTTATGCAAAACAAAGCTGCAATGATTACACCAACCTTTTCGGACTCAAAAAGGCCATTCCCATTGGAAACAGACCCCAGCCCAAAGTTTTCCCCATTTCCGGACGACTTGGGGGCACAGCTCACAAACCCCGTAACATTCTCCTTCAGTTCAGGGCCCAACTTATGCTCCCCCCCTGAAAAGAGAAAAAACACAAAATTTTTAAACCCCGGCGCAAAACATCCCTCAGCCTGGGTATTTCCCAAGTTTGATTAAAGTTTTAACCAAAAATGACTTCAGGGCCCCTTGGGGATAAAGTTAATTGGTAAACCATTCTATATGTAGTTCCCATCAGTTGTTTTACTTGAATTTTTTTTTCTTTTTTTTTTCTTCAAAAAAAAAAACTTCCAAGCCACCAAAAATTCTTTTTACCTATTCCCCAACCCCCTCCCCTTCAGAAAACTTTTACACTCAAATGTCGGCAAATAGCAGAAGTCATAATATATTAAATTTACAATGAAAATTTTTAAAAAGTTCGTTCATTGAAAATAGCAGAATTCAAATTTCTGCTATTCTAATGATCATACTTTTATTTTTTATTTCCTAAATGGGGTGAAAGGAAATTACTTGGCTAAACACCAATAGAGTGTGTTAAATTAACATCCAACTCCCCTCCCCCCCCCCCTTTCTCTTCCCCCCTCTTTGGCCCCCTCTCCCCCCCTCTCTTCCCCCCCCCCCCCCCCCCCCCCTTTTCTCTCTTTCCCAAAAAAACAAAACATCCCACCCACCCCTTTTACGCACATTTAGCTGTTTTCGACAAGGGTGTTCCCCTCTTTGCTTTTCCCAAAAAAAGGTTTTTGCGTATGTGTTCACAAGGCAGCTACCACTTGACCTTTCACAAACACCCCAACAAACCATCAAAAAAACCCAAAAAAGGTAAAAGGAGGCAAAAACATTCAATGAAAAATTTTTTTAAAACAACTTTCCAATTTTGGGCCATTCAACCCTTCCCATTTTTCCAAAAGCGCCCGGGGCCCCTTTTCCATCCCAAACCCCCCCCTGCTTTTTTATTTTTTTAAACTTTCATCCCCAAAACCCCGCCCTCCCCTTTACTAATTTTTTTTTTTTTTTTGAGAGTTTAAAAATTTACCCTGGGCAAATTTTCGTGGACCATTTTTTCCCCTTTTTTTCCCTTCCCGATTCAGGGTTTTTTTAAAATTTGTAGGTGTAATTTTGGGGTGAATTTTTTAATGCCTTCCCTTTTAGTTTTACAAAGATTTTGAAGATGAAATCAATATTTTTTTAAAATGAAAAATCTTTAATCAAAAAACTTTGAAGGTGAAATTTCTTTTCCCCCAGAAAGGGGTTTAAAAAATAACACAAATAGAAATTTCTAGTTATTCAGATAACAACAATTTAAAATTTTCCTTTGAAAAACCTTTCCATGGGGAAAATTTTTATTTTTTTACCTCCCAACCCGGGCCCCCCCAGGGAAAAATTTTTCAAAAAATTTAAATTCAAGGGGGAATAAAAGGTTACCTTTTAAAAAAAAAGCCGAAAGGCCAATTTTTCCCGGGAAAAAACTTTATTTTGTAACCAAACTATTTCTGGCAAAAATTTGTTTTAAAACATTCCTATTGGGGAATTTTGAAGAAAACATTCCAAAAAAGTTTAGTTGAATTTCGTTAAAAATTTTTTAAGCTAACAACAAAAACCCCATTTCCCCCCGTGTTTTTTGGAATGCCATTGTTTAAAATTTAATTGAAAAATTTTTTTTCATAAAAACAAAAAATCCCTTTTCGACCATCTTGTCTATGATTTTTTGTGATTGTTCAATTTTTTCACCAAAAAAATGTAGACAAACAGCAGCAAATGGGGAAACATTTTGTTCACACTGCGGGGAAGGGACCCACTTTTGGGAGGGCCCCCCCCTTCGGTTTCCCCTCTTTACCTGGTTGAAAAAAGTCCTTTGGAAATTTTGGCAAAAATTTTTAATGGTAAAGGAATCTTTGGAATTGTTTCAGGAAAAAGAAAAATTTATTGATTAAAAGTAATTTTTAAAATTAAAATTCTTGTTTTGTAAATTTTCAAAAAATCAAATTTTAAATTTTTAAAGGGAATAAAAATCAATGTTTTTTTACAAGCTCTTCAAAAAAAAAAAGAAAAAATTTCAAAAAGAAAAAAAAAAAAAAATCAAAATAAAAAAACATTTTGTACTTTGGGGGTTGTGTGGACAAACAATTGTTTTTTGTGGCCCAAATGTGTGGAAATTTGGGAATTTTTTTTAAAATTAAAAACCCAAAAAAATAAAAAGGAAAAAATGAAACAAACATTCAAAACACCCCAAAAAAAGACCCTTCCCTTTTTAAAAAACCATCAAAAACCCAAATTCTTAAAAATCAAAAAGAACCCATTTCAAAAAAAGCTCAATGATGTGTTAGCTACATGCCGTTTTACTATATCATTTTACATGTCAAAAAAACCTACATCAGAATGTTGTGCACTAACCTTCAGAAAGTTACCCACATTAGAATACAACTCCATCCCCACCCCACTACTTTTTTCAACTACTTCCCCGCTGTTCAGAAATACTGAACAAAACTTCAACAACAGGTCGTTAAATACATGAGATTTTTCTTTAATTTTCGCCAATGTGCCACACAAAGATGTACAACATGTAAGATGTAAGCGCTTCTTTTGTTTGTTTTACAAGTTCAGCGCTATATAGCAAAATTTTATATATTAAAATTTTTAAATTTTTAACAAAAATTTAAAAAAAAGGGGAAGAAAAAAATTGTCAAAGGGGACAAAAATTTAGGAACAAAAAAAAAATTGTGGAAACAAAACATTCCATGGTGATTTTTATGAAAAGGAATTCTAAAACCAGTGGGGTTTGTCTAAAAGAACCAAAATGTTTTTTTCTTTTTTAAAAAAAAGGGGACTACCATCGGGAATGTCTGGAAGCCACTGCAATTTAAAAAGGGGGATGCCCTGTTTTTGTTCATAGGAAAAACATCGTCTGTTCCCGGGGCCATCTTTTTCCCCATTTTCATAAAGGAAGAGGAGACACATCTGTTCAATGTATCATAAAGGAAGAGGAGGACACATCTGTTCAATGTATCATAAAGGAAGAGGAGACACATCTGTTCAATGTATCATAAAGGAAGAGGGGGAACACATCTGTTCAATGTATCATAAAGGAAGAGGAGGACACATCTGTTCAAGTATCAAAAAAGGAAGAGGAGGACACATCTGTTCAATGTATCTAAAGGAAAGGGGAAAGGAGGAAACATCTGTTCAATGTATCATAAAGGAAGAGGAGGACACATCTGTTAAATGTATCATAAAGGAAGAGGAACACATCTGTTCAATGTATCATAAAGGAAGAGGAGGACACATCTGTTCAATGTATCATAAAGGAAGAGGAGAACACACCCTGTTCAATGTATCAAAAAGGAAGAGGAGGACACATCTGTTAAAATGTATCATAAAGGAAGGGGAAAACACATCTGTTCAATGTATCTAAAGGAAGAGGGGGACAAAATCTGTTCAATGTATCATAAAGGAAGAGGAGGACACATCTGTTCAATGATCTAAACAGAAGCAATTTTAAAACATAAAGAAGAAACACATCCCATGACCCAAAAAACCATCTTTAATACATAAAGAAAGGAAAATTTTCAAGTACCCATAACCACTTGTATTAACTAAATAAAAAACAGCAATCCAATAAGGGAAAACCTTGTTTAAATACATCAAACATTAAATTTGTAAACAGTTACCAATTTTCCAATCCGGGTGTTAACTACATCAAACATAAAAATAACAGCCACCAATAAATTTCCAACTAGGGTGTTTAACTACATCAAACAAAAAACAGCTATCCAATCAATGCAATCATGGGTTTTAACTCATCAAACATTAAATTGTAAACAGCTAGCCAATCAATGCAATCCTGGTGTTTAACTACATCAAACATTAAATTGTAAACAGCTAGCCAATCAATGCATTCATGGTGTTTAACTACATCAAACATTAAATTGTAAACAGCTAGCCAATCAATTCAATCATGGTGTTTAACTACATCAAACATTAAATTGTAAACAGCCAGCCAATCAATGCAATCCTGATGTGTACAGCCCTGCTGACCTAACAGACCGTATCAGGGCTGTCATCTTAAAAGGTTCATATGACAGCTGTGTGGCGATAGAAGCACCAGCTGTTCAGTCACTCCTAAGATACCAAGTTCCACACTTCTCATAAAGACAGAGTGTGCACATATTATATAAGAACTTAACTAGTTTCATGCATGTGCATTTTGTATGTCTTCCTGTTCTCATCTCAAGACCCCTCCTCCCCCCCCTCTTCCCCTTTCCCCACCTTCCCCTTTCAAAGGCTTCTCCTTCTTCTCTCCATCTATTTGTAGTCTCCCCCCCCACCCCTCCCCACTCCCTCCTCCTTCCTTAATGAAGCATTAGGTATTCAGGCATACCATAACATTTAACATATACCGCACGCACCACCACACTTTTCTTTCATAATCCTCTCTCTCAACTCTCTCTCTCTCTCTCACCTCACAAAATTTTCCCTGATCAAAGGTGTACTGACTTCATGAGATGGCATCCTCTGAATGTCCCTCAGATTCTCTTCAGTGAATTTCATAAGGCTTTCTTAAAATCTGCGTTCAGATTTCGTAAGTTTTTTCTCAGAACTCGATTTTTTGGAACAATCGGAAAATTTGAAAGTGTGCAATGTTTCGGCAACAAATGTAAAGTGGGGGGGGGGGTGTAGTGTGGGGGGGGGGGGGGGGGGGTGTGGTGGTGGGTGTGGGTGTGTGTGGGGGGGTGGGTGTGTGGTGACATGCATAAGGGCCCTTGTGTGTGTGCAAGTCCAAAACATATATGCACCCTCGTGTTTATGTAGTTGTGTATGCAAATGGCGTATAAAAGTTTTTGTGGTGTGTGTGTGTGTGGGACGCACATGTGTATGTGTGCATGAACAATAAAATCAATTAAAACAAACAAACAAAAAAAACCCAAGCATACAGCCCACCTCCAGAAAACTACTTTCCATAACCTCAACACTTGATGAAAAAGCTAGGGGAAAAAAGACTTAATACAGCAATCAACACAAAGCTAGAATAAAACCTCTCCTGAATCTACTTTATTATAACAAAAAGCACGGAGAAAATCTTTAGAAAAATCAGCAAATCTTCAAAGCAACAACAAAAAGTATCACACACCAAAAAATCATCAAAATCAAACCCAAAAATTCAGAGATAAACCCCCTTCATCATACAACAAATTGGCTGGCTGACTTCCCCCTCCCCTTTACCCTGTGCCACAAAAAGTCCTTTGGGCACTGCACTGTTTTTAAGCAGTGTCAGGGGACAGTTGTACCTGGCACAGCCTATCCCTAACCAGGAAGCAGGATGCATGCTGGGTATGTCATGTTATCCACGATACCAAACTTGTTTCCGTCAGCGCCCTGGGCTTGATCACAGTTCTTGATTAAACCATTGATGCTGGGGGCAACAGCAATGTGTGAGGCTGTATGACCAGTGGCTTTCCCACTCATGGAATTCCACTTTACAGCTTAGTCTTTAGTGATCGACTATGACTCTCTGACTAGGAGGCTTGACTCGCACAGTCCTTATGTGCTGCAGCCCTGGGGCTGGTTGGCCTTTGGAGAACATCTCCAACGCTGACTGTCCTTATGCCACTTGGCCGAGAGAGTGGGATATACTGTGGGCAAGGCATCTCCACTATAATAAAATTTCTGCCCAGCCCAGTTTCCAAAACAGCAGCTGCCTCCTCTGCTGTTTTGAGGTCATCGTCGGACACGACGGACAAACATACCAGCTGGTAGGGTCTTCTAAGAAAGGTGGATGAGGGTTTAAATATGCACAAATTTTATGCAAACACCACGCGTGGGGCTTCAGTTCAAAGTTTCATCTGAAAGGGTTTTTTTCCCGGAAAGTGGAATCAGTTTCAACTGTTAACTCCATGGAGAAAATTCCTTCAATGGACAGACACCTGGTGCACATTTGGCCACCATCCTCAGTGATCATTAGATGAGGAGTATGACCTTTTAAACCAAACCCGGCTTTCCCGCCATCCTGCCTGCCCACCGTCCTTAAAACACCCCAAAACCACACACACACAAAGTGTCCTCAACTCACAGCCCCTTTCTCCACGTCCTCTTTGTCCTCGGAGCATTTGTCTCCCAGGTCGGCCCAAACAGGCCTCTTCAATCTCAGGATGCAGGTCCCCCGCTCTTGGACGCCGCCTCATCACACGTTGAACGGCAAAGATGCAGGCCCTCGACAGTTTTCTGTACAAAGCAAAAAGCTCAGAGTTCTCCCCAATACACTTTAAGTGAACCATAAAAATCAAAGTCTCACACACACCAGATTTCAACGTTTGGGGGGGGTTTCCCAGAATAGGCATTGCAAAAAGAATATTCCATGTTAAAAACTTTCTTTTTTATTCTTAACTTTAAAGGGGAGTCATTGAGGCACCACACTGAGGAACCCCTTCACTAAATGCCTTTATGATGGCTGTGTACCAAAGCCTGGGTCTCAAAAAACAGTTTCTCTGTCCACTCTGCAATGGTTATCATTCTACAAAAATTTTCTTCTTTTTTTTTTTGGGGGGGGGGGGGGGGGGCAGGGAAAAGGGAGTTTTTTGGTGTTTGTTTTGAATTATGTCAGATTAATTTCTTGTTGCTTTTTGTTCTTCTTTTGTTTGATTGTTGTTTTGGGGGGGGGGGGGGGGGGGGGGGGGGGGGGGGGGGGGGGGGTTTGGGGTTTTGGGGGGGGGGTTTTTGGGGGGTGTTTGTTGTGGTTTTTTTTTGGTTTTTTTTTTTGGTGGGGGGGGTTCTCCTGCAATTTTGAAAGGGAATTGACAGTTTGGTGAACATATGCAACTACAAATTTATTTCATTCTGATGCTTGTTCTTCCACATTTATACATTATACCAGTCAATTCCAACAATGAAAGAAACCAACATGCCCTAAAACGGAGTATCAAAATAAATGAATCTTGAGTTGTGAAAATACAAACATTAAAAACAGAAAGTTTCATTTTGCGAAAATTGTGCATGTGCGACATGCTTTCATGCATAGGTGCACACACATACACACAGCAACAAACACAAAATATGAACCCCCCAAAGCCAAACAACCATCGACACCCCCCCCCCCCCACACAACAAAACAAGCAACATTAACTTTACAGCACCTCACTCCCAAGTGTGTTTCGAGTGTGTAAATGTGTGTGTGCCGCGTGTGCGATTTGTGTGGCCACATGATTTGAACCCGTTGTTCATTATGTTTAAGGAAGTTGCCATGCCCGTAATGAATTGAGTGCAAGCGCTTCATTGTTGCTTTTTTACAAGATCGCGCACATAAATTCCATAATTTATATAATTATTCTCACTGAACATTCCTCATTTCCATGATGGATAGTAGTGCCGCGGGGACAGGAAGAACCAAGGGGCCCTGTTCGGGGTCAGCCTTCTCGGGTTTAGCCCAGTTACCTGGCTATGCAGTTTTTTCTTCGCGTACTTTCAACTTGTACAGGTCAGGGTCCAGTCTGTCGGAAAGACAGGGAGTAAACATATGTACACATTACATTTCACTATCAACAAACACACTTGTATTATTTCTTATCAAACATGACATCTGTAAATTTTATGGTATGTCCACTTTAAACTCTCACGTTATAAAATAGAGATAGATAGTAGTAAAGATTCTAGATAGAAAATAGATTACGATAGTTAAAGTATGATTAGTATTCGGGCCATGAACCGGGTCGGGGGTCGGGTACCCAAACCCTTTTTTAAAAAAAAAATGTCTTAAAATTTGGCATACAAAATTTAAAAACAAAAAAATTTTTTTTCGAAAATTTCGGAAAAGGGGCAGTGTTTGGCAACCCCAAACCCCCAAAAAGAAAAAAGAAAAAAAACCCCCCAAAAAAAAAAAATTTTTTTTTTTTTAAGTTTTTTTGGGGGGGTTTGGTTTTTGTTTTGGTTTTTTTTTGGTTTGTTGGAAAATGTTTAAATTGTTGTTTTTTGTTTGGGATTTTCCCCAAAAAATAATTTAAAACCCCAAGGCTTTTTTAAAATTCCCTAAAAATTTTATAATTTAAAAATTTTTAAACTTTTCTCCACCTAGGAATACCTCGGAACAAAAAACCCGGGGGGTTTCATCACCTTCCCCCCCCAAGTTCCCACATTTTTTTTACGAACTTTACAAACCCTTCAAAACAAGGGCCCAAATTTTTTCCCTTCCCAAAGCAAACACCCTTTTTCAATTTTATTTAAACACACTTTTTTAAAGGGCATTTAAAACCCTTTAAAATAAAATTTGGGTTGATAAGCTGTTTAAAATGAAAAAAGGGCATGTTACGTTACGGGTCCCATCCCCCCAAAGGGTTTTTGGGGGCGGGTGGACAAACTTGGACCGGGGGGGCTATTTGTGCCCCGGGCGGGGGGGGAAAAGAACCTCCTTTTTAAAAGGGGGGGTTTGGGTTTTTCCCCCCCCCTTTTTTTTCCCCCCCTTTTTCCCTTGCAAACTTTCAAGCCTTTTATTTCTATAAAAATTTTTCTTCTTTTTCCCGTTGAGGTCTTAAAACCCCGCATTTTAATTTCTTTTGGGATTAGGGTGAATTTTTATGAATTTAAAAAATTTAGGGGCTTCTTTTTAGGGGGGTTTTTTATCGGGTTTATTCAGTCAACTTAAAAAATTTTATCCCCCTTTCCCCCCCAAGTGTTTTAAACTTTCCATTTTCCCTTTTTTTTTGGGGTTTTTTTCCCCCTAACCTTTGTCCCCCCTCAATTTTCCCCAAAGGTTTTAAAAAGGAATGTCTCCGTTCCCCCAAAGGTCTTTTTTGCGGGCCCCTTTTGCCCCGGTTTTTTTCTGGGCATGCCCCCGAGGGGGAAATTTTTTCCCCCCCTTTTTAAAGGGGTTCCATTCCCTTTAAAAAATCAAGTCCCCAAAAATATTTTTGGGGGTCCAATCCCCCGGGGTTTTTAAACTTTTTTTGGGTTTTAAAAAATTAAAAAGGGGGGGAACAAAACCCCTTGTCGGCCCCAACTGGTCAACCTTTCCCCCCACTCCCCTTACATCGCAATTTTTTTTTTGGGGGGGGGACCTTTGGGGTTTTTAAATTTTTTCCCCCAAAATTTCTTTTCAATTTTTAAAATTTTGGGGGGGGTTTTGGGTTTGGTGGGTATTTTGTGGTTGTTTTTGTTTTTTTTTTTTTTGGGGGGAAAAAGGGGCCTTTTGGGGTTTTTCCCCTTTTAAATTTTTTAATTTTTTTTTTCCAACTTTTTTTAATTTTTTAAGGGGGGACCTTTTTGGTTTGGGTTTTTCCCTTTTTGGGGGTTATGGGGGAAATTTTAAAAAAGGGTCCTTTCCCCGCCAATCTGGCAGAAATTTTTAAATTTTTTCCCCCTTTTCCCCCACACCTCAAAACCCCCCCCCCCACCCCCCCCCACAATTTCTCTTCAATTCCTCCTAAATGGGGTTTGTTTTTTTTTGGGGGGGGTTGGTTTGGGGGGGGGGGGTTTTTTTTTTTTGTAAGGGGAACCTTTAATTGCCAAGGTTTTTTTTCTTTCAACCCCCTTTCCCCTTTTTATTTATATTTCCTGTTTCGTTTCTCTTTCACCAATTGTATGCTCCATGACCAACCTTTGGGGTCGGGCCTTCTCTTCGATTTCTGTACATTTGTTTTCCTACTCCAAATTCGCTCCTTGTCTTCTTCATGTCACTTTTTTATCTTCTGTTTTCTTTCTTATCAACTGCCCCTTTGTAGGGGTTTGTCCCTTATCTCTCTTTTTCAGAATAGATAGATAGTATAGATAGAAAGGACGATAGATATAAGATATAGATATAGAGATATATTACTGATCGTTCACTGTAATCACAGCAATTTCTCAGCATGAAATCTGGGCTGCTCTCCATAAAAATATTCCTGTCCCCGCTAAAGCAGCACCATTCCATTGGGCATGGAAAAATTCAGAAAATACAAAAGTACACTTAATAGACGACACAGTTTTAATTGCCCAAGTGGAGGAAAAAAAGAAAATACTTAATAATCTTTGTACATTTGTTTTGCCTCCCCCCCCCCCACTTGTTAGTGTCAGGGTTTTGAGCCCAGATTTGGGGGGTGGGGGTGGAGATAGCCCTATGGTTAAAATTTTGAGCCCCAATCGATTATGCGATTCGGCGCCCAAACCTGCAAATGTACCATCCTATGACATGCAGTCACTTTGAGAGGACAAGCATCACCCCTGTAGGCACCACCTTGAACACCACCAAAAGTGACCCAGCAGCAGCCTTGTAGGGCTGGGCTGGCTCTCCTGGTGGGTGGCCTTATGGTGACCCATCACGGATACGCTCCTTGTGAGGTGAGTCTGGGTACGACTGGGCTTATGAATTGGAATGAGTGATGTAGGAACAGCACACCAACTACATCACAGAAAATAAAGCGGGCACAAAAACAAACAAAAAAATGTTTAAACCCAAAAAATCAAAAAAACCCCAAAAAACAAAAAGAGGGGGGAAAAAAAATCAAAGGACTACTTGAAATCACGTGCGACGAAGAATTTGGATCTCCAAGAGCCTGTCTTCACATTCTTTCCGTCATTTCATCTTATCCATTTGTCCATCAGGCAGTTGATGATCCTGCATAGTAATAATAAAATATAGCATTGAATCAACAGTGTACAAAGAATGGAAACTGTATCCACAACCTCCATAACAACTTACAAAACACAATAATCAAATATAGGTCTGACTAAAAAATAATATGAAAATTTAAAAAAATAGTATGGAGAAAAATCTGCTATATTCTGCTATTCAATCTATTCTGCTATAGAATAAAGCATACTTTGAGTTAGGTTAAATGGCAAATGATTTGCTGATTTTCTTTCTTTTTTTCCGCCTTTTCCCGTATCAAATAAGCTATGTCACATACCAATAAACCAAAAACAAAACAAAAAAAATCAGCTACTGATGACAAAATCAAATCAACAAAGACAAAAAGACAGATACACTTGTACTGACCATAATCACAGTTCTAAACAAACATTCAACAGACACAAAACAGCAAAAGACACCCCCCACAAAAAACAAACAAACAAGAAAGAAGAAGAGTGGTACTCACGCTCCCCCTCCAGGACGATTGTGGGAGCAGACAGCAGTGACCCCATCTCCACAAGCTATCTGCAGAGGTTTGTCCAATCGGTAAATCCTCTGCCACGTTCGCTTTTCCCCAGCAGTCGGCCCAACTGTCACACAAACCCATCAAATCAAATCAAACATCTTGAACTACTTGGCCTAACTTCACCTTTTTCTTTTTTCTATTTCGAGGATAATGGAACAAGCACTCATGTGCTTCTTTTCATTCAGTCCCTGTGTGTATACAGTTTTGAAATGTTGTCATCCGTTTTTTCATGGTACACAATGGGCCTACTCTTCCAAAAAACGGAAAAGGGTTTAACATGTGCGCAAGATGTTCTGCGTGCGTTTGCACAAGGGACCTCGGTTATAGTCTCATCCAAAGACTTTTGGGGGGCGTGGAATTAGCACGATGTTATCTCCAGAGGAATAATCCTCTTGAACAAGATTCGAACCCAGGTAAGCAGATCATGAGCACGTCACTCCTAACCCCCAGGCAAACCCATACCCTAAGGACTTGAGGAGTCAGGCACAGTGCTGCAGGCAAGCTGATCCTAGTGCAATCCATCCCTTTTACAGGCTGCAAGCTACCATCACATCCACACCTCCAGCCACACCTGGGATGGACTGATAATTCAATGCGAGCACAAGCTGTTTAACATTCGCAAGGAGTTTTTGTTTATAAATAGTTCATCCCATAGACTGTAAGGTAATTAATTGAGTCAATGTTAACTCCGGTGCTGCCGGGAGGGGGGGAGGTTGCAGGAAAGAATAATGGTTAGAGCATTGAGCTCAATATCTTACAGCCCCGGGTTTTTTAAATACCACCAAGGCACTTGTTCCAGGGGATTTTTTTCCCCCTGATTTGACATCCCGAACCGTTCAGATGGACTCTAAAAACAAGGTTCTCTATGCAAATGCACGCAGAATATCTTTAAAAACATGTTAAATCACGTTCCGCCTTTTGAAGAGTAGCCATTTTGTGCCGTTGGATGGATGACATATTTTACAATGCATGCACACTCGTGTCATGTTTAGACATCATTCACAAAGTTCGAAAGTGGCAACCTTAACCTTCTTGACCCGTTACGGCCGCCGCCAACAGTAACGGCAGCTGCCGCTAGATTCCAAATATGACTGCAGCCGAAAGTTGTGCTGCCCACGTGGGCAGTACTTTTCCATCACACAACAGACCTCGGGTTTTCACACTATGTGTCGAAAATTTGGGGGGTGATGCAGGGAGGGTTCAGGAGGGTTTCCAGTGATAAATTTAGACCGCTAACACGCATGAGTAGGAAGGAAAGGAACAAATAACAGCCAGCGATTGGAATGCTTTTCAATCATAGCAGCTTCATGGTTTAAAAAAAATGGCATCTTCTTTGGTAGCAGACGATTCATTTGAAAAAGCCGACGATGAATTGAATGTTATTGTCTTGGAAGTAGAAACATTTGAACGATAACTGTTAAGCGGTCTGATATTAAACGCATATGAGGAAGAGGAGGGAAAGGGAAAAGCTGCAGTTAGAAAGAAGATAACATGCTACACAGCAATCCTGACCTGTGCTACACACACTGATGTGGGGAAATTGACCTCCCATCAGTCCGGGTATAGACGCCTGAAAAACTGATGCCTTTTGACTGTTTTCTCATTATTACCACACTTTTCCTTTGAAACTACAATGCCAATGGCAGAAACAACAGATATGCCGATAACGAAAATAGCAAGAAGGATGAGAAAAGGTCTCCAGTCTGCCAAGGTTCGAAAGGTACAGCAATGGGGACAACCCCACACACCATTATTTGTGCTTTCTGTGATGTAAAGTGACCCTGTGCCCACAGACGATACTTTAGAGACTACCTAATTAAAATTTTGTAGGATTTAGAAGCTCTGTGTTCTTTCGATTTGTCACACCTGTGCGGGGACACTGGTGACAATGTGACAGTCATTACAACAATACACTTCTGTACACTTAACAAACATGTGGGAGCACACGCAGATATGAACTGCAGTTTTAAAGGTCATATGTTTATTGAATTTTGCCTTGTTTTCAAAAGAAAAAAAGAGTTAACCCTCTTGTTTTTGGATTCTACAGAGCTAAAAATGCCTGTAGATTTTTAATTCTTTGCAGGTTTTCTAAACCCCTGACTTACTTAAGTCCTAAGGCAATTGTGTGTGTGCATGACAAGTTATCAAGCTGAAATTTTGTCACAAGCTAGTATGTCTTTTGTACTTGCATTTAGGCACAAGTTTTTGTGTCTGGTCACCAGATGTCTTTCATTGTCCCCCTTTTGTCACCAATCACAGTAAAAATATTGGTATATATGAATTAAAACAGCAAATCCTGCATGGATTGACAATAGTTCAAGCATATTAGTGTCAATAAGGAAGTGATACCCAGCTGTGTTTTTTACCAATAGTTATTTTCAAAAGTACTTCAAGGATGTGTCACACAATGTCCCCATAGCACCTGTTGTTTTATATGTCTCGGGAGACAGAAGCTTTGTTTAACAAATTTTTTTTTTGAAAACAAGTCATATTCAATCGACATGTGACTTTATACTTGCAGTTCATATCTGCGTGTGCTACCACATGTTTGTTTAAGTGTACAGAAGTGTATTATTGTACATGACTGTCACACTGTCACCATTGTCACAGACAGGTGTGACAAATTCGAAAACAAAAAAACTTCTGTAACTCTACCAAAATTTTAATCTAGGTAGTCTCTAAAGTTTGTTCGAGTGGGGCACAGGGGCACGTCCCTCACAAAAAGCACAAAATTATGGATGTGTGTGTGTTGTGGGGGGGGGGGAGTACCCATTGCCTCACCTGTCGAACCTTGGCAGACCGGGGACCTATTTTATTTTCCTTCTTGCTATTTTCATTATCAGCATATCTGTTCATTTCTGCCATTGCAGTTTTTAAAGCAAAAGTGTGGTAATAATGAGAAAACAGTCAAAAGGCATCACGCTTTCAGGCGTCTATGCCCCGGACCACCGGGAGGTCAAATTTCTCCACAGTCCCTGGTGTAGCACACGTCAGGATGTGCCGTGTAGCATGTTATTTTCTGGCTCACTCTTCTCCCTAACTGCAGCATTTCCTTCCTCCTCTTCCTCGTAATCGTTTAATATCGGGCTCAATTAAACAATTCTCTTCAAATGTTTCTACTTCCAAAACAATAACATTCAATTTATGTTTTTGCTAATCAGATGAATCATCTGCTACTAAAGAAAAAGCCTTTTTTTTTCCCCACCTGCACCATTGAAAACGTTCCGGTCGCTGACTGTTATTTCTTCCTTCCCTCCCCACTACACCATGTTTTGTGGTTAAATTTATCACTGGCATCCTCTGACACCCTCCTGCATCGCCCCACCAATTTTCAGACACATAGTGGGAAAACCAGAGATCCCATGTTTTGGGTGGAAAAGTACTGCCCACATGGCAGCACCAACTGTCGGCTGCGGTCGTATCGGGGGACAGAGGTTAAACAAAATTCTGTCTCCTTGAGATATACCCTAAAACAACAGGGTGTTAGGGCATTGTGTGACAAACCTTATACTACCCACATAACCATTTGGGAACACATCACTGGGGGATCTTTTCATTCGACAGTAACTGCATGAACTATGTCAAATCCATGCACAATTTGCTGTTTTAAAACATATAACCCTACTTTACCTGTGATTGGGGACTAATAAAG
>CM054143.1:57139854-57158247 GCA_028751875.1 Rapana venosa | reverse complement strand
AAAGGGCTTGGTGTTTGGGGACAAATCGGTGACTTGGGATGCCGGGGAGGAATTGATGATTGTGGTGATGCCATGGGGAATCGTTACTTTAAGGGGTTTCCCCTTTGGGAAATGGGTGAGGTTGAGGTTCATGCCCGAGTGGGATTCTTGATTTGTGTTGAAAATACATGCGGAATCACAAATGATGTTGATTTTCCGTGGAATCGTGACTTGAGGTGAGTCTTCCGAAAAATCTTTTGACTTTATGGGGAGGCTCCTTGGATTTGCTGTTTTAGGGTGATGTTCCCCCTTTTGGAATCGTTGTTTAATTGTGAGCTTTTGTGGGTTCGCTGACTTATGATGGGTTCTGTCGCATCAGTGACATTTTGGGGTTTTATTTTTTTTTGGTTTTGGGGACGTGAGGGATTCCCTGTTGAACCAGTGATTTTGGGGTAATTTTTCTGTGGAATCAGACTTGAGGGATGTCTCATGTGAACCAGTAATTGGAACATGTTTTCTTGAAAAACCCTCACTTAGGAGGGTTGCGCAAAAAGGAAAAAAGGCTGTATAAAAACCCCT
Source organism: Rapana venosa (assembly GCA_028751875.1). Lineage (NCBI taxonomy): Eukaryota > Metazoa > Mollusca > Gastropoda > Neogastropoda > Muricidae > Rapana > Rapana venosa. Next base: position 57,157,689 of record CM054143.1, on the reverse strand, counting down.
GTGAAGTAAGAAAGTATAGAGAGAGTTAATGGCACGAAGCCCAAGACAGACCCAAAGACAGTTGCCTGCTTTTGTAGATGTACTGTTGGAGAAGAAAAAGGGGGAAAGGGAGATAAAAGAGTGAGAGTAGAGGAGGGGGGGAAGGGAAAGAGAGAAGATCTAATCGGGAAACCCCCCAACCTAAAACCCCCAAAAATGTTTTTACCTTTTTCCCTTTTGCCCCCAAATGCTCGTCCGCGTCCTCAAAAAAATTAAGCCCCTGGGAGGGGGAACCCCCCCTTGACGAATGTTTCGCCAAAAAATAGAATTTTCTTTAGGTTCATAAAAGCTACGCGCGCGGTAAATTAGCGCTTTAAATTCCTTTAATTTTAAATAATTATTATTTTTTATTATTATCCATAATTATTACAATCACACAACACAAATACCACACGAAAGTGACCCAATAAAAAGAGGAGAGGAGGGAGGGAGGGGGAAAAAGGGAGAGAGAGAGGGACAGGAGGGGACAGAGAAAAGTTGGGATACACATACTCATTACCACCCCCCCAAAGAAAGGAAATGATCAGAGAGAGGGAAGAGAGAGGGGGGAGAGGGAGAGAGAGAGAAAGAGAAGAGAGAGGAGAGAGAGAGAGGGAGAAAAGGAGAGAGAGAGAGAAGAAGAAAGAGAGAAAAAAAGAAAAAAGAAAAGAAAGAAAAAAAAGAAAAAAGAGAGAAAAAAGAAAGAAAGAAAGAAAGAGAGGGGGAAAAGAGAGAGAAAAAGGAGGGAGGGACAACGACAACAGACAGAAGAGGACAAAACACTACACACAAACGGGTCAAAAAAAAGACAGACAAATAAGCAGTTAAAAAATTAAACAACACACACCACACCACACACACACCCCCACACACACACACACACACACACACACACACACCACACACTAAAAAAAAAAAAAAATTTTAAGGCGTGCCAGTGCGTCAGATTTACAAATTTTTGATTTTCTCTTTTTTGAATCGGGCATGTTGGTGTTGTTTTCCTGGGGAATCCTGACTGGATGTTGTCTCCTTGGAGTTGATGATTGATAATTTTTCCCCTTTGGGGAATGGGTGACCTGATGTTTTAAATTTTTCCTTTTTTTTTGGGGGGTTTTTTTGGGGGGGGGGGAAAAAAAGGGGGGGGAAAAAGGGGAAAAAGGGGGGGGGGGAAAAACCGGGGGGGGGAATTAAAAAGGGGGGGGGAAAAAAAATTTTTAAAAAAAAAAGGGGGGGGGGGGGGGGGAAAAAAAAAAAAAAGGGGGGAAAGGGAAAAAAAAAAAAGGGGGAAAAAGGAAAAAAAAAAAAAATTTTAAAAAGGGGGGGGGGGGAAAAAAGGAGAGGAAACCAAAACCCCAAAAGGGGGGCCCCCCAAAAAAAAGGGGGGGGGTTTTTTTGGTTTTTTTTTCCCCCCCCCCCCCCCCCAAAAAAAAACCCCCCCCCCAAAAAAAAAAAAAAAATTTTTCCCCCCGGGGGGGTTTTAATTTTTTTTTCCCCCTTTAAATTTTGCCTGAGGGGGTTTTTTTCCCCTTTTAAAAGGGGTTTTTTTAAATTGGGAAAATTTTTTGGGGGGGGGGGGGAAAAAAAAAATTGGGTTTTTTTTTGGGGCCCCCAAAAAGGGGGGGGGCCCGGGGAAAAGGGGGGTTTAAATTTTTAAAATTAAAAAATTTTAAAAATTTTGGGAAAACCCCCAAAAAATTTTTTTTGGGTTTTTTAAGAAAAAAAAAAAAGGGGGGGAAAAAGGGGGGGAAAGGGAAGGGGGGTTTTCCCCCCCCAAAAAAATTTCCCTTTTAATTTTTCCTTGTTTTTTTCCTTTCCCCTTTTTGGGGCCCCCCGGGGAAAAAAAGGGGTTTTAAAAAACCTTAAAAGAAAATTTTTTGGGCCCAAAAAGGATTTTTTTTTAAAAAAGGGGGGTTTTTTTTTGGGATTTGGGTTTTTCCCCCAAACCCCGGTTTAATTTTTTTTTTTTTAATTTTTTTTTTTTTTATTTTTTTAAATTTTTTTTTTAAATTTTTTTTTTTTTAAAAAAAAATTTTAAAACCCAAAAGGAAAAAAAAAAAAAGGGGAAAAAGAGGGGGGGGGAAAAAAAAGAAAAAAAAAAAAAGGGGGTTTGGGGGGGGGGTTTTTAAAAAAAAAAAAAAAAGGGGGGAAGGGGGGGGGGGGGGAAAAGGGAGAAAAAAGGGAAAAAGGGAAAAAAAAAAAAAAAGGGGGGGAAAAAAGGTGGGGGGGGGGGAAAAAAAAAAAGGGAAAAAGGGAAAGGGGGGGAAAAAAAAAGGAAAAAAGGGGGGGGAAAAAAAAAAAAAAAAAAAAAAAAAAAAAAAAAAAAAAAAAAAAAAAAAAAAAAGGGAAAAAAAAGGGGGCCCCCAAAAAAAAAAAGGGGAAAAAAGGGAAAAAGGGAAAAAAAAAACCCGAAAAAGGGAAAAAAAAAAAAAAAAACCCCCCAAAAAATAAAAAAAAAAAAAAAAAAAAAAAAAAAAAAAAAGGGGAAGGGGGGGAAAAAAAAAGGGGGGGAAAAAAAAAAAAAGGGGGAAAAAAAAGGGGGGGAAAAAAAAGGAAAAAAAAAAAAAAAAAAAAACCCCCCCGGGAAAAAAAAAAGGGGGGGGAAAGGGGCCCAAAAAAAAAAAAAACCAAAAAAAAAAAAAAAAATTTTTTTTTAAAAAGGGGAAACCCCCCAAAAAACCCCAAAAAAAAAAAAAAAAAAAGGGGGGGGAAAAAAAAAAAACCACCCCAAAAAAAGGGGGAAAAAAATTTTTTTTTTAAAAAATTTTTTTTTTTTTTTTTGGGGGTTTTTTTTGGGTTTTTTTTTTTTTTTTTTTTTTTTTTTAAAAAAGGGGGGGAAGGGGGTTTTTTTTTTCCCCGGGGGGGTTTTTTTTTTTTTTTTTTTTAAAAAAAACCCGGGGGCCCCTTTTGGGGGGTTTTTAAATTTTTTGCCCCCCGGGGGGGGTTTTTTTTTAAAAATTTCCTTTTTGGGGGAATTTTTTTTTTTAAAAAAATGTTTTTTTTTTTTTGGGGGGGGGGGGCCCCCCCGGGAAAAGGGTTTTTTTTTTTGGGGAAGGGGTTTTTTTTTGGGCCCTTTTTGGGGGTTTTTTTAAAAAGGGGAAAGGGGGTCTAAATTTAAAAATTTTTTTTTTTTCCCCCCTTTTTTTAAAAAAAAAAGGGGAAAAAAAGGGGGAAAAAAGGGGAAGGAGGGGAAAGGGAAAGAGAGAAAAAAGGGGCCCCAAAGCCCCTTTGGGGGGGGGGGGAAAAAAGGGGGGTTTGGGAGAGGGGGGGGGGGGGGAAAAAAAAGGGGGGGGAAAAAGGGGGGGGGGGGAAAAAAAAAATTTTTTTTTGGGCCCCCCAAAAAAATTTTTCCCGGGGTTTTTCCAAACCCCCCCAAAAAAAAATTTTTAAAAAAAGGGGGAAAAAAGGAAATTTTGAAAACCCCCCCAAAAAAAAAAATTTTAAATTTAAAAATTTTTTTAAAATTTTTTTTAAAAAAAAAAAAAAAAACCCAAAAAAAAAAAAAAAAAAAAAAGGGGGGGGGAAAAAAAAAAAAAAACAAAAGGAGCCAAAAAAAGGGGGGGGGGGAAAAAAAAAAAAAAAAAAAAAAAGGGGGAAAAAGGGGGGGGAAAAAAAAAAAAAGGGGGAAAAGGGGAAAGGGGGAAAAGAGGGGGGGGGGGAAAAAAAAAAAAAAGGGGAAAAAGGGGAAAAAAGGGGAAAAAAGGAAAAAGGGGGGGAGAGAGAGAGAGAAAAAAAGAGAAAAGGAAAAAAAAAAAAAAAAAAGAGAGAGAAAAAAAAAAAAGGGGAAAAAAAAAAAAAAAAAAAAGGGGGGGGGAAAAAGGAGAGGAGAGAGAAAAAGAGAGGGGAGAGAAAAAAAAAAAAAGGGGGGGGGGGGGGGAAAAAAAAAAAAAAAGGGGGGAAAAAAAAAAAGGAAAAAAACCAAAAAAAAAAGGAAAAAAACAAAAAAAAAAAACAAAAAAAAAAAAAAAAAAAAAAAAAAAAAAACCCCCCAAAACCCAAAACCCCCCCCCCAAAAAAAAAAAAAAAAAAAAAAAAAAACCCCCAAACCCCCAAAAAAAAAAACCCCCCCCCCCCCCCAAAAAAAAAAAAAGGGGGGGGGAAAAAAAATTTTTTTTTTTTTTTGGGGGGGGGTTTTTTTGGGGGGTTTTTTCCAAAAACCTTTGATGGGGGTTTTTTTAAAAAAAATTTTTTTTGGGGGGGGAAAAAAATTTTGGAAATGTTTTTTTCCCCCCTTTTTGGGTTTTTTTGAAAAAAGGGGGTTTGGGAAAAATTTAAAAAATTTTAAAAAAAGGGGGGGACGGGGGGTTTTTTTTGGGGGGGGGGGAAAAAAAAAGGTTGGGGGGGGGAAAAAGGGGGGTTAAAAGGGGAATTTTTTGGGGAAACCCCAAAACCCAAATTTTTTTTTTTTTTTTGGGGGGGTTTCCCCCTTTGGGAAAAAAGGGGGGGAAAAAAGGGGGGGGTTTTTTTTGGTTTGGGGGGTTTTAAAAAAGGGTTTTAATTTTGGGGGGGAAATTTTTTTTTTTAAAAATTTTTTTTAAAAAAAATTAAAAAAAATTGGGGGAAAAAAAGGGGGGGGAAAAAGGGGGGGGGGGGGGGGGGGGGAAAAAAAAAAAAAAAAAAAAAAAGGGGGGGGAAAACCTTAAATTAAAATTATTAGAAATTAAATTTTTAATTTTTTCAAAAAAACCAAACCAAAAACCCAAAAGGGAATTTGGCCGGTTTGAGAGGAGGGTGGGAGGGAAAAAGAAAGGGAAAGGAGATTGGGATTGGAGGGGGGGGGGGACGGGGCCCAAAGCCCAAAAGGGGGAAGTAACCCTAAAACCCCCAAAAAATAAAAATTTACCCTTTTCCGGGGCTTTAATGTTTGTGGCTTTCCCCGGGCTTAAAGGGGTTTAGGAGGGAAAAATTTCCCAAAAATGATTTCCTTGAAAAAAAAAATTTTTTAATAAGGTTCAAAATTATGAAAAAAACCCGCTTTAAAAAATTTTGGCCGCCGTAAATGATACATTTTAAATTATTTAAAAATTTTAAAATCCAAAAAAAAAACAAAAATTTTGGGCCAAATAAAAAGGGAAAAGAAAAAAAAAAAAGGGGAAAAGGCCCAACGAAACAAAGAATTGGAATTAAATCTCATTACTAAAAACAAAACAAAATAAATTAGTCAGAAGAGAGAGAGGAAATAGAGAGAAGGGGGAATGGGAAGAAAAAATAAACAGAGGGGGAAAGAGAGAGAGAGAGAGAAAAAGGGAGAGAGGGGAGAGAGAGGAGAGAAGAGAGAGGAGAGGAGAAGAGAGAGAAAAGAGAGAGAAAGAAAAGAGAGAGAAAAGGAGAGAAGAGAGAAAGAGAGAGAAAGAAAGAAAAAAAAAAAAGGAGAGAAAGAAGAAAGAAAGAGAAAAGAGAAAGGAGAGAGGAGAGAAAAGGGGAGAGAGAGGGACAGACGAAGAAAAGTTTGGAGAAACATACACACCCCGGACAGGGTCAAAAAAAAAGACAACAAATAAGCAGTTTTTAAACAAGTCCCACACACACACACCCCAAAACACAACACACACAAAAACACACACAAAACACACACAACCAAAAACAACACACACACCCCACACACAAAAAGGCTTTCGCACTTTGGGCAGACTTACAAATATACTATGTTGTTTTCTTTTGGAATGGGTTAAACTTGAAGGTTTTTGTTTCTGGGAATCCCAGGGGAAACTGATGTTTTTTCCCTGGGGAATGTTTTGCCCTTTTTTTGTAAAGGTTTTTTCCGGGGAATTTGCCCTTGGGTTTTTGGGGAAAAGGGTGACATGGTGTTCTCGGGAACCCTTTACTTGGTGATTTCCCTTGGGAATTTGGTGATTGAGGGTAATGTTTGGGGAATCTTTTAAATTGGGGTAATGTTCCGGGAAAACCCTTGATTGAGGGTATGTCCCCTTTGGAATCGTTGATTTGGGGTAATGTTTCTGGGAAACCTGACTTGATTTTGATGTTTTCCGTGGAATCGTTGACTTGAGGGTGATGTTTTCCGGGGAAAACGTTAACTTTTGGTGATGTTTTGGGGGGAAAAACTTTGATTTGGGATTTTATGTCTCCTGGGGGAATTTGTTGATTTTTATGGTGATGTCTCCTGTGGATTTGCTGCCCTTGATGGTGATGTCCCCCTTTGCAATCTTTTTTTGACTTGTTTGTGATTCTTTTGGTTTCCGGGACTTGTGAGGGTTTTCCTTTGTCGCTCAGTGCCATTTTTGGTTTTTATCTCTTTGGAATTGGTGACATAAGGAGGGTTTCCGTTGAACCAGTGATTTGAGGGTGATGTCTTTTTTGGGGGAATAAATGACTTAAAGGTGATGTCCCTGTGGAAAAAATAACTTGGCCCATGTTTTTTGGGTGGAACCCACTCCCAAAAAGTGATTTTGGCAGCTGAAAAAAAAAGGGGGTTTTATAAAAAAACCTGGAAAGTGAGGGGTAAAGGAAAAGAGAGTTAAAGAGTCAAAAGAGAGACCGGGGGCCCAAAACCCAAAAAACAGTTGCCTGCTTTGTAGATGTGACTGGGGGAAGAGAGAGAAAAGAAAGGGAGAAAGGAGTGGAGATTAAGGAGGGGGGAGAGGGGAGAGAGAAAGGTAACGGGGCAAACCGCCCAACCTCAACCACAAATGACTTTTAAACCTTTTTCCCTTGTTTCCCCAAATGCTTGTGCCGCGTCCTAGGAAATTGAAGTCCTAGGAGGGGAAAAACCCTTTTGCCCAGAATAAATTCTGCACAAAAAAATAGATATTTATATAAGGTTTATTATGATACGCGGGGTAAAAATTTAGGCTCTATAAATTCCTACATTTTATTTTTTTATTTTTATTAAAAAAAAATAAAAAAATCCAATAAAAAAAAAAAAACCCCCCCCCCCCCCCCAAAAAAAATTAAAAACAAAAATTTGGGGGGCCAAAAAAGAACAAGAGAGAAAGGGGGAGGGAAGGGAGAAAAAGGAAAAAGAGAGAAAAGGGAGAGTTGAAAGAGAAGGGAGGAAAAAAAAAAAACCAAAAAGGGGAGGGGAAAGGAAAAAGAGAGGGAGGGGGAGAGAGAGAGAGAGGGGAAAAAGAGAGAGAAAGAGAGAAGAGAAGGGAGAAGAAAAGAAAAGTAAAGGAAAGAGAGAAAGAAGAAAAGAAAGAAAAAAAAGGGAAAAAAGAGAGAAAGAGAGAGAAAAAAAGGGAAAGAAAGAGAGAGAGAGAGAGAGAGAGAGGGGAAGAGAGAGAGAGAGAGGAGAAAAAAGACAAAAGAAGGAGGACAAAAAACATAACCAGACGGGAAAAAAGACGAACAAATAACACAGAAAAAATTTTTCAAACAAAAAACAACAAAAACAAACCCAAAAAAAATACAACACCACCCACACAAAAAACACCACCCCTACACCACACACACACCACCCCACACACAAAACACACACACACACACACCCACACACACACACACATTTACGGGCCTTGCCCTCCCGGCAGACTTACATAAAACTTTTGTTGCCCTTTTTTGGGGAAATCGTTAAGATGGGTTTTTTTTCCTTTGGAACCCGTGACTGGATGTTGTTCCTTTTGGAGTCGTGATTGATAATTTTTTTCCCCTTTGGGGGAAATGGGTTGCCCTATTTTTTTCTGGGAATCGGTAAACTTGGGTTTCCCGGGACGAATCGGTGTTTTGGTTGAGGGCCGTGGGGGAAATTTGGGTGATTGGGGGATTTTCCAAAAGGGGAAATCGTTGACTTGATGGTGATGTCCCCATTGGAATGGGTGATTTGAGGTTTCCTTTTCCGTGGGGAACCCTTTTGATTGAGGGAAAATGATTCATGCAAAAATCACTGATTTTTGATTTTGATTTTCCTCCTGTGGAATCGTTGTTTGGGGTGATTTTCTTTGTGGAAGGGTTGATTTTATGGTTGTTTTCCGTGGAATGTTGTTTTGATGGTTAAGTCCCCCTTTGGGGAATCTTTGGGACTTGATGTTGATGTCTTTTGTGGATTCCCCGATTTGATGTTTGGTGTCTCCTGTCGAAATCTTTGCCCTGTTGGTTTTATCTCTTTGGAATTGGTGACGTTGATGGTGATGTTCCTGTTGAACCAGTGACTTGATTGTGATGTCTTCTGTGGAATCAGTGACTTGATGGTGATGTCTCATGTGAAACCAGTAACTTGGACATGTTTCTTGTGGAATCACTCACTTGATGATGATGTTGGCAGCTGAAAAGGAAAAAAGGCTGTATAAGAACCTGTGAGAGTGAGAGTGAGAGTGATAGAGAGAGTTAATAGAGTCACAGAGAGACCAGAGACAGACCCATAGACAGTTGCCTGCGTTTGTAGATGTGACTGTGTGGAGAGAGAGAAAGAGAAAGGGAGATAAGGAGAGTGGAGAGTAGAGGAGGGAGGGAGAGGGGGAGAGAGAGATGCTAAGCTGGCGAACGCCCAACCTCAACCACAAATGACATTTACCTTGTTCCTTGCTTCGTAATGCTCGTGCCGCGTCCTCAGGCATTGAAGTACCTAGGACGGGAACAACCTTGACAGAATGATTCTGCACAAAATAATAGATATTTTCATATAAGGTTCAGATTATGCATACGCGCGCGTGTAAGATATAGCGCTCTATAAATTCCATACATTATTATTATTATTATTATTATTTATTATATTATTTTTTATTACAATCACACACACACACACAGAATAATACACAGAAAGTGAGCCAGATGGAAAGAGAGAGAGAGAGGGAGGTAGGGAGTGAAAGGGAGAGAGAGAGAGACAGAGAGAGACAGAGAGAAGTTGAGAGGTACACATACTCACTTACTCACTCACTTACTCACTAGCAGAGTAAATGAGTCAGAGAGAGGGAGAGAGAGAGAGAGAGAGGGGAGAGGAGAGAGAGAGAGAGATGAGATGAGAGAGAGAGAGGGGAGAGAGAGAGAGAGAGAGAGAGAAAGAGAGAAGATGAAAGAAAGAGAGAAAGAGAGAAAGAAGAAAGAAAGAAGAGATAGAGATAGATAGATAGATAGAGAGAGAGAGAGAAGAGAGGAGGAGAGGGGAGAGAGAGAGAGAGATGAGAGAGAGGGAAGAGAGAGAGAAGAGAAAGAAGAGAAAGAAAAGAGAGAGAAAGAGAAGAAAGAAAGAGAGAAGAGAGATAGACAGATAGAGAGAGAGAGATAGACAGATGAGAGTAGAAGGGAAAAGAGAGAGAGAAGATGAGAGAGAGAGATGGACAGACAGACGAACAGGCAGACAGACAGAAGATGGACGAACACATACACACACGACAGTGTTTAAACAAAAGACAGACAAATAAGCAATTATTGAAACAAGTACACACACACACACACACACACACACACACACACACACACACACACACACAACACACACACACACAACACCACACACAACACACACACACAACACACACACACACACTCACAGGCGTGCGCACGTGCGTGCAGACTTACATATATACGTATGTTGTCTCTTGTGGAATTGGTGACATGATGGTGTTGTTTCCTGTGGAATCCGTGACTGGATGTTGTCTCCTGTGGAGTCGATGACTTGATAATGTTTTCTCCTGTGGAATCGGTGACCTGATGTTTTCTGTGGAATCGTTGACTTGATGGTGTGTGCGGACGAATCGGTGACTTGGTGATGTCCGTGGAGGAATTGATGACTTGATGGTGATGTCTCATGTGGAATCGTTGACTTGATGGTGATGTCTCCATTGGAATCAGTGAGTTGATGGTCATGTCTCGTGTGGAATCGTTGACTTGATGGTAATGATTCATGCGGAATCACTGACTTGATGTTGATGTCTCCTGTGGAATCGTTGACTTGATGCTGATGTCTTCCGTGGAATCGGTGACTTGATGGTGATGTCTTCCGTGGAATCGTTGACTTGATGGTGATGTCTCCTGTGGAATCGTTGACTTGATGGTGATGTCTCCTGTGGATTTGCTGTCTTGATGGTGATGTCTCCTGTGGAATCGTTGACTTGATGCTGATGTCTTCCGTGGAATCGGTGACTTGATGGTGATGTCTTCCGTGGAATCGTTGACTTGATGGTGGTGTCTCCTGTGGAATCGTTGACTTGATGGTGATGTCTCCTGTGGATTTGCTGTCTTGGTGGTGATGTCTCCTTTGCAATCGTTGACTTGATGTTGATGTCTTTTGTGGATTCGCTGACTTGATGATGGTGTCTCCTGTCGCATCAGTGACATGTTGGTTTTATCTCCTTTGGAATTGGTGACGTGATGGTGATGTCTCCTGTTGAACCAGTGACTTGATGGTGATGTCTTCTGTGGAATCAGTGACTTGATGGTGATGTCTCATGTGGAACCAGTGACTTGGACATGTTTCTTGTGGAATCACTCACTTGTGATGATGTTTGTAGCTGAAAAGGAAAAAGGCTGTATAAGAACCTGTGAGAGTGGAGAGAACTCGAACTCGAACTCGAACTCGAATGATTTATTCACAAAAAGGCCTTTGGGCCCCATACATGAAGGGGGTTGCCGAATGTTAGTATTTTGGTTAAAAAAAAATAAAAAATACACACACACACACACGCACGCACGCACGCGTACGCACGCACGCACGCACGCACGCACCACACCACACACACACACACACACATACACACCACACACACACAACATGTTACTTTTAAAACAAAAGGTCAGCTACAAAAATATCACTTAGGATAACAATATCTCTCTTATTCTGAAAGCTTTACACAATATAAAGTGAGGCTGCGCACAAACTTCAGGATGACTTGATGCCAGGAGTAAACAGAGTCTAAAAAAAATAGGCTGTCTACTAATTTAACAGGGATGTAGTTTGCCTAACATCCTCAAATACTGGACAGCACAACACAAAATGTACTTCATCCTCTGGTGCTTGCTTACATTAATGGGCATAGCAGCCTGAGGTCGTCAATATCATGTTCTCTGTATCTGAATTTATGAACGTTTATATCTGATACACCAAGTCTAAACTTAGACATAATTCTTTTCAAATGTATATTCATATCAAGTTTTAGATAAGGTTTGACATCATGCGAACTTATAAATTGTCTTTACATTTGAAATCTTTCACTGTTTTGTATATGGTCACTCCATTGCTGCCATCGGCAGTCAATCAATCTTTGCCTGAATGGTTAATAAACTCTCTCAATTCCCGACTCTTGATTGAGCCAAACAAATCCAAACCGGAGTTCAAACAAACAGGTACGTATTTGGGGTTGCCAGTTGTTTTTCCCCTTTGACATCTAGATCATAATGCATTTGTAGGATTTAAAGGTAGCCTGCTCTCTTTTCATATGCAGAATTTAATCCAATATCTAATGCTTTCTTACAGCAGCATTAACAGAGAGAGGGTATCTATTAGTTTCACTATAAACGAGATCTTTTAGGTGTACTCTATCTAAGCCTATAAAACTGTTTTTAAAGCAAAGAGGTGCATGATTCACAATGTGTTACAGCTGCATCCAAGCCCCAGATTTCTGCACCATATAACACGTGAGTTGTATTTGTGCTTTAAAATATCTTAATGAACAAGTCAAAGAGTTATTATTCAATATTCGTAGTTTTTTCAACAAAAATAAAAAAGCTTCGTTTACCTCGACTTGCCAGATCTTTACATGCAGTTGTGAAACTAAGCTTAGTTGAAAAACAGTTTTCCTAAATATTTATATACTTTAAATTCACAGGCATGATTTTTCCCAATTGTACAACCATTTTCATGAGCAGCTAAATATCCACCTTTTCTAAATTTCAACGATATTACTCTTACTAAGTTTAAAACTTTAACATCAAGTGATGTTGCAGCACTGTTTAAGCTGTTTAAAATGCTTTTGTAAGCCTACAACGGGTTTCAGACAGCAGGATAACATATCAGCAAGCAGAAGAATAAACAGCTCTGAGAAATCTTGGGGGAGAAAGTGGCACCAGGGTTTACCATTATTTATGACATCTCTGGCTAAATCATTGTTTAAAAACAGAAAAATATAAGGGGCTACATACATCACCCTGTTTAACACCAGTGGTACAGTATATTATGTCAGTCACTTTAGTTCCACATCTTATTTTTGCTTCTGACATTCTGATACATGGCTTTTCAAACATCGTAGTAGTTTACCCTTCACACCGTTTTTCAGGAGAATGGGCCCACAACAAGTTCCTTTTAAAACAGAATCAAATGCTTTTTCAAAGTCATAAAATGTTACATTAAAGCTTACGGTTATGAGCAAACTGTTTCTGTACAAACGCAAGCAGAGTAAACATATGATCTATAGTGGAGTATCCTCTCTTAAAACCAGCTTGGTGCTCACCTGTAATATTATTTTTCATAACCCATTCCTGTAACCTATTGTTAATAATAGTACTATATATCTTACTACTTATGTCAGTAAGAGGATTATCAACGTCACCCTTTTTATGCAATGTTAGTATTATAGATTCAGCCCAGTTATCTGGAAAAAGACCATCATCAAAAATTTTGTTGAATAGTTTTAGAAGGAAAAGCACAATATTTTCACCTCCATATTTTAGCAATTCCCCAATGATTTGATCAGGCCCGGCTGCTTCTCACTCTTTGGGTTTTCTGGTCCCCCTAATATTTCATCTTTACATATGGGACGATCAAAATCTTCCTCAGTTCCATCACCATCAACATCAGTAATTCATGGAGTTGGCAAATGAGTCTTTCTCCAACAGGGTTTTGAAATGTTGAAACATCTGTCAATGATATACTATTCTTTGGCTGACTTTTTCTAAATGACGCCTTCTTAGCACTTTTCAAGAACTGGGTTGAGAAGAGATAGAGGGACATCATATCTGCAAGTAAGGTCTTATTATACTGTTTCCTTTTTCGTTCAAGCATGCATTTATATTCCCTTCTTGTGACACAGTACACGTTTTTGTCCTCGTTTCTTAATGTTTTTCGGAAAGTCTTCAGAAGTTTTCTGACCTTATATTTCATACTCATAAATCATACTTTTACATTCATTATCAAACCAAGTATCATTTGATGAGCCTTTCTTGATATGTACCTGTTTCTTCATACATTCAGCACTGGCTTTTATAAAACCATTAAACAAATCAAAAGCTTCATTGTGTTCTCATCAATCATCTGAAAGGCATTTAAAAAATTTCACACATGTTCACATCATGGAGATTTTCTTTAAAACTGAGAGTTTGTTTTCACCCCAATACAAACTTTTCCATTAACAGTGGCTCCTCGTTTCCCACCTGTATTATATACTGGATTTAATATATAATTCAACAGGAAGGTGATCAGAATCAGAACGCTCGGCAACAAACAAACAACATGAGTCAAAAATCTGAGAAAACAAATCATCCGACACTAAGAAATAGTCATTAACACTGCATCCTCCATCAGAGATGTATGTATAGCGTCCTTGTTGGTCCCCATTACATACACCATTTAGGATTTGTAAATAAGAGCAGTGCACTTTCAATATAATTTACCATAATTGTTGATAACAAAATCTTCAGAATTACGATTGCTGCTGGGGGACATACTTTTACTATGGATATCTAAAACTAAAGTCATTTTCTACATGCTGACAAGCAAAGTTTGAGGTCCTGCTGTTTAAGTCTCCACATAGTATTATTTTCTACTTCATCCATTGTCACCACACATTTACTAAACATTTTTCCCAACATAGCAATTCCATTATCATTGTCAAACATATTATAAAAAGGTGAACCTTCAGGTGGGTATACAAAACAGACAGCAAAACATTTCTTGCTGTACACAACAGAGATTTGTCACACAGAAAAAATGCAAATATTAGGATATGGGACATCTAAACAATGCATAAGGCAGAAAAACTCATGCCTTATTAAACAAACTAAACACTAGATCGCCCCCCTTGATGGTAACTTTAATTGCTGACTTACAGAAGGCCTTTTTACCCCAGTAAAAACATTGGTGGACATTTTCCAGGAACGTTCTGTTAGACATATAAAATCAAGTACGCACATAACATACAAAGTCTCTATCAGCCAGTTTTGACAACAATCCATTTACATTCCAAGACAAAAATGAAAAAGTTTTATTTGTTTTATCTGGGATTGCCACAATTCAATTGATCCACACCATCTAGACTAACACTTTTACCAATTACATTGACATGACAAGACCCCGGGAAATTTTTGCTTTCAACAGCAGTTAAAAAAGGCTCTTTATTAAAAGACTGCTACAAATACTCATGGTCAGCTTGTGTTAGCTGTAGGCCAAAGTCAGACCTGTCTTTGTCTGCCTGTTTGTGGAGATGTGTCCCCGCCTCACTGCATCAAGCCTCACATGGCTAATCCTATTACATGAGTGTCTAACTGGGCTGAGTGACCCGGGGTCATCCCTTTACTTTTCCTACCCTGTGAATTGAGGACTATTGGCGGATGATTGTATGGCGGCCAAAAGAGCTATTCCCTTCTTTGAAGATCATTAAGGGTCTCTTTCCCATTAATGATCAAATGATTTAAAGACCATTCTACATTTTTTTCCCCCTGCCCTAGCACTCTTCAAGTATGGGTCAGATTTTGCCCAATATCTCTAACAGTTTTGGAAAAATCGTCGTCTACAAAAATCCTTGAACCTTTCAAACGAGTTTTAGCCTTCAATATTCTAAGTTTATCTTGATAAAAACAACACCTGGCAATAATGGGAGAGTTGGGTTTAGAATTTATCCTGTGCACACTATCAAACTTAACATCTGCTACATCCATTTTTTCCGAAAGAAGATTTTTCACAACCATTTCACAATCAGCTCCAGTCTCATTACTTTTTTTTTCCATGCCATGAATAATGATATTGTTCCGTCTTGACCGGCCTTCTTGATCGTCTGCTTTCTTTTCTAGTGTTTCCACTCTGTCCATCAGTTCTGTATTTTTATTGCTTTAACTCTAAATTTCAGTCCTAATATTGTTCATGTCTTGTCTAATATCACACAATTCCCCTTTTAAAGCATCAACACTGTTTGTAACATTTTATTTCACTCTTCATACTCTTGTTGTTGTCTTTAGCAAGTTCTCACTTTCTCCATCTTGGCCGTCATGTGGTAAACGTCTCATCAGGAGCCACTGTAGGAGAACTCCTGTTTCAGTGTTTGGTTGTAGGTGTGCTGGCGGTTTACATCTGCACTGGCTTTAGTTTTCCGTGCACTTTTTCCTGCTATGGTGCTCGACCACCAGCCCATCGTCAAATGGTTTGCTCGTTGCGTCCTTGGCCGAGGGTTTAGGGGGGGGGTCAGGGTTTGTCTCCACATCCCACACCGCAGCAAAAGGCCCCCCCGAAGAGATAGGTGGGTCAGTCTAACAGTACCGTCACGCTGGCTTTTTGCGTCAGGATTTGGAGGTTCCCATGGCGGGATTTAAATTCTGCCGTTTCGACATGAAGCGGGCGAATACTGCGCAATGTCCACAGACAGCCTGTAAACTGCAGCGATTATTCCTTTCCCCTTATCTAACTGTATACAACATGAAACTAAGGCCCTTAAAACTAATACTAAAACACAAAAATACTAGAGCAATTTGGTACGTCTTCACCCTTTAATTACGTTTATCGTCCCCCCCCGAGGGTTTTGAGGAGAGTGATAGAGGAGGTAATAGATCACAGAGAGCCAGAGACAAAACCCTAGATTGGCTGCGTTTGTAGATGTGGGCTGTGTGGAGAGAGAGAAAGAGAAAGGAGATAAGGGAGAGTGGAAAGTAGAGGAGGGAGGGAGAGGGGAGAGAGAGATGCTAAGTTTGGGGAACGCCAACTCAACCCCAAAATGACATTTACCTGTTCCTTGCTTCCAAATGCTCGTGCGCGTCCTCAGGGATTGAAGTCCCAGGACGGGAACAACTTGACAATGATTCTGCCCCAAAATAATAGATATTTTCATATAAAATTAAGATTATGCATACGCCGCCGGTAACATATAGCGCTTATAAATTCCATACATTATTATTATTATTATTATTATTAC
This sequence comes from Rapana venosa, assembly GCA_028751875.1. Classification (NCBI taxonomy): domain Eukaryota; kingdom Metazoa; phylum Mollusca; class Gastropoda; order Neogastropoda; family Muricidae; genus Rapana; species Rapana venosa. Next base: position 57,141,670 of record CM054143.1, on the reverse strand, counting down.
GAATCACACAACACAGAAAAACAACAGAAGTTTGAGGCCGATGAAGAGAGAGAGAGAGGGAGGGAGGGAGAGAAAGGGAGGGGGAGAGAGGAGCAGGGGAGAGACGAGAGAAGTTGGGAAGGTAACATATCACTTACTCACTCCTTATCACTGCAGAGTAAATTTAGTCAGGAGAGAGAGAGAGAGAGGAGAGAGAAGAAGAGAATAGGAAGAGAAGAGGAGGAGAAAGAGGAGAGAGAGAGAATGAGGAGAGAGAGAGAAAGGGGGAGGGGAGAGAAGAGAGAGAGGGGGAGAGACGGGCGACGACAGAAGACAGGAGAGGGACGAACCCAAAAACACACACGACAGTGTCAAAAAAAGACAGACAAATAAAGTTTATTGAAAACAAAAGTACACACACACACACACACACACACCACACACACACACAAACCAAAACAACACACACACAACACACAATAACCAAAAAAAACACACAAAACAAACAATAACACACACACACACACACACACAAAACACCCACACTCAAGGGGTGCGCACGGTGCGTGCAGACCTACATATTAGTATGTTGTCTCTTGTGATTGGTGACAGATGTGTTTTCCTGTGGAAATCTGTGACTGGATGTTGTCTCCTGTGGAATCGATGACTGATAATGTTTTCTCCTGTGGAATCGGTGACCTGATGTTTTCTGTGGAATCGGTGACTTGATGGGTGTCGGGAATTCGGTGACTTTGGTGATGTCCTGGGGAAATTGATGACTTGATGTGTTTCTGTGGAATCGTTTTACTTGATGGTGATGTCTCCATTGGAATCGGGGAGTTGATGGCCATGTTTCGTGTGGGAAACGGTTTACTTGATGGTAATGATTCATGGGAACACTGACTTTGATGTTGATGTCTCCTGTGGAATCGTTGACTTGATGTTGATGTCTTCCGTGGAATCGGTGACTTGATGGTGATGTCTTCCGTGGAATCGTTGACTTGATGGTGATGTCTCCTGTGGATTTGCTGTCTTGATGGTGATGTCTCCTGTGGAATCGTTGACTTGATGCTGATGTCTTCCGTGGAATCGGTGACTTGATGGTTTATGTCTTCGTGGAATTTGTTGACTTGATGGTGGTGTCTCCTGTGGAATCGTTGACTTGATGGTTTATGTCTCCTGTGGTTTGCTGTTTGTTTGGGGATGTCTCCTTGCAATCGTTGACTTGATGTTTATGTCTTTGTGGATTTGCTGATTGATGTGGTGTCTTGTGATCAGTGACATGTTTGGTTTATCTCCTTTGGAATTGGTGACGTGATGGTGATTTTCTCTGTTGAACCAGTGACTTGATGGTGTGTTCTTGGTATCAGGACTTGATGGTGATGTCTCATGTGGAACCAGTGACTTGGACATGTTTCTTGTGGAAATCACTCACTTGATGAAAGATGTTTGCAGCTGAAAGGGAAAAAAAGGCTGTATAAGAACCTGTGAGAGTGAGAGAGAACCCCGAAAAATCGAACTCGAATGATTTATCACAAAAAGGCCATTTCCCATACATGAAAATGGGTGCCCAACTGTTAGTATTTTGGTTAAAAAATAAAAAAAAATACACACACACACACGCAGCACCCCACGCACGCACGTACGCACGCACGCCGCACGCACGACACACACCCCAACATACACACCACAAACCCCAAATGTTATGATAACAAAAGGTCAGCTCAAAAATTCCTTAGGATAACAATATCTCTCTTATTCTGAAAGCTTTTTCACAATATAAAGTGAGGGGTGGCCAACTTCAGGATGATTTTTGCCCGGGTAAACGAGTTTTAAA
>CM054143.1:56944944-57139354 GCA_028751875.1 Rapana venosa | reverse complement strand
GAATAAACAGACTGAATCACAATTCTGTTAAAGACACGGTGAAGGAAATAGCAAGAGTAAACATGTGTATTAAAGATAAAACAAATAATAAACACTTGATTACAAATCTCACCAGCACATGTCTTCTGTCAAGTAAAACCTTCTGAACGCAAGCCAGCCTAAATATTTTAGTAATACCTGAACCAATAAGCAAAAAAAAATTATTTCAATGATCATAGAGCAAACAGTGATGAAAACAAGTGTAATTTACCTCGCCTATTGCTAAGTACTAGTATATCTCATAATCCTGCTATGTTAAATGTCAAATATTGACATACCATTTTTGACAAAGAGAACGTACATACAAAGGAACACGCTCGGTGTCTGTCTCCCGATGGCCCTAAATTTCCCAGATGGCAAAGCACTGTACAGAGAGCGCATCTAGTCCTGTCCACAGCTCTATTAAAATGCATGCAGCGCCCGACACCCCAGCGACCCCAGATCCAGTCCACACGTCGAGAAACGAAGATCCGTAGCTGCTTCAGCAGAGTGGCTTGGCTCAACTTAGCAAACCTGAAAACCTTGCAGCCATCTCCCTCACCACGAGGCGAATGCTAGACAAACATGGAACATGACAGGAATTGTAGACTGTCCTGTCCCAGTGTACTTGTTCTTACTGCTATCCTACCATTGTTTCAGGTCTTCCAGCTAATAGTTTGCTCCATTTCTCATCACCATCCCTCATCACACTCCCCTCTTTGAATGGTAATGGCAAACCAGCTTCTTGGTTCAAGTGGCATAGTAAGAACCTCCAGGCGTAAAAACCACAGATCAATACTTGCCTGTGTGTGACAAGTCTCCTAAAAAAAGACTATTGCTTGAAATAGAGTGCTGGGCAGATTGTGGTTGGTGCTTCTTCGGCTGTCTCTAATGCCCTATTAGACCATCCTTTGGAGTACGAGGCAGTCTTTGACTCTCGCTCACGTGTAACACACAGACAGGCCGCACCAACAGGTATTGGACAGCGAGAGGAGGGGATACTACAGCACACAAGGAGATACAAAGCTTGGCTCAGACCAGGAAGAGAGAAGAGTTAGGTGGGCTACTGTGCTGTCTCCCCCCCCTGTGATGCCTACGGGAGGTTAGCCTGTGCAAAGCCTGGACAAGGAAGGGCATGCAGAGGATAACCACAGAGGTCAACCGTTAGCAGGTGTGTGCGGGAGTCAGTTGTCTTTCTCTGCAGACACTAGGCTCAAGCAAGGTGTCAGGCATGTTGTGCTTCTCTGGTCTTCTGCACGACAGCAAGTTGTCAGGCAGTTCTACGGACGTTTCTTCTTCTGGCACACACAGTTGTCGCGGGAGTCCACTGCCGTGCCCCTACACTACTCTACTACTAACTCTTGGCCAGTTTCCATATGTGGGGTGTATCGCTGTAGCAGCTGTCTACTAGTTTAGTGGGGTGTCTGACACTGTTGTCTATTGTTGAGGTGATTGACAGCTGTTTCACGATTGTGGAGTGTTTGAACAGCTGTTTGTCTTTGGTGAGTGTTTGATGACCAGCTGGTTGTTGAGTGTTTGGAACAGCTGGTTGTGGCATGTTTGGAGAGACAGCAGCTGTTGTCAATTGTGGAATGTTTGACACTGCTGTCTATTAGGTTGAGTGTTTTGACCGCAGCCTTGTTTATTGTGTGAGATGTTTGACAGCTGTTTGTACGCATTTGGAGTGTTTTGAGACAGCTGCTGTCCTATTTTGTGATGTTTGACAGCTTTCCCATTGTGGAGGGTGTTTGACGAGCTGTCTGCAAGTTGGATGAGTGTAGTTGGACAGCTGTTTCCATTGTAGGAGGTGTTTGGACAGCTGTTGTCCATGTAGAGGGTGTTTACAGCTGTTGTCTATTTGGAGGTTTGACAGCTGTTGTGGCTATTGTGGAGTGATTGACACTGTTTGTTCATTGTTGAGGGTCTTACCATGTGCAACCCAGCGAAAGTAATAACTGCACAGAAAAAAAGTGACAGCTGTGTCAATTCTAAGGGAGGTTATCGGTATCTTGAAACCATTTGTTGTTGTTTTTTTTAAATAAATAAGCAAAAAAAAACCACTGATACCTAACAGTTTATGGTGGGGGGGGGGGGGCAAATCAATTTTCAAGAACCAACAGCCCGCATTTTCACACAACATTCACATGAAGTACACTAAACTACAGAAATGAGTCATGTTTATTCCGTCATCCCCAAATAAAATCTAAGGCTTGGAAAAAAATTACTGAAATCCAGTGAAAAAATAGCACAAGGTCCCATTATCTCACAAACAAAACCTTTATAAGTAAAATTTTTTCACTTAAACCCTAAACCGAACATACATCAAGAATATGATTTCATCCTACGATTTGTTCATATTTTATTTGGGAATCTCTAAGTACAACTAAGACTGACAATGGTTACACTTTTTTTTTTGTCATCTCAGTAAACTAACAACATATACAAATGAAAAAAATTTTCACACCATCTCTTTCAAAGAAAATGAAGAGGGATAAGACGATAAAACACAAAAAAGGCAGAAAAAAACAGACTATTGTTTACATAATACACCATTCTGATTTTTTTTTTTGCATAAAAATATGACACGCATCTTTTTTTGGCCAAGCAATGCTTTACCAAGTCCTCAAAATGGAAAAGAACAAAATAATTGCACAAGACACACACAAAACCAAACCACAAATACTTTGTGTTTTTAAAAAAGGTGTCTTTTTGTCTTTTTATGACAAAAACAAGGAAGGGGTGGGGTGGGGCTGTACTGACTGAGTCTTATTATGTGCATAATCGAGGGGGGGGGGGGGGGGGGGGGGGGGGGGGGGGGGGGGGGGGGGGGGGGGGGGGGGGCATAATTATCCAACACAAAAACCATAGAATACGAGTGAACATACAGAACCGCCGCCTTGCCAACCACACACAAGTCAAATCTGGTCTTCAATGTAAGTTTCTACCATCGTGCACATAACAAAGCACATTTTCTTCTTCAATATGACCCACCCCAGACCTAAATGATATCAGGTTATCAAGCCCATGACATAACTGGCACAAAAAAAAAATCTTGCATCTGTCACAGGCCCATCGTCCCAATACAATCAATAAAATAGTTAAAACATTAATAATAAAAAATACAATATTAAAAAAAGATGGACAAGATTTTTTTTTTATAAAAGAGAGAAAAAAAAAGAGCGACATGAATGCCTGTGTGGTCGATTTTTTCATATCAATAACCATAATCGGGATGAGCGACCATGACAAGTTATAAAGCAAGGTACCCTATGGTTTCTTTCCTATAGCTTTTTTTTGCCTATTCCTAGATGAATTTCTTTTTCAACTGACATTAAATACTTAATACGTCAATAATTCCACTATAAAGGCTTTCATGTTCTTTTACAGAAATTACTGATACTGTAATGTAAAAAATCCAGCCAGCTTTATTTTAAATCTGGTATCTATTCCTTTAGTACATGTAGTACATATTTACATTTTTTTTTATTTTTTCCCTCAAGGGCTCTGGGCTTTTAGTTTTATACGAATGTACCATGCAAGGCATAATCAGAATAATATGAGATCTTGTTCACATGTAACATGTGGAACCTTTTTAATACCTTTTTTTTTTTCACTAGGTATAGACTGAGAAGAACAAAATGGACTCAACACTTCCTTCTCCATAACAGTTCTATTGATCCACAAAGGCATGGGAGGTTATGAAAACCCATCGTGTTGACAACATTGTGGGAAATACTATTCACATTCAAAAAAGATATAGATCATCCATCATAATTGAAACTCATATGCTATGAGTACTAGTTAACTGGAATATATATCAAACACAAGAAACAGAAGGTCCTGTATCAACATAAATATAACAGATTTTAAATAAATGAAGAATAAAAAAATGTTACTCCTGTATTTGTCCCCATTATCATACTTGACCATGCAAGATCAAAATGTGCTTTTTTCATCAAATACGAGACTACTCAAGAGATCAATGATACAGATTTCGAACAACAATCTAGAACCTGACTATATATTATACACTAGCTAGTTCAAAATCACTGACCAGCAAAAATTAAAAATAGCAGCAGGTAGAAAGTTAACCTAGCACACGGACCTGCAAACCACATTTCCCCCCGCCTTCTTTCTATCAACAATACTTTTTTTTCCAATCCTTTTACCTACTGCAAAAATGATACTGAAAGATCTGATTACAAAAGGCGACTTCACAGACAGAATAACATAACAGAGATGTACAGAAAAATCAGCCCACGTGCGACCAGTTCCCACATTCAAACTTACAACCTTAAGAACCTGTTCCATTTACAGGTATCTAAACATTCTGATAGGCAACAATGAGCAGGAGATGATCCTTTCTTCGTTAAAAAAGAGCAATGCAAATTAAATGATCCTCACTGGCGTGAGAAGCTTAGTTGAAGAGCTAAAAATACCTCCACCCAGTAGCAGTGCCCAGCCAACAACACGTGGTTGTGCCACTGTATTCGCGTCCACAACATAGGACAGCTAGGTGAGTCGCAATAAACACAATGGTCACGATCAGTGAGGAACTCGGACAGACATTCGCAAGAGAGCCGAGATATCGGTAGGGTGTACGAGTTGTTTGTAAATGAGAGCAAACGCTTGTTGTTTCGATTTCTTTTTATGTAAATCAGAGACACAACATACGCTTGTGTATGGAACTATTGAATTTTCACATAAGTGATGTACTCATACACCAATCAAACCCATTTCCATTGCAATGAGCCCCGTCCAAACCCCCTTCTAGCTCACCTTTTCACACGACGCCCATTGCACTCCAGTGTCGGGATTCCAAATAATACAAACTTTTCCGTCACAAACATGGAAGAATCGAATAACAAAGACGCGCTCACCTGACTGTATTTTTTTTATCTGTTCTAGAGTAGTATTCTTGCTTTTTTATTGTTTCTTATTTTTATTTTGTCATGGGTCCTCAGCTAGAACCCCCAGTGGTCCACGCATGGTGAGATTTTTGTGCATGCCGCCATTTTCCCCATCACTTCAAGGATGACGGACATGCAATCGATCGTGCCGATGGTTCTATTTGTGTCATCCAGAGTCTAGAAGAATGAACAGTCGCTCACTCTTTCCAAAAGGGCGAAGACCTATAGAACCTGGCTTCAATCATTGTGCAGCAAGATGTTCTCTGTGTGTTTCATAGCAGCAGGAACCCAGTTTTACGAAGTCTCAAAGGATTTTCAAGGGAGAGGGAGGGGTCAATACTACTAACATCCATCAGTGGGAAAAATCCCCTTCAAAGGGTGTCTTGGTAGTGTCTCCCCCCCCCCCCCCCCACACCCCACACCTCCCACAGTCACACCCGTGTCACCCACCCCCTCCAACAACACTCCACACCCCCCCAGCCACAACACCACCCAACCTCCTATGTGTCCCCACCCAGTGTCCCCCCCCTCCCCCCCCCCCCCCACCCCCCACCCCGCCCCCACCCCACCGCCACCGCAACTGTCAAAAACAGCGAGATGGAAAAACAACTCTTTAACTTCATATGCCTCTGTAAAAAGATGTAGGGACGGGAAGCACACCCAGCTTCACTTTTCCATCATCACACTTCACAAGTAAGGTGCTTTTAGAACTGTGAACCAAACACGTCTAGCACATTGAATTAAATACGACTCTGCTGATAACACCAACACCATACAACTACCCCACCCCCTTAAAGTGCTGTGCATATTGAATAGCTACAATACAATGGTTTTGGATTCAATTCATACGGCAACAAATACTTTTTTAAAATTCAAAAGACCCCAATCATTGATCTGTGATATGAGATCTAGATTCCTAAACTACTTTTTTTAGATGTCAGTTCCAGATACTGCTGAACACTTGAATGCTAACTGAATCTATGCTCTAGTTGTAAACTGGCTAAAACCAAACAAACGTAAAACTTCATCTTAACCATAATCTATTTCAGACACCTGAAGGTGATGTCTGTTGTCAGTAGCTCTACGGTGTACAGAACTGTCTATCTAAAGGCCACAATCTCTTGTATCTGTCATCTGCTTTAAAATACTGGTTTGCATTACTGTTTGCGTCACCCCCTAGTATGGAACCACCCGCGCCTGTCAATACTGTTGCTCTCAGTAACATCCGCATTAGGCATCTTTATCTATCTCTCTGACTAAACAGTAAAGTGACCTGGATATACTACGGCAACAAAAACCTGGTATGCGGAAGGCACGTGCAGGCTGATCACCTGCTGTTAACACATACATCTACACTAACGAGTAGAAAAAGAGCTAAATGCCACAGTTGATCATTGAGTCAAGCCACCAATACTTCTGCTATCATACAGGAAAAAGAAACAAAAGGAAATGGAAAGGGAATTTCTCCTGTTCACTTAACTCTATGGGTAGTCAGTCAGTCACTGGGGGGGCACTGCAATGAAGAATTATCAAAACATCTTCCAGTCATGTCCAGCTGCGTGGAAAAAGCTTCAAGTATTCTGACATGATATTTTCAAATACAGCTGTAGCAATTCTATTCCATAGACACTTTTTATAAACATTCCCTGAACACACTTTTCTTTTCCTGTACAGGCGGAAATCAAATAAAATGAGTAAATACCCTATGGATTAAAACTCTGTGCCTCTACTATTAGAAAGAAAATATTACAGATACTGTTTCTATCGTCTAGCTGGATTCAGCCCCACAAGCCTGTACCTCATTTCTCTGCTCTCTTCTTCTGACTTTACTTATCCTTACTCTCACGGTCAGTAGAAGCTCCGACCCTGTCAGCCTCTGTTTCCTCTGTAAATCCACTCATATATCTATCTATCATGCATTTTCAAATTATTTTCCATGTACAGTTCTAACATTCTTTGGAGGTTGTGGGTTGTTTTTCCCTCTATACACAATGACAATACCAGCTGACTTCCCATGCAATCCCTAACACCGCATCAACAATCTCTCTATCTTACCAGTGCTCTTCCTATTTTTGCACCAAATACATAGATCGATATCTATATGATCCCATATTCGTGATGCATGACAACCAGCTCGCATTGCACTTATCAAAAACCAGTATATGAAGACAGATCAGCTAGTCCTAGCTTAACACGCAACCTGATAAATCAACTGACTACACTAGCTTACCGTCTATCAATAGATATGCAGCATGAACCCTGCATCTATCCTTACATAGGAAAGATGCAGTTTAATATACCGTTTCGATAAGACATCTTTTTCTGAGCTATCTGAATCAGATGCACAAAAAAATAAATCTCTCTGTACCAATACAGGGCCTTTCACATCTCTACACCAACCTATTTCTACAGGCTCTCCTACGTGTCAACTCCCCCCAACAAAACATGTTGCATTCAGCATAGCTGCATGACCAGGACTCGAAAGAATTCCTGTCATGACAAAACTCTTAAAACTTGTGAAGGAATGTCCTACCACACAACCATAAAAATTGTGTAAACGACATAACCGCTTTCTTTCTCATTCGACGTCCAGTCAAAAAGTCTAAACCATTCCCCATGTGTTGGGTAATAATATGTCTCTTTCCTAAGAAAAAAAACAACTATACATTTTCTGACATAAAAAGCTACTTGAAAGTAAATCATAATGAAATACAGCAATCAATGATGTCCCAAATCCTTAGCCACCACAAAATTAGAATTGAAGAGAGTAGATAATTTTCATGAGACAACATCAGAAAACTCTGTTAACCTCCTGTTACCTTTTCAAAGCACACAGACGCATGGAGATTAACATTATCTGATCCGTGAATCTCCACCTTGTAACACACATACACACACATGGATAAAAAGAAAAAGAAAGAAACCAGACAAACTAACAAACGCCATTATTATCATACAGTAAGTCTGCGACACTACCAAATAGGGAAAAAAGTCAGTGATGAACGAAAAACAGACAACAAATGTTACGATCCAAACTCAGATTTCAGGTCAACGCAATACTGCACAAGGACAAAAATTTTACAGATTTTAAACACATGTACATAAAAAACACATTCCGGAATAAACACGTACCACAGAGAAAACACAAAAGACAAGAAAATGAATGTAGAACATGCTTTCTGTTTTCAAGAAATAACACATGGTCAATCCAGCTTCAGAGTAGAAGAATACCAAGTTTATCGGCGTTTCAGAATTAACAGAAAAGCATATGATATACTTCAAGAAGCCGCTTTCAATGCTTCACAAAGCACAAAGATGAATCTGAACACGACAAACTTGATAACCTTTTCTTATGTCTCCAACATCTACACCTACCTTAGTTTTATTAATTAAACATACACAAAGAAACAGTGGTTGAATATCAAGGGACCATAGCCTCTCGGAACGACTTGAATTCACAAAACATTACATAGTACGAATTACAATATCTATTATTTCTGTTTTATAAAACACATTAGCTTGAAAGCATCAAACATGCCGATTCACTTAACACACAAACACAACAACATCGATGCACACAGGCAACCACATACAGACACACAAGGGGAGGACAAAATCTATACTCTTGCAATTTTTTTTGTCATGAAAAATTGGTTTTAAAGTGATATGCAACAATACCTTGAAACCGTCCGGGGGGGGGCCGACATCCCAACACCAAAAGCACTGAACAGAACAGTTGCACACATTGCCAAGCAGCACTCACTCCCCTCACAGCCAACTATCCTTCATTTCTTAAAGCTTGCAACGAAATACAGAACCACCAACAACAACATCTGAACAGACAATACTTTTATTTTTTGCCAAATTTTCATCACAATTCTCAGTTGCCTCAGTTCACGGCAACAAGTAGAAACGCCTCTAGAAAAATCAACGTCTTCATTACAGTGTGACACAAACCACAGTATCCACTGCACTAAAAATTTTAACCTATATATCATGTTAACTGATCACACTTCTCTCCAATCAATAATTTTGTCTACAGTCAACTCAATCAACTACAAACTGATCCTCCATCCCCCACCCCCACCCCCTAAAAAAATCTTCCACAGGAGAACAATTTGAGAAAACGAACATACCATATCACAGCTTACGGCAAGCTTTGTTTCAAACGACGTATCCAACAAATATCTCCGAAAGGTACTTTGATAACTTTTGCAATAAAAATTTGTCAACTGTGCTAGCGATTTTTTATACATGTTTAAAAATAATTGTGCTATTTTTGCTGTCATTCACAACGTCCTTTCGAGTATACTTTTTCAAGCCAGCCCGTTCATGGCACATTTATGTGGACAATTCCACTGTCCTATCTGTAGTGTGCTATTATGATTGTAGGTCCTTTGATATACGCGGAGATTGCATTTTTTGCCATGCCAGACATTGTGTGTGTCTTCCGTTTAAGTTAGAAAAAGCATCTAAAACATCTATCTACATAAAAAGTGATATATACACACAGCGCCAGCTATGAGTTTCTGGAGCCATGAAGCTTGAATTAACAACAGTAGTCTCTCTGGTATTCAAAAATTGCTTTATTTTGTTTTAAAATGATAAGACAAGTTTCTATCCTGTCCGCTAAAATATCCTTGCAAAAGACAGCTACTCAGGCAACTCCTTGTCTTCTATTCTGTTGACTGAGACTGAGAAAAACTTCTGACTTTTCCCCTAAAACGAAGAATATTCAAATATCAAACCCTGTATCCGTCAAAAGTGAATAAATGACATCAGTGCTGCTTTAATAAACTGCAGGGTGTATATTGACAAACAGAAAACCACCATACTTTTCTCTCTGCACACTTCAGCATTCGGGATTAGGCAACGGGAAGGTATCCATACACCTAAATTTCTTCAAGCGATAAAACTGATCAACAGCGTACACGAGAACAGTGGTAGGCCATAACGCTTCAGTAGCTTACATACAGGGTTTTGGAACTACAGAAGAGTAAAATATGCAACTTCATATCACATGTAAAAGACAACAACCGAGTACAGCAGTGGGTCTTGGCATGTCAATCATAATTTACTCTCCAATCTACATCACCCCCAGCCTACAAAACAAAACACAACTGTAGTCCACAACGTTATTCTAAGGATTTGGTGATAGTTAGTCGGAAGGTTTTTTAGTAAGAAAACAAAAACTGCCCATAAAAAAAAAAGAAAATCTCCCCAGACTACATACATATTAATTCTTTCATTGTTCATTTCAATACTATTCATAGGCAACACAAAACAGAACACAATCTTTATCGCATAAATGATACATATTAAAGCCCCTTGAAACGATGGCAGAAAAATAAAAGATAAACAGCAGACAAAAAAACGTACAACCATATCAGAAGGAGAACATGGGGAATATAATACAGAACGTACTCTTTCTTGCAACAAGGTCAATACAGGAATATATATAAATATACAAATGAACAGAAGAATTACATGAGACAAAAAATGTTAAGCCACCTTTTTCTCTGCTATTTAGCATATATATAACGAGAATCAATTCTTTGAGAGACCACAGCAAATTGACGCTGGACAAGAATAAATTCCCCCAAATTCCAGAAATCAGCTGAGTCTACTTCAACCATAAATATCGTTATTCGCATAGGTCTTAAGTTTATAGTCCAAAGACAGAGACAAAGAAAGAGAGATAGAAGACAAAATTTTGAATCAGAGATATTTTTTTGATAATCGTTTCTTGTAATGCCTGCTAACTGCAAAAAAGAGGCAAAAATAGTCAAACCATGCTGTTGTCTTAGTGTCCCATAAAAAAAGGTAACAAAAAGAACACTAGAAGAAAACAACTCTGTCTACATGGACAAAAAAAAAGAAAAGAAAATACAGAAACTAAAAGCTTCCATAAGCGAAAAGATAGAGCAGGAGTATACAATTATACAATTATACTTGACAGCATGCCTGATACTGCCTGCTAATTGTGTAACAATAAGCAGTAATATAAACGAAAGTGGAAAGATAGCAAATGTTATTCATAAAAAAAATTTTAATACTGGGGTAAAGGATGGAAGCGCATTAATCGAAGAAATAAACATCAATACATGTGCAATATGATCTTTATAAAAAAAAAGACACACAATCAAAGCACCAATAGACTCGGACAGAAAACAATAAACAAAAAACCAAGTTTTTTACCCTTAAACACTGACAGACAAACTACCTAAAACCAGATATTTAAGCCACTTGTTTCCATAATATGACAATGACACATGAAAAACATCAGTTTCATATTCTAGGACATGTCGAACGGGCGCCATCAATGAAAAAGAGAACAAAAATTTTTTAAAATCCAGCTATTGACTACCCTACAAACACTACCTACCAAAACGGAAAAAGAGGGACAAATGGAAAAAAAACTTGATACACTGTCCCAAACACGCATCAACAGAGACTCTTAGCATCTCCCAAATCTCGACGTCTCTCTCCTATCATGGGTGGGTACACAACACATCCCACACAGTACCACAAACCAACACACAGCCCACAAACACACCTACGCATACCCACAAACAAACACACACAGAGACACACACTCACCAAACAATTGAGCTGGTCACACACAGCACGACGCACACACACACACATACCCATAGCCCTCCAGTCACAACATCTCTTCCACTCAACCCTCTCCTCTCTTCTCAAAACAATCATCATCTCATCTCTAAATTTGCATCAACAAAAAAAAATTGTTCTGACCTCAAAGCCCGAACACAAGTTTTGGTCACAAACGGCAACCACAAAAAAAAAAAAAGAATGATATTCCCACAAATAAAAATGAATGAGCGATGACCGTGAACAAGGACCACTCAATGCTGAAATAGATTTCACTGGATAGAAGGGCGACAAAGATGGTCAAGGCTAAGTCCGTAGATTTCCCAACAATAAGCTTTCGGAGCGGCGGCCACTGCAAAACAGAACAGAAGCACAACGATGCTAAAAGCATGTTTCAGTAGGATCACTAGTACAGTATAAACTATGGCAAAAAATCAATAAAATCTATACACATGACAGCATCTAACCGCAAGGTCCCGTTTCTCATGCTGCTTAGAAGCCCAACGACCGATAAAGGCCCATATCAGGAGGCGGTCACCCCTCTGTTGTTAAGAAGTTTTCGATGAAAAGGTTGGAGGGGGTTTGGGAGCAATCTGTATTCATCATATATACGCGCAAGAGTGTGCATGTAATTTAGTCAGTAGAGGGCGAGTGTGTGTCTGTCTGTCTGTGTGCGAATCTAGCTGTGCAGGATATCAGCGTTGATTTCAACTGCAAACAGAATTTACTCTCAATGATGGTAAAGTTACTCTAAAACTAACTTCCCCAACTTTCTGATCCACAAGATTTTATTGTAACTCATCACTCAAACATTTTTACATATCCATCCTCATACGCTAAAAATAAACCAATCAAAATACAAGAAACAAGCAACACAAAAAAACTACTGCCCATGTGCCGAACTTATTTTGAATGATGATCAAAGAAGAACTCTAATCTACCTCCCCAAATGTTTGATGGTTTTTGGCAGCATGCATTTTATAAGATGAAATCAGTTAAATCAGAAGAATACATGTGGATGGAATCTTTCTTCTCTTACCTTTTGCTCTTGTGGTTCTACCTCAGAATCACGCTAGATTTTCAACAACACTATTTACTTTGACGCTCAAAACAGAGACAGGTGTAATTTACTCAAAAGCGTAAGTATTGCTTCTACCCGTCGTGACATGAAAAACCAGCCTACCAACAATCATGGCTACACAATGGCGATACACACCAGCTGATCACCGCTAGTAAATAAATGCAAAATGTATGTGAATGTTTCTGTTTCAAGAAATACACATGGTCAATCCAGCTTCAGAGTAGAGAATACAAGTTTTCGGTTTCAGAATAACAGAATGCATATGATATATTCAAGCCAGCTTCAATGCTTCACAAAGCACAAAGATGAATCTGAGACGACAAACTTGATAACCTTTTCTTATGTCACCAACATCTACACTACCTTAGTTTTAATTAAACATACACAAAAGAAACAGTGGTTGAATATCAAGGACCATAGCTTCGGAACGACTTGAATTCAAAAACAATTACATAGTACGAATTAAGTATCTTTTTCTGTTTTATACACAATTGTGCTTGAATGCATGCAAGCATGCGATTCACACACACCAACACATGCACACAGGCAACCACACACACAGAGGACAAAATCTATACTTTAATTTTTTTTTTCATGAAAAATGGGTTTTAAAGTGATGGCAACAATCCTGAAACCGCGGCCGAATCCAACACCAAAAGCACTGAACAAGAACAGGTGCACACTTGCCAAGCAGCACTCCCCTCACCCAACTATCCCTTCATTTCTTAAAGCTTG
Source organism: Rapana venosa (assembly GCA_028751875.1). Classification (NCBI taxonomy): domain Eukaryota; kingdom Metazoa; phylum Mollusca; class Gastropoda; order Neogastropoda; family Muricidae; genus Rapana; species Rapana venosa. Next base: position 57,125,995 of record CM054143.1, on the reverse strand, counting down.
CAAGAACACACAAACCCCCACAACATCTGAACAGACAGCTTTTTTTTTTGCCAAATTTTCATCACAATTCTCAGTTGCTCAGTTCACCAACAAGTAGAAACGCTTAGGAAAATCAACGCTTCATTACAGTGTGACACAAACCCATAATCCGTGCAATAAATTTTACTATATATCATTTAACTGATCACACTTCTCTCCTCAATAATTTGCTACAATCTACTCAATAACTAAACTATCCTCCATCCCCCACCCCCACCCCTGAAAAAAATTTACACAGGCAGAACAATTTGAAAAAACATACCATTCACACTTACGCCAAGCTTTTCAAACAATCCAACATACCCAAAGTATTTGATAGACATTTGGCAATAAAAATTTGCAACTGTGCTACGATTTTTTCAGTGTTTAAAAAATTGTGTATTTTGTGCTGTCATTACAAGGCCTTGGTACCTTTCAGAGCAGTTCATGGCACAGTTTATGTGGACAATCCACTGTCCACTGTAGTGTGCTATTTTGATTGTAGGCTTTGATATGGAGATTGCATTTTTGCCCCAACAATGTGTGTGTCTTCGTTTTAACATCTATCTACTAAAAAGTGATATTAGACAGACCCAGCTATGTTCTGGAGCCATGATGCCTTGAATTATACAGTAGATCTCCTGGTATTCAAAAAATTGCTTTATTTTGTTTTAATGAAGACAGGTTTTCTTCCTGCACTAAAATATTCCTGCAAAGACACTACTAGAACTTGTTCCTATTCTGGTTGTCTGTGTTAGAAAACTTCTGACTTTTCCCCCTAAAAAGAATAATTCAAATATCAAACCCTGTATCCGCAAAAGTGAATAAATGACATCAGTCGCTTTATGAACTGCAGGGTGTTATTGACAAACAGAAAACCACCATCTTTTTCTCAACAGTTCAGCATCGGGGATTGGACGGGAAGGTATCCACCCTAAATTGTCAACGATAAAACTGATCAACACTACACAGACAGTAGCCATCTTCAGTACTTACAGGGTTTTGATTACAGAATGTATAATAATGCAACTTCATATCACAATGTAAAAGACATCTACAGAGTACAGCAGTGGTCTTGGCTTCATTCTATTTCTCTCCAATCTACCATCAACCCGCTACACTGTCCACGTTTTCTAGGATTTGTTGTTGTCGGGTTTTTTTAAGTAAGAGTACAAAACTGCCCATTCCCCAGATTACACACATATTTTTCTTGTTTCATACTATTCATGAACACAAACTGAACACAATCTTTCGCTAATATACCTTGAAACGATGGCAGAAAAATAAAAGAGTAAAAGCAGCAAAAAAGCGTACACCATTCAGAAAGAACATGGAATAAATACAGAAATACTCTTGCACACATACATGAATATACAAATGAAAGATACAGAGACAAAAAGCTAAGCACGCTGACTTAGCAGATATAATAATCAATCTTTGAGAGGCCAACAGCAATTCGCGGGAATAAATTCCCCAAATTCAGAAATCAGTGAGTCTACTTAACCATAAATATCGTTATTCGCATAGGTCTTAAGCCCCAAAGACAGAGACAAAGAAAGAGAGATAAAGACGAAATTTTGATCAGAGATATTTTTTGATAATCGTTTCTTGTAACGCTGCTACTGCAAAAAGTCAACCCTGTTGTCTAGTGTCAAAAAAAAGTAAAAAAGACACTGAAGAAAACAACTCTGTACAAGGAAAAAAAAAAAAAGAAAGAAAACAGAAAAAAAGCCATCACGAATGAGAGGAGTATACATTTACTTGACAGCAAGCTGTACTGTCCTGCTTTGTGTAAATAGTGTAAGTATACGAGAGTGGATGCAAAAAGTTTCATTAAAAAAATATTTTAAATACTGGGGTAAGCATTAAACGGATCATAATACATGTGCAATATGTCTTTTTAAAAGTCTCAATCAAAGCCAATGCTGTACAGAAAACAATAACAAACCGTTTTTCCTTAGAACTGACAGACAAATACTCCAGATTTTACCTTGTTCCATAATATGCCTACCATGAAAAATATCAGTTCATATTCTAGGACATTGTTCGGTCAAGAAAAAGAGAACAAAAAAATTTTTAAATCGCTACTCTCAAACACACCGAAAAAGAGGGACAAATGGAAAAAACTTGATCACCCAAACACACATAACAGAGACTTGTACAAACCAAATACACACATACACAAGCACACACACATACACAAACACACAGCCACACACACCTACGCATACCCACAAACACACACAGAGACACACTCACACAATTGGACTGGTCACACACACACACGCACACACACACACATACCCATGCCCGCAGTCACACATCTCTCTCTCTCTCTCTCTCATCTTATTTGCATCACTTGTTCTTGACCTCAGCCCGAACACGTTTTGTCACACGGCCACATGATATTCCCACGATAAAAATGATGGCGATGACCGTGAACAGGACCACCATGAAATAGTTTCTGGATGGGGACGTGGCAATGGAGTCGTAGATTTCCCCAAAGCTTTCGGGCGGGGCCACCTGCAAACAGACAGGCACACGTTGCGGTTTTTTTGTGGTCACTGTGCAGTTTTCTAGGGGCAATCATTCTTCCTGACATCTACCTCAAGGTTCCGTTTCATGCTGCTTAGAGCCCAATGCCATAAAGGCCCATTTTCAGGGCGGTCCCTTTTTAAAGTTTCTGAAAAGGTTGGAGGGGGTTTGGGAGAAATCTGTATTTCATAAACAAAGTGTGCAGTAATTTTGTCAGAGAGGGGAGGGGTTGTCTGTCTGTTTTGTGGCGTGCAGGTTTTTCGCGTTTGTGTTCAACTGCAAACAAAAATTTACTCTCAATGATGGAAAATTTTACTTTTAAAAAGCTAACTTCAATTTTCTGTCACTGTTTATTGTAACTCTTTCCTAAAACATTTTTACTACCCCTTTCCCTTAAAAATAAACCAAAAAAAGAACAAGCAAAACAAAAAACACTCCCCTACTTTTGAATGACGAAGAATATAATCTACCTCCCAAATGTTTGAGGGTTTTTTGCGATCTTTTTAAGATAAAATCATTAAATGGAGAAATACTGTGATTCTTTCTTCCTTTCTTTTTGCTTTGTTCTCCGTGATTTAAAAAAACCTTTTTCTTTGACACAAAACGGGGGGTTTTTCCAAAAAGCAAAGATTGCTTCTCCGGTGTGACAGATCGCCAAAACTCATGGCTAAACAGGACCCCCTTTAAATGCAAAAGTTGCTGTTGCTTTCTCTTCTTCTCTTATAATCGGGTTTACTAATTCGTCACGCAGCCTTTTGCTTGCAAAAAAATCATCAGCACCAGCCTTTTTTCTTGAAAATACAAGTGCATACCTGTCTTAGAAAAAAAAAAAAAAAGATATAAATGAACCAAAGACAGTTTAGCGGGGCAAATGGTTTCAAAAAAGGCAATCCTTGGGGGGGGATTCAGCGGGTGTTTTATTTTGTCAAACAAAAGAGAAAGAGACTATAACATCCCCATGTTTTTGTATAGGGGTTATTTCGAAACTGTGGGTTTTTGTGACATAGACTTGAAAAAAAAATGTCATTGGAAAGTTTAGGGCTTTTTTTTATATTTTAGGTATCTGTAAATTTGATTTTTTAAAAAAAATTATGAAATTTAAATTTGGTTTCCTAGTTTTGATAAATTTAAATTTTATTTTACCCGTGTTGCGGTTGAAAATAAAACCCAAAAGTGCATAAATAAATCTTTGTACTAAAATAAAAAACAAAAAACACTCCAAAATGCTGTTGTTTTATTTAAAAAACAAATTAAACATTTGGAAGTATGGAAAATCATGAAAAGCATTTTTTTCCCCATTTTTTAATGACACTCAAAGACAGTTTTGCGCCAGTTTTAAGTTTTTTTTTTTTTGCTAGTGCCACAGGAAGATCACAAATTAGCCTAAACTTTAACCACGAATCTTTTAAATAAAACAAAAATTTTTTTTTACAAAGGGGGAAGCTATTTAAAATTTAAATACTTATAAAAAAAAAATTGTTGCGGGGACATGGAAACCTTTTGGTTGGAATGGAACCACCCCCTTCAAAATAAAAATCAGGGGAGTGTAGCAATTTTAAACATACTTTTAAAACAAAACACACCAATTTAAAATTGGAAACTTTTTGCATTCTTGTAACTTTTTTCTATTTTTTTCTTTTATATGATATATTAGGTTTTGTGAATGGAGCCCTTTTGGGTTGTGAAGGGAACCACACCTCAAAAGCCAATCATGAAAGTGTAGAAATTTTAAGATCAAATTGAAAAAACACTCATCTAAAAGGAACAATGCTTTTGTAACTTTATTTACATTGATTTTTTATGTTAGATTGGTGACATATTTATTCAAAAACATTTCTACATTTGATTTATATGCTGGCGTTTAAAATATCATAAAACCAAAAATAAGTCCGTTTTCTATCTGCCCCAGCGACCCTTTAAAATTTAATGAAAAAATATGGCTCATGAGTGCATATGCTTTTATTAAGTCAAATCTTTTTTTAAAAAAACGACAAAAAAACCCCAATGAAAATATATTCATTTTGGGGGTTTTTTTAAAAGTAAAAACCAAAAACTTAATTGTCGATCAATTTTTTTGGATTTTTAAAAATGATTACAATCATCACTTTGCTGTGTTTTTGGGGGGTTTCTTCCTTTAATTTAACAACATTTGAAAAACGAATTTTAAAGGTTTTATTTTTTTCATTTCTTTTTTTGGCAAATTAATTTTTTTATTTTATGGGCAAATAGAATCTTAAAGCACTCTCGGGCTTTCCCGGTGCTTTTTTTTTTCCCACGCAGCTGTTTTTTTGTCCCACATCTAACATGTTTAAACATAATTTCAAATGTTTTGGGGATTTTAAGTTCTTCTCTCTCTCTCTCTCTTCTCTCCTTCTTCTCTCTCTCTCTCTCCCCCCCACAACACAACACACACACACACAACACACCACACCACACAACATATATGTTTTGATTTAATTGTAACAGTTAAAAAAAAATTGTTGTCAAATAAATGCACCCTATGTTAGGGGCACCCTCCCCCCCTTTTTCTCTTTCATAGCTCCCCCTGGATAAATTATTTTTTAGCATGCTTTTTTGTAAGGTACCCCCCTCATTAGACTTTCCTTTATAAAATAATTGGGTGTTTTGTTGTGTGTGTGGGGGGTGTTTGGGGGGGTTTTTGGGTGGGGGGGGGGGGAAAGAGGGGAAGCAAATAATTTATGTATGAAAATTTGTATGTGTTTGTGTGTGTGAGTGTGGTGTTGGTGGTGTGTGTGGGGTGTTTGTGTGTGTGTGGGTGTGTGTTGTGTGTGGGGTGTGTTGTGTGTGTAAAAGCGATGAGAGAGAGTGGTGTGTGTGTATGTATGTGTTGCGTGTTGTGGAAAGTGTGTTTTGGTGTGTGTGTGTGGTTGTACCCAAAATTTAAAAAATTTTTAAACCATTGAATTGCTTATTCGTCAAAAATTTTGATTTTTTTTTTTTTTGCGATAAAGGCATTCAGGGTTTTTTCAAAACCATTTTCAATGTGTTTCTTGCTTTTTTGTCAAGTAAATGGGGTTAGTTGTGTGTTATTTGTTTTGTTATCAAAGCTTGTTTGACATTTTTAAAAATGATTGGGTTCCAAATGTTGAAAAAAAAACGGAAAAAGAAGAAAAACAAAACAAAAAGCCCTTCATGATGTGGTTTTCATAAAAATGGGACTTGTAAAGTTTCAGGAGTTTTTAAAAAATTTTAAAATTTTGGACTTCCGCATTGTATCCCGCATTGTTTCCTATCTCTCAAAATGAAAAAAATTTTTCGGAAGAAGTTTTGTTTTATTACATTTTAAACCCACGGAAGTAAGTGGTAGAAAAGAGTGCGTGTTTTGGTTTGTGACCCGGAAGCCGAGCTTGCACGGCGCGTTTGTAGCAAAAATAACGCACTGCGATGGTTTTGGTGATTTACGGGTTGACTTTTCGTTAAAAACGTTTTGTAGATCAATCATTCCTGAAAACAACACTAGAAATTGTATCCCAGGAAAGGGGGGCGATTTTTAGTAGATCAGGTGTGACACAAAACCCAAAACCCTTTCCTGTCACGATAAAAAGAGCTAAAATTTTTCGGCCCAAAATTTTAAAAGTGCGAATAAACCCCGAAAAAAATGCTGCAGGTTTATATTTTCAACAACATAAACCGGATCCATATAAAGACAATAAATGAAAAGCGAAAAGCGAGATAATTTTACGTTGCTTTAGATCTAACGGAAAAGCTATCTTGGGTTTTGTGTCAAACCCAAAGTGGTTTACATGAGTTTACAGTAACGAAAATATTCCCTAAAAATTTCATTTTAAAAACCCGAAAAAAATCCTTGTGTCGCTAATTGTTTGAAATAAAACACGAATTGCTCTATAAAGAAGAGAAAGTAAAACTTCAACAAGAATGTTGGGTGTACAAAAACCGTACTTTTTCGTTTATGTCCTAACCCTAACGCGCACAAAAAAAAACTGGTTATTTAAAATTTTGTCAAAATTTATTTTTTGCAAAAACAACATTTCCCCAAAATTTCGTAGATGGCTTTTTTTTCTTTCCGAGTAAGAATAAGCGGTCATAAAGAAAAGATCGGGTAAAAGTACCCCCAGTAACAAAACCCAAAAATGTTTACAAGAAAAGAGAAACCGACAAAAAAAAGCAATTTTCGTAAATTTAAAAAACAAAGTTACAATTTTTTTAAAAAACCCGGTTGGCAAAAGTAAAATACTTTGAAAAGAAAATATTTTCTCTTCGAAAAAAATGGATAGAGGAGTAAACGCTCTTTATCAAAAGCTGCCATGCTTTTGCGGTCGGCGGCATGAGAAAAATTTTTGGAAGGGGACAAAGCCGGCACATAGTATGCACGCGATGTTCCTTTGGCGGGAAAAAAAATACGTGCCAGAGATATTTTTGGTCAAGGTGAAGTGCCCGCGATAAAAATCTCGGTCATTGAAGGGAAAGTGCCCAGTTTTGCCCAAAAATTTGCGGGCGGTTGTGATGTTAAAAATGGAAACGTGTTTTAATCTGGAGTTTCAAGCCATGAACGGGGTAGGGGGGTTGCTGATCAAAAAATCGTTTTTATATATGTTAACTGTTTTTTTTTTGGAAGCTTAATGGTTGTGATATCTTTTTATTTTTTGAGTGAATTTTTAAAATTTGGGGGGGACTTTTTTGGGAAACCAAGCGTTTTCCCACCACAAAAGGGTTTTAATCCCCCTATTTTTTGTTCATGATAAAAATGAGTGTTTTGCTTGGGAGTTTGAAACAACATCTGGGATTAATTTATAAAATTGTGTTTCAAAATTAGCGTCTTTAAGTATAACAACAATCGAAAAAGTTGCCCATCATGCACAAATCCCCATGTTGGGAAAGAGACATTTTGAAAAAAAAATTAATATTTTTAAAAAAAAGCACAAGTATATTAAAACTTTTAAAAAATTTATTTTTTTTAATTCAAAAATAACAGTAACGATTCCTACGTTACAAAAATAAATTCAGTAAATTGTGATGTGTGAAGTAGGTACTTCATTTCCTACATGTTCTGAGAATGGGCCCATATGGCATTTCTGCAAAGCTTTGAAGGGTCAAAAAATCTAAATGAAGGGTACGTTCACAAAAATATTATTTTGAAATTATTCAAAGGATGGAAAAAAATAAAAATTAAGTTATAACACCTCGTGGGTTTCCGATTCAAATGCAGGAAAAGCAGCGTGAAAGATCATGATATTTAAACTTTGTCAAAAGTCGAACATAAAGCAAAACTTTCCAGCAAAAATATCACATGGGTTTCCCCTCCCCAATTCAAGCTGGCTGGCTAAATTAAGAACAGAGTTGATACAGGATAATGATCACAGAAATAATAAAATCATTACCTGAACACACACACGCGTACGCTCGCAGGCACGCACACGCACATGCACACACACACACAAACCCATAAGAAACAGACAGAGAGAAGACAATGTAGACGAAGGTAGTCAGTACCTGTGCAGCATACTCCCACATTTCTTTGCGTTTCTTCAGCATCTCTCGGCAGTGAGGGGTCATGGCTCGTGGATCCTCATCCAGGAAAGACAGCAAACAGGACATTTCTGAAACAGCCCAACACTCACTCCAGCCACAGGACACATCTTGGAAAAAAAATTGTTTGTTGTTTTTTAGTTTCTTTACAATTTAGATTTAAAGAAATTATGGTTCTGTTATGATTTTGACTAGTATAGATATGTAAAGCATAACTGACTTTTTGGTTCTGTTATGGATTTTGACTAGTATAGATATGTAAAGCATAACTGACTTTTTGGTTCTGTTATGGATTTTGACTAGTATAGATATGTAAAGCATAACTGACTTTTTGGTTCTGTTATGGATTTTGACTAGTATAGATATGTAAAGCATAACTGACTTTTTGGTTCTGTTATGGATTTTGACTATATAGATATGTAAAGCGTAACTGACTTTTTGGTTCTGTTATGGATTTTGACTAGTATAGAAATGTAAAGCGTAACCGACTCTTTTTTTTTAAAAGAACAACAGGCTAACCCATAATCAGCGCAGAGACTCAAAACAAAACAAACAAAATTGTGAAGACTCAAAGAGACCGACAAGGGCCACATTTTATCTTATTTATTTTGTATTTATTCTTTTATTTCGAGGATAATGGAATAAGCACACTCACTTCCTTTCTTACATCCAGTCCCGCGTGTATGCAGTTTTGTCAATTTTGTCACCTGTCCCACCGGTACATCAATGGCCTACTTTCCGAAAAGCGGAACAGGGTATAATGTGTGCTTCACGGTATCTAAACTTATGCCTGCCACTCAAAACAAAACAAAATGTTGAAGACCCAACGATATGACTGAGGGCCCAACACAGCATGTACACACACACACTCTGTCTCCTCCTCCACTCACGTCTGCCCTGTCCGGGGTGCACCTGTCTGCAGAGGGAGATGAGGTCCTGCTGGCAGGCCGTGTGCAGCAGGGGGTCCACGTTGACGTCCACGTGACTCTCCGCCAGCAGGTTGGCCACCTCGCGCCGGCAGCCGTCGTCTTGGATCTTGTGCTCGCTGAACTTGACCTTGAGGCACTCCACGATGCGGCCCTGCCCCGCCTCCCCGATGCGCATGTTCTCCACGTCATCCCCTTTGCCAGCGATCAGGTCTTCGCTGCAGAGACGGGTGATCTGCAAGCAGGCGGGGGCAATAGGTAGGACAGGTCCCAACCACAAATATAAAACAAAAACGACAAAAACTACAAAAAGTAAAAACTGGGAAAAAATATTTTCTCTCTCTCACAATAAAATGTTCGAGTTTGAATTTTTTCTCCTCTCTCTCTCTCTCTCTCTCTCTCTCTTCTCTACTCTCTCTCTCTCTCTCTCAACCTTCTCCTCTCTCTCGCTCTCTCTCTCATCTCTCACACACACACACACACACACATACATTATCTTTTTTTCTTGCTTTTTTTTTTTCTTTAGATAGATGGCTTGATGAAAAAAAGCAAATGCACTGCTTATTCAATGTACTATCTGAAAATAAAAGTTTGACTTTGACACACACACATGCTCTCACCTCAGCCCGGCAGGTTTTCAACAGGACAGGAGCCATGCGGATGTCTGTGGCTGCGGCTTTGATGCGATCACGGATCTGGTGTTCACACGCCGCTGACAGTCTCTGTGACAAGCAGGCATTTTGTTGGGGTTTTGTTTTTCTCTTCACATGATATAGAGTGCGTTGAATTGATGTTTTTGATGACAAATTGCTGGTTTCCTCACACCTTTTAAGAATTCATGTCTGTATAACTTGTAATTATATCTGGCAACGAAATGAATAGCTGGTGATGATGAATTTGGGGTAGAAAAGAGTGTTTGTCAAAAACAGAGGGCCATCAACAGGGCATTAAATGCAAGGGGGGGGGAGGGGGTCCCTCTCTCCCTGCATTGAAATAACACTTTTGGATGAGGAGATTTTTATGTGTTTTATAAAATCATGGATTCATTCATTCATTCGACCCAACATACAGAATATAAGACTGGATTTAAGCTTCTTTCACACACACACACAACCATGTGGGGAAAAAAGCATTCAGAGATATGGCTGTTCAGGTACACTGGGACACCACACAAATGCATGCACACGTGGATAGGTGGTCTGGAGCTAAAGCACCTGCCTACAAAGCGGAAAGTGTGGGTTCGGCCTCTGTTTGAGCCAAACTTGTCCTCCTTCCACTAGACCTTGAGTTGTGGTCTGTGTGCTAGTGTTTTGGATGATACATTAAACCAAAGTCTCCTAAGCAACACGCATTCAGTGCACAAAAAACAAAACAACAACAAAAACATGGCAACAAGAGAGCTGACCCTGGAAAATTTCTGCAGAAAAAAAGCCACTCTGATAGGGAAACAAATAAACATACAGAAAGTAAGGGGGAAACAAATTAACATACAGAAAGTAAGGGGGAAAACGGGAGGCGCTGCTCTTGTGGTGAAGAGCTGACCTCCCCAGGGAGAGCAGCCCAAATTTCACACAAAGCAATCTGCCTCGGTAGAAAGTGGTAAATCAAATCAAATCAAACGAACTTACATACATGGATGTATGTGTGAACACACACACACACACACACACACACACATATCCATTCACACACATCCCAACACTTCCCACCAACAGCATACACACATACATACAACCCCACCCCATCCCCTGACCCACCCACCCACACACAAACACATACATACATTCCCCACCCCCACTCCCTACACCCCAAACCCACATCAACAACTCCAGCCACCAAAACTGACCTTGATAGCAAACTGCTGTTTGAGGCAGTTGATGACCCTCCCCTCCAGTTTGGCGTCGTTGGCGGACTTGACGATGACATCGGAGCAGAACTTGGGGATGTCCTGCTGACAGCTCTTCTGCAGCAGGGGGTTCAGGCGGTAGTCTGCCACCACCAGGCCACCAGCCATCATCATCATCATCATCACCATCGTCGTCGTCGTCGTCATCATCATCACCATCGTCATCACCATCATCATCATCACCACCATCATCGTCGTCGTCGTCGTCGTCGTCATCACCATCGTCATCATCACCATCGTCGTCGTCATCATCATTGTCATCACCGTCGTCGTCGTCGTCGTCATCATCATCACCATCACCATCGTCATCATCATCACCATCATCATCATTCACTCCTGCTCTCTTCTTCATCTTACTATGGGAGAGGACTGTCTGGTGTGGTGTGGTGTGGTGTGGTGTGGTGTGGTGTGGTGTGGTGGTGTGTGTGGTGTGGTGTGGTGTGGTGTGGTGCAGTGTAGTGCAGTGCAGTGTAGTGCAATGCTGTGCTGTATTGAGCTGTGTTGTGTTGTGTTGTGTTGAGCTGTGCAGTGCAATGCAATGCAATTATATTGTATTGTATACTGCTTTCAGTCATGGCAGACTTCTTTGCATGAAATTGAGGGCTGTTCTCTCAAGAGAGAAGGCACATACCAAAAGAGCAGTGCCACCCTTTTTTTTTTTTAAATTTCTGTTTGTCTATTTGCTTCTCTATTAGAGAAGTCGGTTTTCTACCAAACTTTGCCAGAGAAAATACTCTTGTTTCCGTGGGTTCTTTTTTTAACTTTAAACAGGACATTTCACTGTCTGTCACAATACACAGGACATTATACTGTGTGTGTGTGTCAGTACCCTTCCACAAGATAGTTTACACTGTCAACACAAGCTTTCACTTTCTATCTATCAACTCACACCAGACTTCACAATCTGTCGACAACCCCATACTTGCAAGGCACCACACTGAATTTTTCAGGCAGTGTGTCATGAGCTAGCTGAACCTGGCTGAGCCCATCCCTTCCCAATCTGCAGAGTGCATGCTGGGTATGCTCATGTCCTCCATCCCACTAGCCATAGCTGGCCTACTACTTCTACAAAAGACAGATTTTTTTTTTATGTGTGCAAAAGATGTTCTGCATGCATTCATACACAGAAACTCATTTTAGAGTCTAATCCAAAGGACTTTCAGAGGAGTATTTTTTTTTTTATATCTAGGATAATGGAATAAGCACTTATGTGCTTTTTTACATCTTTTTTGACATACTGACTGAGTAGAGTCAGTACCACTGTTAACCCCCAGTGGAAAAATCCACTGGAACAGACATCCCAATGGAGACTGGAATCCATGCCCTCAGCTACTGTCCCACCCATCAGAGTGCCATGCTCCAGCCGCTAGGCTATTTCTTCTTCTATGTAAGTCACTACCTCAAACAGGACATTTCACACCTGCCTCACCTTTCGTCTGTGTGATCTGGCGCTGAATGACGATGCGTCGACATTTGTCGTCAAAGTCTTTCTCGTCTTTGGCTTTTTTCAAGCAGTCCAAAATCTCTGGTTCTGTTGACGTTGCGTCGCAATAATGCTGTGACACAATTATACAAATTAACAATTGGAGGGGGTACACAAATCACAAATAAACAAAGCCAGCAGATGGATACTGTGTACAATATTTCTTAGTGAAACCCTAACAGACAATTTCATATAATGTGTCACAATTTTGACTGCTCTCTCTCTCTCTCTCTCTCTCTCTCCCTCTTATATATTTATTATTATAAATATATTATATAATATTAATATTATATATTATATTATATATTTAGCGTATTTATTTTCTGCTCTGTTCACAATTTGATACTGGCACCATAAATCAATAGAACAAACAAAATAATACTCACATGAATAAATACACAATGGTAAGAAAGTAATTAGATAAGAACAGTCAAAAAGGAATTTGTGCAAACAATTTTTTTTTTAAAGGGCTTACAGGATTTTTATTCAGTGTATATTTGTAGAGCTGCTGTGAGAGGAAGCTCGTCGCAAAATCTTAAGTGGTTCCCTAATAGTCCATGGGACTACGGAATAGGGAAAGGGGCTGGCTGTGTGGCTGTTACTCCATGTGTACTTGTAAGCGTGAGTGCATGAGTGTGTACATGCGTGCTTTTATGTGTATGTATCATGCTTGTGTGTGTGTGTGTGTGCGCGCACGCGCATGCGCGGACTCATGCACGTGTATGTGTACTCCCATGTCTGTAGGAGTCTATTCTATTATATTATTTTATTTCAAGGATAATGGAATAAGCTTTTTCTCATCAAGTCCCCAGGTGCATGCAGTTTTGTCAATTTTGTCATCTGTTCCCGTTGGCACACAATGGCCTACTCTTCTGAAAAGCGGAAGGGGTTTTAATGTGCGCACAAGTCTGTGTGTGTGTGTCTGTGTGTGTGGGGGTGGGTATCCATGTAGCCTGCAGTTTGTAGTCTGTTAAGTGTTCACATGTGTAAGAGAGACTGTTCTTGTTTATGCTTATGTATATCAAATATGTCTCTGTGTCTTATGAATGGTGGAATGATATAACTAACAATAACAACTTACTCTGATCATCTTTTTGCAGGTATGGATCAGCGCATAATCAGCAATGGCAAACTCCTCTTCCTGCAAGCAAGAAAAAAACAAAGGGTATATAATAGAGAACACATAAAATCAAAATCAAAATATCACATATGCATAATTACTTGTACCCTACAAACATAATGCATATACATGCAAGAAATCAATACACCATGTCATATATAAAAAATAGCTGTTGGGTTTTTATTTATTGTTGTTTCTGTTACAGTACTTTCACATTCCTTAATTTAATAATAATAATAATATATGGAATTTATATAGCGCTGAATCTTGTAAAAAAACAAACAAATCGAAGCGCTTGCACTCAATCATTTACAGGCATGCAACTCTCCTTAAACATAATGAACAACAGATTTCAAATCCATGTGCGCGCACACACACACACACACACACACGGAACAACACTTAGAAGGTGAAAGATGCTGTTGAAAATTAGGAACAGATATATGGGGGGAAAGTCTCAGGTAGGAAATAAGTGTGTTTTGAGGCTGGATTTGAAGGTATCAAGTGAAGGCTTTTTGGCGAAGTGAAAGAGGGAGGTCATTCCAGGTGGATGGACCAGAAACAGAGAAGGAGCGACGGCCAACAGTGGTTTGTTTGAATCTGGGTGTTCGAAAGCACAAAGTATCTGCGGCTGAACGAAGGGAACGGGATTGAGTGTACAGGTGAAGATAGTTACAGAGATAAGAGGGTGCAGATTTGTGGAGACATTTGAAACAGAGGGTATTGATTTTATACTCCAGTCTTTGTGAGACAGGCAACCAGTGAAGAGATCGCAAAAGAGGAGTGATGTGTACAGATTTTGTCTTTCTTAGGACCAGTCGAGCTGCAGAGTTTTGTATGCGTTGAAGAGAGTGCATAAATGATGCTGGTAGGCCAGCCAAAAGAGAATTACAGTAGTCTAAACGTGAAAGAATGAGAGATGTGACGAGCTTGGAAGTTGCATCAGTGGACAGATACTTGCGAATCGCGCTTATGCGCCGTAATTGATAGTAGCAAGACTGGCAGGTCTGGGTGATGAATTTTTTGATAGAGAGTGTGTTGTCAAGAACTACTCCTAAATACTTCACAGAGTTGGACAAAGGAACTGACGTATTGCCGAATTCTATTGAAGTTTTTGCGATAGAGGAAAGTTTATGTTGGGTCCCTGTGAGCATGGCTTCGGTTTTATCGGCATTAAGTTGTAACTTGTTCTGAGTCATCCAGTTTTGAATGTCTTGAAGGCAGTAGGACATATTTGTCAGGAGGGAAGGCAAGTTTTCAACAGTATCACTGCACTGAAGCTGAGTATCATCGGCATAGAAATGATGATCAATATGGTGGTTGTTTACAATACAAAAAATTTACAATACAAATTTGTATTATCTATAAAAGGTGCAGCACAGAATAGTAGCCAAGACATGACTTCAGAACTCCTGACAGACTGTCAACCAGATGGCTTGATGACATCAAGACATGGGCGTGACATGGCACGGAGAGGCACAAGACAGGAATTAACCGATGGAGGGAGGGAGGAACGGCTGCTATAGAGAGAGGACTACATCCTAAAGTGGATGTGCAATGGCTAGGCGGTAAGGTTTGTACAGCAGGTCTGTTTTTTCAGTCTCAAAATCCAAACTGTTTATGATGGGTTGGGATTTTTTTCTTTATTCATGAAAATATTCTCACTGCATTCTACAAAATCAGTTAATTTGGGGGGAAAACAGAAAGCCCCTGTGTGCAGTCTACTACATCCGTAGGCAAAGAAGTTATATAACAACACACATCAAAAAATAATATATATGAGAAGAAAACATAATATGTATATCAAATGTAAGGTTTTGGTGGAGGGAGAGAAGGAGGTAATTCCAGGTGGATGGACCAGAAACAGAGGAGTGACGGCCATCAGTGGTTTGTTTGAATCTGGGTGTTCGAAAGCACAAAGTACTTGTGGCTGAACAAAGGGATCGAGATGGAGTATAAAGATGAAGATAGTTACAGAAATAAGGGGGTGCAGATTTGTGGAGACATTTTAAGTAGCACATCACTGACCTCTCTCTTGAACAGTATCCTGTAGCACTTCTTGCTCAGCTTGTCCTTGTGTTTCTTCAGGCATTCCAAAATCTACACACAATGCACACACACATAAATTAACAGGCACAAACATTCATGTACATATATATGTATGAATACTTATATGCACGCACATACAGATGCTCACACAGACATGTACACACACACACACTCCCACACCCTTTCAACAACACTGGAAATGTTATCTAAAATATCATAACCACTAAAGGTGACTATACAATAGCTAAGAATGCTCTAATTAACACACAACATATTTAGCTCTGAAAAGACTGATCTCATAAATACAGAATATGAAACCAAAAAATCAACTCTGTTATGTCAAAACAAAAGCTGCAAGTGAGTTACACCAGAACTCTGTGCGTGTACTCAAAAAGGGCTGCATTCCCAGTGTGGAAACATGACTCACAGGACCAACAAGAGACTTACGGCAGCATTTCCAGGACTGACGTTGGGGCACAGCTCATCGATATCCCGTGAACACTTCTCCTTCAGTTCAGGGTCCAACTTGATGCTCTCCCCCTGCCAAGAGAGAAACACACACGTTTCTATAACACCGGGCGCAGAAACACTGCCTCAGCCTAGGTACCTCTCAAGTTTGATTACAAGATTCAACCACACCATGACTTCATGGACCCTTGGGATTGAAGTTGAATTGGCTAAACCATTCTACTATAGTAAGTATCCATCAGTTGTTTTACTTGAATTTCTTTTTCTTTTCTTTTTTCTTCTTAAAAAAAATCTTCCAAGTCCACCACTAAATTCTTTTACCTATATCACCAAAACCACTACCATTCAGAAGAGCCTATTACACTCTAGATGTCTGGCAAATAGCAGAAGTCATAAATATATGTCAGATTACAATGCTAACTCTGTAATAAGTTCGAGTTCATCTGAAAATAGCATGAATTTCAAATGTTCTGCTATGTTCTAAGTGATCATACATTGTTATTTGTTTATATTCCTAAATGGGATGAAAGGAAATAACTTGTGCTAAAACACACAATAGCAGATGTGTTAAATTAACATACACATACTCCCTCCCCTCCCTCCCTTTCTCTCTCCCTCTCTCTGTGCCTCTCTCTCCCCCTCCCTCTCTCTCCTCCCTCCCTCCCTCCCTCCTCTCTCTCTCTCTCTCTCTCTCTCTCCAAAAGAAACAAAAGCAGTCCACTACCTACCCTTTGGAGCAGCTCCACTTTGAGCTGTTTGCGACAAGGGTGTTCCACTCTTTGCTTCTTGTCCAAGAGAGTGTCGTTGCGTATGTGTTCACTAAGGCAGCTCACCACTTCGTACCTTTCACACAGTCACAGCAAACCACTCAAAATCACACAGCAAAGGTGAACAGGTTTTAGGCAAAAACAATGTCAATGCCAAACTTGTTTCTAAAACTGACTTAACTCAACTTTTTGTTCATTACACATCATGGGGGTATTGCACTTAATTTTTCAGACAGTCTGTCTGGGACCAGACTTGGGTGAGCCCATCCATTTCAAGGCAGCAGGCTGCATGCTGAGTATGTTTATAATATTCATTGTCATCCGTCCTAATAACCACAGCTGGCCTACCCCTTCACTACACTTTTTCTTTTCGTTCCTTGGCTAGAGTTCCAAGATTCACCAATGGTCAGATTTTGCGTATGCGACCATTTTTGCCCATTATGAAGGTAGCCACATTCCGACTTCAGGGATCTTTACTAAATATGATTAGGCATGTAACATGTGTGAAAGATCAGAGTATTTTTGTACATGGAACCTTGCTTTGTAGTCTCATACAAAGGACTTTTGAGAGAATGAAATCAATATTCATTTTAACTCCAGAAGGAAAATCTTGAATGAACAGAACACTTAAGCAGAGGCTTGAACTTGTGTCTTAAGTCACCTTCAGATCAGGGTTCTAACAGAATAACTACCACTATGCAATCCTGCCTCCCATGTTGAGTTGCAGATATACAACATACTATACTATATCCTTCTGTTCAAACCTGTGGCACAATGGGGGAAAATTACATTTTCATCCATCACCAACCTGGGCCCAGGCCAAAATTTGGGTCAAATAATGCAGTAAGGTAAGAGTCAAGGCCTACATACAACTGTTGTTATGCTTTAAAATAGTATGCCGAGGCTCTATTCATCCATGGTAAGTTCTTACTTTAGTAACCTATACTACCTATCTAAGACGGGAAAAAATCTCTGAAGTTGAAGAACAGTTGCCTATATGGTGAGATGTTTGAAGAACAAGTCATACACACAAAATTGTCATCCAGTGTGTACTTACAGTCTGTTAAGCTGGGGAACGCTCAACAACAACATACCCAGTCCAGTGTTCCCTTTGTGGTAATGGGCATCATGATACCATTGTGTTACAATCTGCTATATTATGGAGAAAATGATTCATTCATAACCAGCAAAAGACTCCCTTTGCAGACATCACTGCTTGTCTATGAGTTGTATGTGCATTGTTCAGATATTAACACCAAAAAAATGTAGACGAAACAGGCAGCAAAATGGGGACAACATTGTGTTCACAGCTGCGGGAGAATGGCACTCACTTTGTGGTCATGTGTTTGCACAAGGTCTGGGCGGATTTCTGGCAGGCCTCTTTGAACCTGTGGTTGAAACGGAAGTCCTTCATGGAAATCTGTGACAAAGGTAGTTTGTAAGATGAGATAAATGGAATCAAATATTGGATAAGTTGTTCATGGAAATTTGAAATTTGCACTCATGACCTCTATTGCTAATACTATTTCCATAATATCTGTGTGTGTGTGTGAGCATATGTCAAAGTCAAAGTCAAACTTTTATTTTCAGATGGTACATTGAATAAGCAGTGCATATGCTTTTTTTCATCAAGCCATCTGTCTAAAGAAAAAAAAAAAGATAATATATATGCAAAGAATAAAAAAACCTAATCAATGATAAACCATACAATATGTGAGCTTGTGTGTGGATGTGTGCACGCACATACACATATGTGTGTGCATGTGTGAGCACACATGTGTGCTTGTAAAATTGTTAATAGGTTAGATGTTGTTTGATGATGATAGAACGACAAAAACGACACATCAAGCCAAGCAAAAGATGAGACGATGAGAGCTGATTCAAAGGCAGTCCAGCACTTCTTGACCCTTCCCTACACAAGCACTATACAAGAGATCTGATAATTGCTTAATAAAATTCAAAATGACTATTGCAAAGCTCAACTGATGTGTGTAGCTACATGCCGTATTACATAGTATCACTGTACATGTCAACAAAACCTACATCAGAATGTTGTGCACTAACCTTCAGAAAGTTACCCACATTAGAATACAACTCCATCCCCCACACCCACTACTTTTTTCAACTACTTCACGCTGTTCAGAAATACTGAACACACTTCAACAACAGGTCGTTAAAATACATGAGATTTTTCTTTAATTTTCGCCAATGTGCCACACAAAGATGTACAAACATGTAAGATGTAAGCGCTTCGATTGTTTGTTTTACAAGATTCAGCGCTATATAAATGCTATATATTATTATTATTACAACATTAACATATAACGCAAGACAATGTCAAGAGGAAATAATGAGGACAAGAAAAACAAATTGTGGACAAAATCTATCCAATGGTGCCTCGTGTTTATTCAAAGAATTCATGTAACAACAACAGAATAAAGTGATGTCTGGTAAACAAAACAGAATTACCAGCTGGTGATGTTCGATGCCAGCTGCACATTTAGGCTGCATGTCCGCGTGGTTTTTGTGCTCGATCAGACATTCCAACACATCGTCTGCTTCCGCATCATTCTCCAGCTCTTGCTGAATAAAGGAAGAGGACACATCTGTTCAATGTATCATAAAGGAAGAGGAGGACACATCTGTTCAATGTATCATAAAGGAAGAGGAGGACACATCTGTTCAATGTATCATAAAGGAAGAGGAGGACACATCTGTTCAATGTATCATAAAGGAAGAGGACACATCTGTTCAATGTATCATAAAGGAAGAGGAGGACACATCTGTTCAATGTATCATAAAGGAAGAGGAGAGACACATCTGTTCAATGTATCATAAAGGAAGAGGAGGACACATCTGTTCAATGTATCATAAAGGAAGAGGAGAACACATCTGTTCAATGTATCATAAAGGAAGAGGAGGACACATCTGTTCAATGTATCATAAAGGAAGAGGAGGACACATCTGTTCAATGTATCATAAAGGAAGAGGAGGACACATCTGTTCAATGTATCATAAAGGAAGAGGAGGACACATCTGTTCAATGTATCATAAAGGAAGAGGAGGACACATCTGTTCAATGTATCATAAAGGAAGAGGAACACATCTGTTCAATGTATCATAAAGGAAGAGGAGACACATCGTCAAATGTAATCAATAAAGAAGAAAGAGAACACATCTTCAATGTATCATAAAGGAAAGGAGACCACATTTGTTCAATATATCATAAAGGAAGAGAACATCATCATGTTCATGTAATCATAAAGGAAAGAGACCATCTGTTCAATGTATCATAAGGAAGAGAGACACATCGTTCAATGTAACATAAGAAGAGAAACACATCTGGTTCAATTATCATAAAGGAAGAGAATCACATCTGTTTACTAATGTAACATAAATGAAGAGAGACACATCTGTTCAATGTATCATAAAGTAAAGAGACACATCTGTATTCAAATGTATCATAACATAAAGTAGACACACTGTTCAATGTATCATAATGAAGAGGAGGACACATCTGTTCAATGTATCATAAAGGAAGAGGAGGACACATCTGTTCAATGAATCTCACAGTACAGCAATTACATCAAACATAAAAATGTAAACAGCTATCCAATCGATCCAATCCTGATGCTTAACTACATCAAACATAAAAATTTTAACAGCTATCCAATCAATCCAACTATGATGTTTAACTACATCAAACACAAACAGCTATCCAATCAATGCAATCGTGGTGTTTAACTACATCAAACATTAAATTGTAAACAGCTAGCCAATCAATGCAATCCTGGTGTTTAACTACACAACATTAACTGTAACAGCTACCAATCAATGCATTCATGTGTTTAACTACATAACACTTAAATGTAAAACAGCTAGCACAATCAATTCCATTCATGTGTTTAACTACATCAAACATCTAAATTCTAAACAGCCAGCCAATCAATGCAATCCTGATGTGTACAGCCCTGCTGACCTAACAGGCCGTATCAGGGCTGTCATCTTAAAGGTTCAGATGACAGCTGTGTGGCGATAGAAGCACCAGCTGTTCGGTCACTCCTAAGATACAAAGTTCCACACTTCTCATAAAGACAGAGTGTGCACATATTATATAAGAACATTAAACTAGTTTGCATGCATGTGCATTTGTATGTTCTTCCATGTTCTTCATCTTCCAAGACCCCTCCTCCCCCCCCCTCTTCCTCCTTTTACCCCATCCTTTCCCTTTACAAAGGCATTCTCTCTTCTTCTCTCCATCTATTTGTAGTCTCCTCCCCCCACCCCTCCCCACTCCCTCCCTCCTTCCTTAATGAATGCATATAGGTATTCAGGCATACACAGTAACACTTAACATAATAACACGCACGCACACACACACACTTTTCCATTCATAATCCTCTCTCTCACACTCTCTCTCTCTCTCTCACCTCACAGAATTTCTTGATCATAGGTGTACATGACTTCATGAGGATGGCATCCATCTGAATGTCCTCAGATTCTTCTTCAGTGAACTTCATAATGGCTTTCTTACAATCTGCGTTCAGGATTTCGTAGTTTGTCTGCAGACACTCGATTTCCTTTGGAACAATCAGAGAAAAATATTATGATAAAGTGTGCAATGTTTTCCCTGCAACAAATGTAAAGATGGGGGGGGGGGGGGGGGGGGTGTATGTGTGTGTGTTTGTGTGAGTGTGAATGTGTGTGGGTGAGTGGGTGTGTGTGTGTGCAC
Organism: Rapana venosa; assembly: GCA_028751875.1. Taxonomy (NCBI): domain Eukaryota; kingdom Metazoa; phylum Mollusca; class Gastropoda; order Neogastropoda; family Muricidae; genus Rapana; species Rapana venosa. Next base: position 57,104,483 of record CM054143.1, on the reverse strand, counting down.
ATGCATAAGGCCTTGTGTGTGTGCAAGTCCAAAAACATATATGCACCCTCGTGTATGTAGTTGTGTATGCAAATGGCTGTATAAAAGTGTGTGTGTGTGTGTGTGTGTGTGCACGCACATGTGTATGTGTGCATGAACAATAAAATCAATTAAAACAAACAAACAAAAAAACCCAAGCATACAGCCCACCTCCAGAAAACTACTTCCATAACATCAACACTTGATGATAAGCTTAGGGGGAAAAAAGACTTAATACAGCATCAACACAAAGCCTAGAATAAAACCTCTCCTGAATCTACTTTATTATAACAAAAAGCACGGAGAAAATCTTCAGAAAAATCAGCACTCTTCAAAGCAACATACTAAAAAGTATCACACACCAAAAAAATCATCAAAATCAAACCCAAAAAATTCAGAAGATAAACCCCCTTCATCATACAACAAATTGGCTGGCTGACTTCCTCCTCCCTTCACCCTGTGCCACAAAAAGTCCTTAGGGCACTGCACTGTTTTTCAAGCAGTGTCAGGGGACAGTTGTACCTGGCACAGCCTATCCCTAACCAGGAAGCAGGATGCATGCTGGGTATGTCATGTTATCCACGATACCAGCTTGTGCCGTCAGCGCCTGGGCTTGATCACAGTTCTTGATTAAACCATTGATGCTGGGGGCAACAGCAATGTGTGAGGCTGTATGACCAGTGGCTTTCCCACTCATGGAATTCCACTTTACAGCTTAGTCTTTAGTGATCGACTATGACTCTCTGACTAGGAGGCTTGACTCGCACAGTCCTTATGTGCTGCAGCCCTGGGGGCTGGTTGGCCTTTGGAGAACATCTCCAACGCTGACTGTCCTTATGCCCACTTGGCCGAGAGAGTGGGGATATACTGTGGGCAAGGCATCTCCACTATAATAAAATTTCTGCCCAGCCCAGTTTCCAAAACAGCAGCTGCCTCCTCTGCTGTTTTGGAGGTCATCGTCGGACACGACGGACAAACATACCAGCTGGTATGCTCTTCTAAGAAAGGTGGATGAGGTTTAAAATATGCACAAAATTTTATGCAAACACTCACGCGTGGGACTTCAGTTCAAAGTTTCATCTGAAAGGGTTTTTTTTATCCTGGAAAGTGGAATCAGTACAACTGTTAACTCCATGGAGAAAAATTCCTTCAATGGACAGACACCTTGGTGCACATTTGCGCCACCATCCTCAGTGATCATTAGATGAGGAGTATGACTCTTTAACCACCAGGCTTTCCCGCCATCCTGCCTGCCCACCAGTCCTTAAAACACCCCAAAACACACACACACACAAAGTGTCCTCAACTCACAGCCCCTTTCTCCACGTCGTCTTGGTCCTCGGAGCATTTGTCTCCCAGGTCGGCCAAGCAGGCCTCTTCAATCTCAGGATGCAGGTCCACGCTCTTGGATCGCCGCCTCATCACACGTTGAACGGCAAAGATGCAGGCCCTCGACAGTTTCTGTACATTAATGCAAAGAGCTCAGAGTTCTCCTCCAATATCACGTTTAAGTGAACAGATATAAAATCAAAGTCTCACACACACACAGATTTCAACTGTTTGGGGGGGGGTTCCAGATAGGCACTGCAAAAAGAATATTCCATGTTACACTTTCTTCTTATTCTGTAACTTTATGGGGAGTCATTGAGGCACCACACTGAGGAACCATTCACTAAATGCCTTTATGATGGCTGTGTACCAAAGCCTGGGTCTCAAAAAACAGTTTCTCTGTCCACTCTGCAATGTTATCATTCTACAAGAATTTTCTTCTTTTTTTTTGGGGGGGGGGGGGGGGGCAGGCAGAGGGAGTTTTTTGGTGTTTGTTTTGAATTCATGTCAGATTAATTTTCTTGTTGCTGTTGTTCTTCTTTTGTTTGATTGTTGTTTGGGGGGGGGGGGGGGGGTATTTGTTGGGTTTGGGGTGGGGTTTTTTGGGGGTGTTTGTTTGTGGTTGTTTTTTGGGGTTGTTTTTTTTTTTGTTGGGGGGGGGGTCTCCTGCCAAATCTTGTAGAAGGGAACTTGACAGTTCCTGGTGAACATATGCAACTACAAAATTTATTTACAATTCTGACTGCTCTGTATCTTCCACATATACTACATCATACCCAGTCAATTCCAAACAAGTGAAAGAAAACCAACATGCCCTAAAACTGTAAGATATCAAAATAAAATGAATCTTGAAGTATGTGACATACAAACATTAAAAACAGAAAAGTTTCATGTGCGAAAATTGTGCATGTGCACATGCCTGCATGCATAGGTGCACACACACACACACATGCACACACACACACCCAAATATGAACCCACCAAAGCAAACACACCCATCCGACACCCCCCCCACCCCCCCCCACCCCCACACACACACACACAGCAACATACTCCTTCACAGCATCCTTCACCTCCTAAGTGTGTTTGCGAGTGTGTATGTGTGTGTGCGCGCGTGTGCGTATGTGTGTGCGCGCACATGGATTTGAAATCTGTTGTTCATTATGTTTAAGGAGAGTTGCATGCATGTAAATGAATTGAGTGCAAGCGCTTCGATTTGTTTGCTTTTTTACAAGATTCAGCGCTACATAAATTCCATATATTATTATTATTATTACTCACTGGAACATTCTCATCATTTCCATGATGGAAGTAGTGCCTGCGGAGACAGGAGAGAACCAAGGGGCCCTGTTCGGGATCAGCCTTCTCCGGGTCAGCCCAGTTCCCTGGCTCATGGCAGTGTTTCTTCGCGTCACGCTTGCAAGACTTGTACAGGTCAGGATCCAGTCTGTCGGAAAGACAGGGAGAAACATACATGTACACATTACATTTCACTATCAGACAAACACACTTGTACATTACATTTCATTATCAAACATGACATCTGTATTGTATGGTATGTACCACTTTAAATCTCTCACAGTATACATATAGATAGATAGATAGATAGATAGATAGATAGATAGATAGATAGATAGGTACAGATAGATATATAGATATAGATATAGAGATATATTACTGATCGTTCACTGTAATCACAGCAGATTTCTCAGCATGAAATCTGGGCTGCTCTCCATAAGAATATTCCTGTCACTGCTAAAGCAGCACCATTCCATTGGGCATGGAAAATTCAGAAAATACTAAGTACACTTAATAGACGACACAGTTTTAATTGACAAGTGGAGGAAAAAAAGAAAAATACTTAATACATCTTTGTACATTTGTTTTGCCTGCCCCCCCCCCACTTCTTAGTGTCAGGGTTTTGAGCCCAGACTTGGGGGTGGGGGTGGAGATAGCCCTATGGTTAAAATCTTGAGCTCCCAATCTGATTATGCGAGTTCGAGCGACCACCTCGCATAATGTACCATCCTATGACATGCAGTCACTTTGAGAGAGACAAGCATCATCCCTGTAGGCACCACCTCTGAACACCACCAAAGTGACCCAGCAGCAGCCTTGTAGGGCTGGGCTGGCTCTCCTGGTGGGTGGCCTTATGGTGACCCATCACGGATACGCTCCTTGTGAGGTGAGTCTGGGTACGACTGGGCTTATGAGATTGGAATGAGTGATGTAGGAACAGCACACCAACTACATCACAGAAAATAAAGCAGCACAAAAACAAACAAAAAAATGTTTAAACCCAAAAAATCAAAAACAACAACAACAAAAAGAGGAGGGAAAAAATCAAAGGACGTACTTGAAATCACGTGCGACGAAGAACTGGATCTCCAAGAGCCTGTCTTCACATTCATCCGTCATTTCATCTTCATCCATGTTGTCCATCAGGCAGTTGATGATCCTGCATAGTAATAATAATAATATAGCATTGAATCACAGTGTACAAAGAATGGAAACTGTATCCACAACCTCCATAACAACTTTACAAAACACAATAATCAAATATAGGTCTGACTAAAAAATAATATGAAAATTTAAAAAATAGTATGGAGAAAATCTGCTATATTCTGCTATTCAATCTATTCTGCTATAGAATGAAAGCATACTTTGAGTTAGGTTCAATGGCAAATGATTTGCTGATTTTCTTCTTTTTTTTCCGCCTTTTCCCGTATCAAATAAGCTATTGTCACATACCAATAAACCAAAAAACAAAACAAAAAAATCAGCTACTGATGACACATACAAATCAACAAAGACAAAGAGACAGATACACTTGTACTGACCATAATCACAGTTCTAAACAAACATTCAACAGGACACAAAACAGCAAAAAGACACCCCCCACAAAAAACAAACAAACAAGAAAGAAGAAGAGTGGTACTCACGCTCCCCCTCCAGGACGGATGTGGGAGCAGACAGCAGTGACCACATCTCCACAAGCTATCTGCAGAGGTTTGTCCAATCGGTAGTCCTCTGCCACGTTCGCTTCCTTCAGCAGTCGGCCCAACTGTCACACAAACCACATCAAATCAAATCAAAAACATCTTGAACTACTTGGCCTAACTTCACCTTTTTCTTTTACTATTTCGAGGATAATGGATCAAGCACTCATGTGCTTCTTTACATTCAGTCCCTGTGTGTATACAGTTTTGTAAATGTTGTCATCCGTTCTCACTGGTACACAATGGCCTACTCTTCCAAAAAACGGAATGGGTTTTAACATGTGCGCAAGATGTTCTGCGTGCGTTTGCACAAGGGACCTCGGTTTATAGTCTCATCCAAAGGACTTTTGGGGGGCGTGGAATTAGCACTGATGTTATCTCCAGAGGAATAATCCTCTTGAACAAGATTCGAACCCAGGTAAGCAGATCATGAGCACGTCACTCTAACCCCCAGGCTATCCCATACCCTAAGGACTTGAGGAGTCAGGCACAGTGCTGCAGGCAAGCTGATCCTAGTGCAATCCATCCTTCTACAGGCTGCAAAGCTACCATCACATCCACACCTCCAGCCACACCTGGGATGGACTGATATTCAATGCGAGCACAAGCTGTTATACATTCGCACAGGGAGTTTTGTTTATAAATAGTCTCATCCCATAGACTGTAAGGTAATTAACTTGGAGTCAATGTTAACTCCGGTGCTGCCGGGAGGAGGGGGGAGGTGTTGCAGGAAAGAATAATGGTTAGAGCATTGAGCTCATAATCTTACAGCCCAGGTTTTTAACTACCACCAAGGCACTTGTTCCAGGGGATTTTTTTCCCCCTGGATTTGACATCAGAACCGTTCAGATGAGACTCTAAAACAAGGTTCTCTATGCAAATGCACGCAGAATATCTTGAACACATGTTAAACTCACGTTCCGCCTTTTGGAAGAGTAGGCCATTTTGTGCCGGTTGGAATGGATGACAATATTTTTACAATGCATGCACACTCGTGTCATGTTTAGACATCATTCACAAAGTTCGAAAGTGGCAACCTTAACCTTCTTGACCCCGTTACGGCCGCAGCCAACAGTAACGGCAGCTGCCGCTAGATTCCAATATGACTGCAGCCGACAGTTGGTGCTGCCCACGTGGGCAGTACTTTTCCATCACACACAGACCTCGTGGTTTTCACACTATGTGTCTGAAAATTGGTGGGGTGATGCAGGGAGGGTTTCAGAGGGTGCCAGTGATAAATTTAGACCGCTAACACGCATGTAGTAGGAAGGAAAGGAACAAATAACAGCCAGCGATTGGAATGCTTTTCAATCATAGCAGCTTCATGGTGAAAAAAAATGGCATCTTCTTTGGTAGCAGACGATTCATTTGATAGCGACGACGATGAATTGAATGTTATTGTCTTGGAAGTAGAAACATTTGAACGATAACTGTTAAGCGAGTCTGATATTAAACGCATATGAGGAAGAGGAGGAAGGAAATGCTGCAGTTAGAAAGAAGATAACATGCTACACAGCAATTCCTGACCTGTGCTACACACACTGATGTGGAGAAATTTGACCTCCCCATCAGTCCGGGGTATAGACGCCTGAAAACTGATGCCTTTTGACTGTTTTCTCATTATTACCACACTTTTCCTTTGAAACTACAATGCCAATGGCAGAAACGAACAGATATGCCGATAACGAAAATAGCAAGAAGGATGAGAAATAGGTCTCCAGTCTGCCAAGGTTCGAAAGGTGACAGCAATGGGTACAACCCCACACATCCATTATTTGTGCTTTCTGTGATGTAATGTGACCCTGTGCCATCACTACGACTACTTTAGAGACTACCTAGATTAAAATTTTGTAGGATTTTAGAAGCTCTGTGTTCTTTCGAATTTGTCACACCTGTGCGGTGACACTGGTGACAATGTGACAGTCATGTACAACAATACACTTCTGTACACTTAACAAACATGTGGTAGCACACGCAGATATGAACTGCAGTATAAAGGTCATATGTTGATTGAATATGACTTGTTTTCAAAAGAAAAAAAGAGTTAACCCTCTTGTTGTTGGATTCTACAGAGCTAAACTGCCTGTAGATTTTGAATTCTTTGCAGGTTTTCTACCTCTGACTTACTTAAGTCCTAAGGCAATTGTGTGTGTGCATGACAAGTTATCAAGCTGAAATTTTGTCACAAGCTAGGTATGTCTTTGTACTTGCATTTAGGCACAAGTTTATGTGTCTGGTCACCAGATGTCTTGTCATTGTCACCTTATTTGTCACCAATCACAGGTAAAAATATGGTATATATGATAAAACAGCAAATCCTGCATGGATTTGACAATAGTTCAAGCATATTAGTGTCAATAAGGAAGTGATACCCAGCTGATGTGTTTACCAATAGTTATGTGCAATAGTACTTCAAGGATGTGTCACACAATGTCCCCATAGCACCTGTTGTTTTATATGTCTCGAGGAGACAGAAGCTTTGTTTAACTATTTTTTCTTTTGAAAACAAGTCATATTCAATCGACATGTGACCTTTATACTGCAGTTCATATCTGCGTGTGCTACCACATGTTTGTTAAGTGTACAGAAGTGTATTATTGTACATGACTGTCACACTGTCACCATTGTCACAGCACAGGTGTGACAAATTCGAAACACAGAACTTCTGTAACTCTACAAAATTTTAATCTAGGTAGTCTCTAAAGTAGTCGTAGTGGTGGCACAGGGTCACGTCACATCACAAAAAGCACAAATTATGGATGTGTGTGTGTGTGTGTGTGGGGGGGGGGGGGGGGGGGGAGTACCCATTGCTCTCACCTGTCGAACCTTGGCAGACGGAGACCTATTTTATTTTCCTTCTTGCTATTTTCATTATCAGCATATCTGTTCATTTCTGCCATTGCAGTTTCAAAGCAAAAGTGTGGTAATAATGAGAAAACAGTCAAAAGGCATCACGCTTTCAGGCGTCTATGCCGCGGACCAGCCGGGAGGTCAAATTTCTCCACAGTCCATGTGTGTAGCACACGTCAGGAATGTTCCGTGTAGCATGTTATTTTCTGGCTCACTCTTCTCCCTAACTGCAGCATTTCCTTCCTCCTCTTCCTCGTAATCGTTTAATATCAGACTCAATTAACAATTCTCGTTCAAATGTTTCTACTTCCAAGACAATAACATTCAATTTATCGTCTTGCTAATCAGATGAATCATCTGCTACTAAAGAAAACGCCTTTTTTTTTCGCCACGCTGCACCATTGAAAAGCGTTCCGGTCGCTGACTGTTATTTCTTCCTTCCCTCCCCACTACACGCATGTTAGTGGTATAAATTTATCACTGGCATCCTCTGACACCCTCCCTGCATCGCCCCACCAATTTTCAGACACATAGTGGGAAAACCACGAGATCTATGTGTGATGGAAAAGTACTGCCCACATGGGCAGCACCAACTGTCGGCTGCGGTCGTATCGGGGACAAGAGGGTTAAACAAAACTTCTGTCTCCTTGAGATATACCATAAAACAACAGGTGTTATGGGGACATTGTGTGACATATCCTTGACGTACTACTGCACATAACCATTGGTAAACACATCAGCTGGGTATCAGTTCTTCATTCGACAGTAACATGCATGAACTATTGTCAAATCCATGCACAATTTGCTGTTTTATCATATATACCATACTTTTACCTGTGATTGGTGACAAATAAGGTGACAATGACAAGACATCTGGTGACCAGACACATAAACTTGTGCCTAAATGCAAGTACAAAGACATACCTAGCTTGTGACAAAATTTCAGCTTGATAGCTTGTCATGCACACACAATTGTCTTAGGAGTAAAGTAAGTCAGTTGGGGGCAGAAAACCTTCAAAGAATTCAAAATCTGCAGGCAGTTTAGCTCTGTAGAATCCAACAACAAGAGGGTTAATGATGAGCAAAAACAGTCACATACAATCTCACCATTGATGGACCTCTGAGATATAGCCAAGGAATGAATGACCCAAAAAAGAAACCCTCCAGAGCTAATTTCCCTTAACTCAATGAACACCTCAGTGGAGACACAAACCTGCAGCCTCAGTTACATCAATCCTATCTGTTTAACTATTCTGTCCTGATGGACCTGCTCAGAAATCATCACTGTGATGTATACACTCACACTTTTTAGTATTCATTATTGGCAGTTTCAAGCAATTTGGCTACAGAATTCTTTGAGAGCATGGTCAAGTAACTTTTACCTGCGACATTATCAATTTTTGAACCAAGAAAAACCCCAAATCAAGAAAATCCATGCTCATACAGGTCTTATGGTCTGAACAAACTAAATTCTCTCTCTCTCTCTCTCTCTCTCTCTCTCAGTTCTTCTCCCCCCCCCCCCCCCCCCCCCCCACTCCCCTCTCTGCTATCACACACCACACCTCTCTCTCCACCCTACCACTCCCTCAGTCTCTCCCTCCCCCTTTTCCTTCAGCCTACCTGAGCCCTGCACTGATCTCGGATCTGTTTGTGGTGGCCATCTCGGGCCTGTTGGCGGGCCTGTTGGCGGGCCAGTTTCATCAGGCAGTGCAGCGTGTTGCCCCCGGGCTCCAGACCTTTGCAGTGCTTGTCGATCTCATCCCCGCACAGCACCATCAGGTCGGGGTTGATGCGGTAGTCCTCCATCAGCCTCTGCCGAACCTTGATCATCTCCTGGACGCACACTGGGTCCACCTTGCTATAATCACCTGCCCCACCACCAGCATGAGGGGTTGTCAGTAACACATCACCACAGCTTGCTTTCTACGTTTCAAACTTAACTCAGGTGACCATTCCGGCTCCTGTGAGGCTACTAACCAGACAATGACCTGCACTCATGCAGGGTCAATTTTTTTGGAGGGGGGGAGGGAATAAACACATTTATTTCTCAAAAACAGGCTGTAAAGCCATCATGGTATATGATTGATTGTTGTTGTTGTTGTTGTTCCTCAGCTAGAGCTCCGAGGTTCACCAATGGTGAGATTTATGTGTATGTGATTGGGTTCCCCCCACCCACCATTAGGTAGCTGCATTCTGACTTTGAGGATGGTGTCTAAACACATCATCTGAGTGCATGCTAGGGGTTTGTTTTTTTGTCATTCATTCCTACCGGCACAGAATGGTCTACTCTTCCAAAGGTGGAACTTTTTCTTTTACATGTGCGCAAGATGTTCTGCATGCATTCACACACGGGCCCCTCAGTTTACAGTCTCATTCAAAGGACTTTGACATTTAGTTCAATTTTTTGGTCAAACTGGGAAGGGTGAAAGGGCGAGACTGGAAATCGAACCCAAACCTCACGGTTTTCTTGTTGGCAGGTGAATGTCTTACCCTCCTTCTTAAGGCATGTGAAATTAAATTTCTGTAGCACTAAAATCTTATAAAGCAAACAAATCCAAGCATACATGACACATACAAAAACAAAACTCAGGCCAAAGAAAGTGTAAATGTCCCACTCACCACTCATGTGTGCGTTTTCCAAGCACAGGAGCACGTGAGCTCGCTTCGTATCCTCGTGCCCAGCGTTTCCTCCCAGACATTCGTGTTTCTCAATGTCTTTCAGGCATTTGGAATAGAAGGAGTGCTCCACCTTCACGTCTTCAGACATCAATCGTTGCCGCAGTTCCAGTTTTTCCCGACACTGCACGACATACAATTGGTGATTATAAAATATTAAAAAATTTTAATCAGTATTTACAATTGCTATATTACTTTGATTCCTCTAGAATCTTAGTTGTCACTCCAGCTAGCTCTTGCATACACTTCAGGTTCTGTTAAGCCATCTTGACTCTACAAGCCAAACACCTGTAATTTTTTAAGTTTTGTCTCCTTCTGAATAACAACTGGACTTTGGTATGCTATGTCTTCCTCTGATCAAGTTTCACGATTAATCACTACAACTGAACATTCCTGATCCAAACTGTTCATCACACAACTGATTCATATAGATATTCCCAATCAGTAATGTGCCTTTTACATTTGTCTTCTGAATAACACACATAATGTTATAAGCTAATGTGAGCTATGCTAGCCTATTTCTACTTTCAAAAGCAGCCAATCAGAAGAGATTTGCCCAGTCTTTGTAAGGTTTTTTCCCCCTGGTCGCTGTATGTTAGGCACTTTTTTTTTTTTATCTATCCCTCCATGCATTGTTAATGTAAAAGAAATAATGGATATATCCTACTTATCTCCACAAGCTAAAATATACCACAAAGAAACTGTATAGTGTGATAGCAACTAACTGAATAACTTAATAACCAGTTTATGAGGTTTCAATAACTCACTAAACTATTTTGGGGTGGGTTTTTTTGTTGGGTTTTGGGGTTGTTTTTTTTTACTCTTACAAATGGATGGAAATATGGTGAAAACCAGGGGAGAAAACTCAGACCAAGTGAGTCAATTCTTGCAGCTACTCAAGGTAGTATTTTGTAGATCTTTTATGACAAATGTTTGGTTATAAACTTCATTCAAAAACAGAACTTTTGGACAAAATCCTGGCTGGGATGACTTGTTTGGTTTTGCTTCCCCACACAAGGTGGCTGAATGGACTCTGAAATAGAACTGACCGGTGCTGGTGAGAACCGACTCTGAAATAGAACTGACCGGTGCTGGTGAGAACCGACTCTGAAATAGAACTGACCGGTGCTGGTGAGAACCGACTCTGAAATAGAACTGACCGGTGCTGGTGAGAACCGACTCTGAAATAGAACTGACCGGTGCTGGTGAGAAATAGAACTGACCGGTGCTGGTGAGAACCGACTCTGAAATAGAACTGACAGCTGATGAGAACAGACTCTGAAATAGAACTGACCAGTGCTGGTGAGAATGGACCCTGAAATAGAACTGACCAGTGCTGGTGAGAATGGACCCTGAAATAGAACTGACCAGTGCTGGTGAGAATGGACCCTGAAATAGAACTGACCAGTGCTGGTGAGAATGGACCCTGAAATAGAACTGACCAGTGCTGGTGAGAATGACCACACTGAATTCTAACAGAGAAAAACTTGTAATCATTCACACTAGCTGTTACGCAACCATTTACTTTATCTTCTGCTTGCCTTCCTTCTTTTTCGCTTGTCACCTAGGGGGACGGGATAGCTCAGTGGTCAGAGCACTCACTTTCCCCCAGCCAAGTTAAGCAGCGTCGAGCGAGGTTACCAGTTGGATGGGTGACCGTTTGCGCGCCTTGGCTTCAGTACAGTTCCCCCAGTTCACCCAGCTGTAAATGGATACCTGCCCTCTTTAGGGTCAGGGAAGGTAAAGCAGCGAGGGAGAGGAGATGGGCGCCGCCCTCAATATGCTGGCCCTAGAGAAGTGAGGTCTCTGACGCCTCGCTCCCCTACGACCTTATAGGTTATGGGACTCCTTTACCTTTACCTCCTTTACCTTGTTTTATCACTACAGAGCAGCTACTCCTATACCATTCTATGTCTGTCAGTAATGAATCACTGTCTTTGAGCCTAGACATGTCTGGAAACATAAGCTATTTAAAAATGACAGATTTCATCAACTGTTACCATCCATGTTAAATGATGTCACATAGACAAACACACATATCTTTTTGTCTAATATCACTAAGAGTGAACAGACGTTAAATTGAAGACAACAACAACAACAACATATCTAAAGAAACAAAACATAAATTCTCACCTGGGTTGAAAGATCCGCTTTTCCCAGATGGTCAAAGAGACACTGGAACACAGCCCCGTTGCCGGCCTTGACCTCCTCACACAGCTTTTCCCGGTCATCGTGGCAGGCATAGAAGAGGGGTCGGTCCATGTGGTAGTCGTCCGAGTTCAGTTCGTACACCCGCAGCACCTGCTTCTTGCAATCAGGAGACAGCTTTTCCGAGTGCTCTGCCAGACACTCCACCGTGCGGCCCTGGGAATGGGGAGCTGCACACACAGGAGAGAGTTCTCTGAGACTGCTGCTACCACCATCTGACCTTCAGCCAAAAAGTGTTGCTACTTTGTGACCTGAGTGAAGTGCTACATGAATGTCTTCTTTCCAGCATTGTTTTGCTTTGACAGGTAGGGTGGGGATGATCCATGACAAGCTCCTAGCATGTACATTGATTCTTCATCAAAGCGGAAAGACCTCTCCAAAAGTCCAGAGTATGTTGCCTAGTTTGGTGAGGTATCTACAAACAGCCACACGTGTAATAATCACATACAAAAAATAATCGCCATCTCACACAATTTCCCAGGTGGGATGAGTGAGATGAGCGCATTTTTTGGTTGACTTCCAGAGTGTTTGATATTAAAGCAGGGAACCACTCAATAACAACTTTACTGAACTACCTCTCAGAAGAAAATCATGGGGCAAGAACAAAATCAGACTCAAGACAAGAAATTCTGGGGAGCAAAATCATATTTAAAACAAGACTTCAAGTAAACTGTAACAGATTCAGCTTGGAGTCTCCATTTCTCTCATGGTAAGAATTGGGGACCTTTTTCCAATCAAGACAAATTTTGCCATAATGAACAACACTTGGCTCTGCACATAGCATACCTAACAAGTCACACTGATTAAAAGAGCACACACCCTCCTTTCCACTCACATCATCTTCTAGAGGATGCAGGCGGCCACACTGATACATGTCAATGTCGTTATGACAGGTCTCCGCAAAGTGGTAAATGTAGCGATAATCGGAGAAGATGATGCCAGCCATCTTGTTGAGAAACTTCTGGCAGCTCTGGGTGGTGATGTTTTCAAAGCTCTCGATCAGGCAAGGAATGATGAGACCCTGGCCATGAGGGAGCTCCCGACATTCTGGGATCTGAAAGCACACCCAAAATGGTCAACTGTCTAAGTTATCAAAAGCACACCCATGGCAATTATACCCAGCATGCACACCACTACCTAAAGTTGGATTGGGTTTTTCTTTTTCTTTTTTTTGGACGGGGGGGGAATATTTTGTTCCTTAGATAGAGTTCTCAGGTTCACCAATGGTGAGATTTTGCGTATCGGACCATTTTTATCCACGATTAAGGCAGCCACATTCCAACCTCAGGGATGGTAAACTAAACACTTCACCTGTGTGCATGCATTTTGTTTGGGGGGGTTAGCCATCTGTTCCTACCAGCATGAAATGACCTACTCTTTCAAAAGGTGATACAGGTTTTTAACATGCTAGGAAGATGTTCTGCATGTGTTTGCACAACGGGCTTCGGTTTATAGTCTCATCCAAAAGGACTTTTGTAGGAGTGGAGTCGGTACTGACGTAACTCCTAGGTAAAACCCTCTAAAACAGGTGTCACTGTGGTGCTCAATCCTGACCTGTCAGATCAGAAGTGCAATGCTCTAACCACTAGGCTCTCCCGTCCCCCGTTAACTGGAGATAGATAGACCACACCAGGCTGACTTTGCTCACAATGCACTGAAAAAATGTAGGCACACTGTTAATTAATGTAAGCACACTGTGAAAAGTTTTGGGTACAAACGGGGATCAAACCTGGACTTGACAGTTTCTAGGCGGGGGCATTACCTCTAGACCACCTTTTGTGTGTGTGTGTGTGGTGTGTGTGTGTGTGTGTGTGTGCGTGCGCGCATGTGTGCGCATGCGTGCGTGCATGCGTGAGAGTGAGAGAGAGAGAGAGACAGTGTATGTGTGTGTAGTGTGCATGTGTGTGTGCGTCTGTGTGTGTGTGTCTGTCTGTCTGTCTATATGTCCGTCTGTCTGTGCATTTGCCATTTCTTTACTTTCATTCAGTGTGCTCAAGTCTAGAACATGCAAACGTTTTGTGAAATACTTTCTTAGAAGACTGATCCCTCTATAAACCCAATATACTTTTCAAGCCCCAATTTAAGATTATTTTATCTCATTCTTCTTTTACCTTGTTCAGCTCTGACGCGCACATCTCCGTGGAAGCAGTGTCAAATCGGTCATCTTTTGTAAGATCCTTCTTGTATTCCAAAGGAACTGCAACACATTTATTGCACATGAATCATTGCTTCAAATGGAATATACACAACAAAGTCTGTACTTTAATCTGCTTCATTTTTTTTTTCCACAAATGAAAATGCTTTACATCCTTTATAATCTGAGGGTCACTTGAACACACACACACACCTAAACACACATGCACGCATTCATTTCTGTTCTCATGGTGGTGTGTGTGTGTGTGTGTGTGTGTGTGTGTGTGTGTGTGTGTGTGTGTGTGTGGGGTGTGTGTGTGTGTGTGTGTGTGACTGTGTGTGTGTGTGTGTGTGTGTGTGTGTGTGGCGCGCGTGCGTGCGTGCACAATTATGCATGTGTCCTTGCAAGCGTGATTGTGTGTACCAATGAAAATACATATACGCAAACACACACAAAAGAAATAATTATACATGTAGATGTCTCAAAGTAACTATTTCAAGGTTCAAGGATATTGTTTGAAACTTTGTTTTCTTGACTTTTCCTAAGTTACAGTATTACTATGATATGATACCCAAGTCATTGGAGTCTTCTATGCTACTTAAAACAGTGAGTACATCAATTTCCACTGACTGACAGCATGCATGCATGCCTGCCTGCCTGCCTGCCTGCCTGTCTCTGTCTGTCTGTCTGTCTCTCTATCTCTCTCTAAAAAGACTTTACTGTTCACAAAATTGTACATTATATATGCAGCACACACACACACACAATATACACATACACACAGAGTACACACACAACACACACACACACACACACACGCACGCACGCACACATGCACACACACACACACACACACACACATGCGCGCACGCACGCACGCACACACGCACACACACACATACTGGTTTGGTTCAACGCTTATCAATCACTAAGCTACCGTGATTTTTGATTATACTCACATGCTGGCATGTCGGGGAAACGTCATCGTTTGTCTGAAAATTTTAAAAACCCAAACCATTAGCTTTGCAAGCCATTTGCGTCTTCATGAGCATTTCAGTCACAAGAGGCTGGTAAAACACACACACACAACACACACACACACACACACACACACACACACACACACACACACACACACACATCACTCTCCCCAAAAGTCCTTCAGATGAGACTATAAACCGACCCCGTGTGCGAATGCATGCAAAACATCTTGCGCACACGTTAAATCCTGTTCTACTCTTCGTAAGAGTAGGCCATTGTGTGCTGGTGGGAACAGATGATAAAATTGACAAAACCACATACACACGGGGACAGGATGTAAAAAAGTACACAAGTGCTAATTCCATTATCCTCGATATAAAAGAATAAAATTAAAATAAAATAAATAATAAATAAATACTTTTTTAAAACACACACACAGAGAATCTGGATCACTAATCATCACACTCCCACTTAGGCATTTGCCATATTAAAACACAGAACACGATGACACGTTTTTTTGTTGGGTTTTTTGGGGTTGTTGTTGGGATTTGTTTTGTTGTTGGGTTTTTTTGTTGTTTTTTGTTGTGGTGGTGGGTTTTTTTGGGGGGTCTGTGTTTTCTTGGGTTTTTGTGTTTTTTTGGGAGGGGGGAGGGGTGTTGGTTTTGGGGGTTGTTGGTTTTTTTTTTCTCTTTTTGTGTTTGAATTTGCTCTCTCTTTTTCTGGGGTGTGTGTATGTGTGTGTCAGTGTGTGTGTGTGTGTGTGTTGTGTGGTGGGTGTTAGTGTCTCTCTCTCTCTCCCCCTCCCTCCCTATCTTTTTTCTTTCTTTCATTGCTTTGTACTGCAGCAGATGTTGATGGCATCTCCACCTCACAGAACATGTTGCTGTTCAAATAAAAGCAGATGTTAGGGATACAATAACATGTTGTTCTCAAATAAAAGAGATGCTGCTTTTGGAGAGGGGGTGGGGGTGGGGGGGAGGAGAGGTGGAGGACGGGAAAAGAAGAAGACAGGTAATGGGTATGGTGGTTTCTCTCCTATCTCTAGGCATAAACTTCATGAACCATTTCCCCGAGCGCATGGAAAGAATCAAAATGAACATTTCAGATGGTATCTCTCATATTATATCCGCCTGAAGCAGACACAAGAGAAGACGATCAATAACTGCATCCTGTTAATTATAACATGGCTTCAGGGTATAATGTTAAAATTGTGTGTGCCCATGCCCGCATGCACACACCCACACACAAACACACACAGTATACATTACATATGGCATACACATGTATGCAAGCATGCACATATGCAGCCACACACATGTATGCACACAAACACATACACGCACATACACACATATGTATGAATGCTTTGATTTGTAGCTTTACAAGATTCAGCGCTATATAAATTCCATACATTATTATTATTATTATTATTATTATTTAATGCGTATGCATGGGTGTACATGCTTGCACTCGCATGCATGTGCACACACACATGTATACTAAATGTGTGCACATGTGCGTGCAAGCACACACATGGCCTAGCTGAGCTGTAATTATCACCTGTGGACCATTTTACTGCCCCCCCCCCCCCCCCCTTCCCTCCTCCCTGTGAAAAAAACCAACCACATAGCAATGAAACATATCTGGTTGTTTTTTGTTTGTTTTTGTTGTTTGGTTTGTTTGTTTCAATGTTTGTTTGGTTGGGGGGGGGTTTGGGGGTTGGTGGGTTTTTTTGGGGGGTGTCCCTTGAGATAAAGAGCCTCTCAGACACAAAGCCCTGATTATTAACTTGTGTCTTTATAGTTTATTCAATACTACTTTCTCTGTGTCAGTGTGTCAGTGTGTGTGTGTGTGTGTGTGTGTGTGTCACTGTGTGTGTGTGTGTCTTCTCTGTGTGTGTGTGTGTGTCTTCTCTGTGTGTGTGTGTGTGTCTTCTCTGTGTGTGTTGTGTGTGTCTTCTGTGTGTGTGTGTGTGTGTGTGTGTGTGTGTGTGTGTGTGTGTGTGTGTGTGTGTGTGTGTGTGTGTGTGTGTGTAAGTGTGTGTGTGTGTGTGTGTGTAGTGTGTGTGTGTGTGTGTAAGTGTGTGTGCGTTTGTCTGAGTGACAATGTGTGTGTGTGTCTGTGTGACAGTGTGTCTGTCTGTGTGACAGCGTGTCTGTGTGTCTGTGCATGTGCTTGGCTGACATTTAGATTTATCATTCCTTGGCTACAAAAGCAAAAACTGCTAATTCTATTGATCCATCCTCAACTGTCTTTGTTTGTGTAAGTGTGAGTGTGTGAGTGTGTGTGTGTGTGTGTGTGTGTGTGTGTGTGTGTGTGTGTGTGTGTGTGTGTGTGTGGTGTGTGTGTGTGTCTGTGTGTGCCTTCTCTGTGCGGCAGTGTGTCTGTGTGACAGTGTGTGACTGTGTATGTGTGTCTGTGCATGTGCTTGGCTGACATTTAGATTTATCATTCCTTGGCTACAAAAGCAAAGAATGCTAATTCTATCGATAAGATCCATCCTCAACTGTCTTTGAAATTCTTGATGATTTCTGCTGAAGCGCCCATTGTTCTCTCTGTCAATTATCTGTCCACACTTCCTTCCTGTCATTCTCGAACCCTTGGTGCTTACTCTCATTTCTGATGTCACAGTTCACACACACACACACACACACACACACACAATGTCACAACACATATCCGTAAACTGCAACATGATTCCCTTTTTCATCTAATATCACTTAGGGTAACGAGGTGTTGAATTTTAAAAAGAAAGCACACACACACACTCACACTTATCTAGTTTAACCAGGAAAAATTTTTGATTGCCTTCATTTTAAACATTACTCATTAGTCTAAAAAGCTTTTAAAACACTTTCAAAAACAAAGAGATTATGTAACATGCTATATATCCCACATCAGATAACACACACATAATGCCGAGATTATTTTTTTCCAAATAACGATTATGATTGTGTGAACATATAGTGCTACATATCTTGTAAAAAATATTTAAAAAATCAAAGTGCTTGCATTGAATTTGTTCACATACATGCAATCAATCACAGAAAGCCCCCCCCCCCCCCCCCCCCCCCCCCCCCCCCCCCCCTCTCCTCTCTCTCCCCCCCACATTACGTAATTTATATCAATACCAAACTTTTACCATACAAATTATTCAGTTATTCTTCACGAAGCACAACCTGTCCAGTGTCTTATACACCAATGCAGTGGTGAACATTTCAGTAAAACAACAAAGCTGGGGGTAGGGTACCTATAGCCATGCAGCATCTCCATTGGGCTTTGGTGTGGTTTTTTTCTGCCCTATACACCAGCTGCATTACAACAGTAAGGAAGGAGTAAAGAAAAAAAAAAAAGTGGGGGGGGGGGGGTTGAGGGGTAGGGGGCACATGAGGGGAAGTGAAGGGGGAGTAGGGGGCAAAGGACCAAGTGCAAAGAGTCCAGTCTGTTAAAAATACTTATGTGGGGTGCGAAAACAACTCGCCTATTGTGTCGAATAATTTGCATTCTAGGTTAGAAACCTTGTCCTATTCAGGGAAAGTTCTCAACAGCTACAGACCCTGCTCATTTACAGTCCGAGAAAAAGGACAGAAAGACCATTCAAACTCAGAGGAGGAAGTAGGAAAACACAAGAAGGAAGGGGGCGGGGGGGTTGAGTGTCTTGGTACTTGTTCTTGGTATAATTATAATAGGAACAAACCCATGTTCAGTGTGTGACATATAATAAATGTATCAAATAATCCAGGGCAACAACAGACCTATTCCATTCAAGATTGGAAGAAATAAACATGTCAAGAGGTAAATTAACAAGAATTTAAAAACAAAAACCCCCACACAAAAAAGGAAGGAGGGGGAGAATGGAGAGGTGATGGTAAAGGATGGAAGTGCCACTCTGTGATGCTGTGTAGCATGAATATTTCATGTTAAATATATTCACACTGTAAAATATGTCAAAACTAAATGTTGTGACTAATGCTTCACAGCATAATACTATTAATAGTTACAAGTACAAACAAAACAACAACAGAAAAAAAAGAAAAAGACAAACAAACAAACAAAAAGAATATGGCTGACTGAGATTTCCTCAAGTCTGACAATGTAATCTCATGATAACTATCGAAAATGGTGTAAAATCAGCACTCCCCTCCCTTTCAGTTTCAGTCTTTCACCCAAAGTGCACATATGTATGTATGTGTATACATGTATGTATACATGTATGTATTGTATTATGTATGTATGTATGTATGTATGTATGTATGTATACATGTATGTTTGTATGCATGTATACAGTATGTATGTTGTTGTTGTCTTCAATTTAACGTCTGTTCACTCTAAGTGATATTAGACGAATACAGTATGTATGTGTGTGTGAGTGTGATGTAGGTATGAGATAGATATATTATATGTGCACGTGTGTGTATGTGTGTGGCGGTGCGTGCGTGTCGTGTGTGTGTGTGTGTGCTGTGAGTGTACTGTGTGTGTGTGTGAGTGTGTGTGGGTGTCACTGTGGGTGTACTTGTGTGTGTGTGTGTGTGTGTGTGTGGTGGGTGTGTGTGGTGTGGTGTGTGTGTGTGTGTGTGTGTGTGTGTGTGTGTGTGTAGTGTGTGTGTGTGTGTGTGTAGTGTGTGTGTGTGTAGTGTGTGGTGTGTGTGTAGTGTGTGTGTGTGTGTGTGTGTGTGGGGTGTGTGTGTGTGGTGATGTGTGTGTAATGTGTGTGTGTACACTGTGTGTGTGTGTGACTGTGAGTGTGTGCACCTGCATGTGACTTGAGCCTGTGCAAGCATGCATGCATGCGAGCATAAATGCATATCCTGAAAACCACTTCTGACTTGTAGTAAAGATTAAAAGACATGATTTGAAATACATGGAATAATCATTCTGTCACCTTTTTTTTTCTTCCTGTTTCACACTTCCAAAGTACCCTACACCTGCTTCCTGGTTGACAAGTACATAAAACAAAGTAACTTGTGAGATCCTGTTCCTCAAACCCCATAGGCTATACACTGAGCGACAGTCCCTCGCCTATTGATTCCTGCATTACCACAATAAATTATGTGCCTTGTTCTCATCAGAAATGCTGTCAACTACAAAACAGTATGTAAATAAAAAGGCTTACAGTCATGTGCTTCTCAGCACTATATCCACACAGGTCATATTTGCTTTTCTTCTGTACACCCATGGTTTGTGAAATGTAAATGATGTATCAGGTGTCTAAATACACACACACAAGGTCACACACACACACACACACATGTATACAAAGCGTCTTCCCTTTGATGGAAAGAGACCAAAGGGAAGACCTAGCAAGACCTGGGCTGCCTGAATTGCAGATGATCTTAGAGAAAGGGGCATAAATAAGGAGGAAGCTCAAAACAGAGAGAGATGGAGAAGGCTGATCAATGTCAAACCTCCCCTGGGAGAAACATGACAAAAAAGGAAGAAGAAGAAGATTATATCTGATGCAATGGGGTTGTTTTTTTTGGTTTTTTACGTAAAACTGAAAACCAATTTGTATTTCAGTATATAACTACATAACTAAGCAATTAGTTAAGTAATGGCTAAGTGCTTAAAACTAAAAGGTTCACTTCATGTTCAACTGCATGCAGTGTTACATGATTATTATATTATACATGTGCAAACTTTAATTATGCAACACCAGAACTACCTATGATAACTGAACTAATTGTCCAAACCAATGTGCAACCTATACCTCACTACACTCTACAGACACAAAAAGGCAACATGATTTACTGATTTTCTGGTCATCTAATATTAAGTAACCTATGGATACTTATATAGTACAGAATCCTATTGAATAAATAGAACTAAAGCTCAAAACATACAAAACAAACACTGAACAACTTTCATTCATCTCAAACTCCAAGTATCACTTGTATGAGAGCTTTATCAACCATCCTCTTGAAAAAAAACAACAACCAACAACTACAACAACAACAAAACAGAATAATAAAGACCCGCTCTCCCTCGATTCTTATTAATGAAAAAGACCAGGGTGATTATCAGCCTCTTGGCACCCGGACCTCAAGGCAAAGTCACTGAGTCTGAAGTACAAAATACAATCTGTAGTATATCTGCTAGACTTTAAAGAACTACCCAAAGGCATTCACTGATTCAGTGATTCAGCTCTAGCTTTTAAGACTAGCACAATGAAAAGTTTTATGTAAGCTGCCTAGCACTTTGGTAAGGTTTGAATCTTAATGAAAAAAAGATGGCAGAGATTTGGACAGATGATTATCTTTGGCCAAATTATCAGAGGTCTGTTTT
Organism: Rapana venosa; assembly: GCA_028751875.1. Lineage (NCBI taxonomy): Eukaryota > Metazoa > Mollusca > Gastropoda > Neogastropoda > Muricidae > Rapana > Rapana venosa. Next base: position 57,083,006 of record CM054143.1, on the reverse strand, counting down.
AGAGATCTATACAATGGTTTTGGGGGGTTCAATGCCAGACTTGAATCAGTGGGATTGTTGATTAGACCAGAACACGACAGAAACCCGAAGGTTAAAAAAAAAAAAAAAAGACACAGACTGGTTATGCTGGTTAGGACCCATCAATACTGCACAATGCAATGCCAGAATAGCAATGATACATTTCAATCAAGCTCAGCTGTAACTGAAAATCTGTTCAAATTCACTATCTAAGGGGAAACGGGATAGCCTAGTGGTTTGAACATTGCGCTCGCAATCTGATGACCCGCGTTCGATTCCCATTCAAGGGGATATTTTCCCCTGCAGTTAACATTAGTGCAGACTCCACTCTCCCCAAAAGTCTTTTGGATGAGACTATAAACTGAGGCCCCGTGTGCGAACGCACGCAGAACATCTTGTGCACACGTTAAATCCTGTTCTGCTTTTCATAAGAGTAGGCCATTGTGTGCCGGTGGGAACGGATGACAAAATTTAGAAAACCACATACACACGGGGACTGGATGTAAAAAAGCACATAAGTGCTTATTCCATTATCCTCGATATAAAAGAATAAATAAATAAATATATATAAACCACATACACACGGGGACTGGATGTAAAAAAGCACATAAGTGCTTATTCCATTATCCTCGATATAAAAGAATAAATAAATATATCATACCTGTCAGTATAATGTATTGTGGAGAGATCTATAAACTTTCTTACTCTCTAAAGTTCAGTGGGCAGCATGGTTCTGAATGTACTGAAATCTGAAGATGAGATACTTATGGACCAGGAAGGAGTGGTCAAAGGGCAGTACTTAGACAAGTAGACTCTGAATTTACTCTTGGGCTCGTTGTACACAACAAAACTGATTAGATGACTGAGTGATAGCTTCTGACCAGAAATTAGCTTAGTAATCAAATTGTCCTCGGTTCAAAGCTGGAAGAACAGATCATCTATGCAGTTATCATTCAAGGAAAGATTTAAGTTCTACATCGATCATGACACCTAGGAAAGTGAGGGGAGGGGGACAAAAGGGGGAGAGCAGAAAGGGGACGGCTACATCGCAGCAGTTGCAAACATCTAAGGCTTTTATCTTCAATAGATTAGACATCCTAAATACTATTTACAATCATCCTCAGTATCTAGTTTATCAATAAAATCTTTAAGTGTCATCAAAATGCAGTTCAGCAAAGCCAAATGCCACATATTACAAAAGAGAGTTGGGGAAACACTCATAAGATAATTCTGTATGAGCACCAAACTCAATTCACAGGCATCTGATGTACAGCCTACTTAGCTTTATAATATTATATATACACGGGACTTTGCTTATAGTCTCCTGAAAGGATGTGTATGTGTATGTGTGTGTGTATGTGCATATGCGTGTATATGTGTGCATGCGTGTGTGTATGCGTGGGTGCGCAAGTGTGTGTGTTTGTGTGTGTATGTGTGTGTGCGTGTGTGTGTGTGTGTGTGAACATGAACTATATGACCATAATTGTCCCAGGTAAAATCCCCCCTTATCTCTCTCTCTCTCTCTCTCTCTCTCTCTCTCTCTCTCTCTCTCTTCTCTCTCTCTCTAACATGGTCTCAGTATGGTGTTCAATTTAAAATGTCATACGAAAAATTTCACAATGATGTAAAATTGAGATTGACGTCATTCCATCACGTCATAATAAAAAAAACCTGAGGAAGGCGAAAGCCGAAATATTGGGGAACATTTATTATGCTGGTTGTTATGCTTTCACTTTGTGTGGTGTATATATATATATATATATTATACACATATACATACAAGATGATCTCTCTAAAGATGTATATACGTTTTGCTTGGTTGATTTTTATTTCTGATTCCAAATTACATCATACTCATGAATATATTTTTATGGGTTCTACATGGTTTACTTTCTGAAGAATACGGAGCTGACAATCTTTTTTAAAACTTTTTATAACATGCTATGAAATAAATTGTACTACTGACTATATCATTATACAATGAGAATCAAATCACACATCAAGGATTACAAACAGTACTTGGCATCATCATTCATTATGACATATTGAGTAAGTGAAAGGTGTGTGTGTGTGTGGGGGGGGGGGGGGGGGGGGAGAACTTTGGTAAAAAAGAGAGAAGGAAGAGAGGGTTGGGGGGGATGGGTTGTTTCTTTGGCTTTGGGGGGAGGGAGGGGGGAAGAGGGGCTTGTTTAAATTGGTTTTGTTGTTGCTTGTTATGGTAATTGGTTTTGGTTTGGTTTTTTGTTTACTTTTCTCTTTTTTTCTTTCTTTGGGGGGTGGGGGAGTGGTCATTTGGTGATGGCTTTTTGTTTGATTGGTTGTTTTATTGTTGTGGGATATTTGGGGGATGGGGAGGGTGTTTGTTGTTGTTTTCAGTGGTGAGGGGGGGTTGTTTTGTGTTTGCTTTGTTTTTGTTTGTTTGGTTTTGGGGGGGAGTTGGGGGGGGGGGGGGGGGGGGTTGTTTAGGTTAGGGGGGGAGATGGTGGTTGTTTTGTTGTTGTTGGTTGGGGGGGAGGGGGGGATTTCAAAGTACAGTTATAAATGGAAAATCAACATTGAACTAAGCAAGTAAAAACCCAAAAGGAGACACACACACATTCTCATTCTCTCTCTCTCTCTCAAACATGGGCACACAAAAAACACATGATCCACATAAAGCATAAAACGCCATCTTTTGATGACGATGTCATGTACAAAAGCTGACACGTCCTTGCTTAATGCTATAAACATCACACCCAGCTGTTCCTTTTCAATACACTACATAAAATATTGTGGTCCCAGATGCCTTTTTATTGACCAGGTTGAAAGCACTCTCTGCCCCTATTCATATTTTTTAAGTACCCTCTCCCTCAATAAATCATCAAACTAAAAAACAGATCTAACCTCACAAGCGAACCGTTAAAACTTAATCTCACTCTTAATCTATTCTAACACTATACTCCATTAGCCCTTTCATTTTAATTAAAACCAAGTGGTCTGGGAGTGATGCAATGGCAAAAACACCAGGTTTCTCTGTTTGTGGTTGTGTGCCAGTGCCTAGATTTCATCATTCTAACTAATCTAAGGCTTTCTTTTGTTTGTTTGTTTGTTGGGGGATTTTTTGTTGGGTTTCTGTGTTTGTTGTTCTTGTTCGTTCATTCGTTGTTAATTGTTTTGTTTGGGGTTTTTTGTTTTCTTTTTGTTTGGTTTGGTTTTTGTTGGGGGGAGGGGGGGGGGGTTGTTGTTGGTTTGTGTTTTTTGTTGGGGTTTTTTGTTTGTTTGTTTGTTGTTGGGTTTTTTGTTGGGGTTTGGGTGGTTTTTTTGGGAGGGGGACATTCAGTGATGTTGTCCACCTATTTCTTTACCTCGTCTCAGTGTCTTCCTCTTCGATCTCCCAAGCCTGTGCCTTGCAAGATGGTGTGTGAAAGGCTGTCAGCTGGAAAGTTCTACTAGTTAGCACTAGTGGCATGGCCATACCAGTTACCACTGTAGTTCTCGGGACTGGTAATACTAATAGTACTGCAGGGAGATCTTCATTGTGGTCTGTGGCTTGTATCCATGATGACATTGAGCACTTCCTCATGAATATATTTGTGATATGGTCTAGGAAAATATGTCAAAAATTTTCTTGTACCATCACATTTCAACTGCTTGATTTTTTGGGGGTAGATCAACTGTTCAGCTCAGGACTTACATGCAGTCTTACTTAAACACACACACACACACACACACACACACACACACATGTACACTCCTGCAGACATTACATTAATATCCTCAAAGTCTCGGTGACAAAGACCGAGAAGGAACAAACACCAAAACTTTAGAAAATGTGCTTTGGACTTTTTACTGCAACAGGTTACTTGCAATCTTCTTGAAATTGTAGTAGTATTGCAAATCTTGTCTAGTCTGAGTAGTCACTTTATGGCTTAACACATATCATAAAGTTATCTGGGCCCGTGTTGCTGTTGACAAATCTGTCTCACCGTATACAGATCAACTGACTTGTCTAATGTCTCTCATCTCCTTAAGGAGTCATTTGAGCACTAATCTGAACTGTTCAGGCTATGTGCTGTGGACAAGTTGAACCTTGCTAAGCTCATCCCTCTCTCCAGGGAGCTGGGTGCATACATTACTGAGTTCCCATGACCGAGAGAATATGTTTGTGTCATCCATACCACCTGCAATAGCTAGCTCAGGCTTTAACATGTTCGCAAGACCCTCTGCATAGTGCATGCATTAAATTGCATAGTGCATGCATTAATTTGCACATGGAACCTCAGCTTTTATATATAGTCCTGACTTCTCCTCTGAAGGATTCTCAGTGGAGTGGAGTCTATGTTAACACCAGGGGAAAATCCTGCACTGTCAGAACTTACCAAAGGTCATAAGTTTGAACTGCAGTGCTCAGCCCCAATCACAATGGGCCACAACTCATCTGCTCCCAAAGAAAAGACAACATGTTGAATGTTTGATCTTGACTTATGCATCAACTGACATAGTACATGAGTAATTATATTTATTAACACATGTAATCTAAATAGTGGCAAAGACGATTGACATGCACGCTCAATTATCTGTGAGACTGAGAGTCATAATTAATAAGAGAAAGATGTCAGATGACATAGTAACTTTATTATATAAGTCTAACTAAGTCCTTCGGATGAGACTATAAACCGAGGCCCCATGTGCGAATGCACACAGAATATCTTGCGCACACATTAAATCCTGTTCCGCTTTTCGTAAGAGTAGGCCATTGTGTGCCGATGGGAACAGATGACAGAATTTACAAAACAGCAAACACACGGGGACTGGATGTACAAAAGCACATAAGAGCTTATTCTATTATCCTCGATATAAAAGAATAAAATAAATTAAAAAATAAAATATATAATTAATACATGTGGTGTGTGTACATGTGCAGTGTATGTGTCACTCTGCTAGCACTAACAGTAACACTGTGCGTGCATGTGTGCATAATAAATGTGTGTGTGCGCACGTGCGCCTCTGTATGTAATACAGGTCTTTCTCTGTAACTATTCAGTATTCGGTATGATTCCCACTTCCCAACCAGGATGGGTTTTTTCTTTCCTCCCAACCACGATAAACCTAACAATGTAACATTATCTCTCACTTTGAGGTTTTAAAAACAACTTACACTTCTGGTTTTTCACCACATGATATAATTAATTTCCATTTATATTTCCTTTGTTTCTCTTCAGCAATTTTTTATCCACTACCAGCTAGCTAGGCCTGTCGTAGTTTCACCAGAGCCCCATTAGCCAGCATTACCTGTTTCCACTTCCTACGACAGGGACGAGGGGTTGGGCTTTACTTATATCTCCCCACGACGCCACAGAGTACAAGCGGAAGGAAAAAGGAAAAGTAAAGTAAAGATATAATTAATAATAACATGATTAACATCTGAATCATTTCATTGCAGTCAAAAACAAACAGTAAATCAACAACACTACACCATGAGTGCAGTTCAACTTCAAGCCATTTGGCGATTTGCTGAGACCCAAGCTTTGGTACACAGCTCTCATAAACTGAGGTATTTGGTGAACATTTTGTCAGTGCCATGCCCTAATATAGTAATAATATATATATATATATATATATATATATATATATATATACTTCTCAGAAAGAAGAAAAAAAAAATATATATATATTTAAATATATATATATATATATATAAATAATATATAATATATATATATTCATTCATGAACAAGATGTAACCAATCTCTGAAACAATGCTTTTTTTATAATACAGATCTAGATTCTAGAAATAAAACAAACCTACTCTGTCTACAGTTAAATTATACAGTAATTATGTAATTTAAGGCAGTGGATGCAGAGTTATGGCTGACGAACTGAAGAAAAGGGAACATGCACTGCTTTGACAAACTATAGATCTATCTGTACTGCAACTGCATGTCAACTAAATTCAAGATTACTTAGATGATGAAAAAACTCAAAAACACTGTTTCAATGCCCGAGTTTCTCCTTCAAAACCCCATCACTTGACATGAACTTTACACAGCCAAATGTCAGCAAGTTGCCTTTTAGTTGGCATATATTATCCAGGACACATGTAAGCCTGTTACTGTGTTAGTGAAATGTCATTAATTATCGATTGATTATAACTACACTGGTCAACTGATGATACAATACTCGCCATGTACAGGTCCACATTTCCTGTGACCTATCCCATGGAAATGACACAAACATGACCTATAGATCTATGGATAGTCAATACTGCTGGTGTGATAGTGATACTATCAGTATATCACTACCAGTACCACAGTATCAGAAAGCCCCCAATAAAAGCCTAATAGTTACTAAGATTAAGAATGTAACATAGTAACTACTAACAAGTTCACTCAACATTTTTGCAGGATGTCTCAACCAAATTTGCTGATCAAACATTTTACATGGGAGATGATCATGGGGTTTTGTGTGTGAGTGAGGCTTTTGTTTTTTCAGGTTTATGCATACACATGTGTGTGTGTGTGTGTGTGTGTGTGTGTGTGTGTGTGTGTGTGTGTGTGTGTGTGTGTGTGTGTGTGTGTGTGTGTGTGTGTGTGTGAGAGACAGAGAGACAGAGACAGAGAGAAACAGACAGACAGACAGACAGACAGACAGACAGACCGACCGACAGACCGTGTCAGTGTGTGACTGTGTGTGTGTGTGTGTGTGTGTGCACGCGCACGCTTGTGTGCACTTGTGTGTGTGTGTGTGTGTGTGTGTGCGCGCGCGCGTGTGTGTGGGTGACTGTGTTACTGTGACAGTGTGAGACAGTGACTGCATGTGTCACTGTGTGTGTGTCACTGTGTTCTTGTGCATGTGTGCACATGTGTGCATGCACGTGAGCATGAGCCTGTCTGTCTCTCAGTGCCTGCCTTGTGTCACTGTCTGTTGGTCTGTCAGTCGGTCTGCATCATTGTGTCTGTCTGCATACAATAATACATGCCTGAGTGGTGTTCTGCAATTAATGTAATATCAATTGATCAGTTATTCAGAATCATCACATTCATCCTTATCATGGGTCTATATTTAATATTTTGCACAATATTTATTTTGCCACTCTTTCAGTTTCACTTTTTTCTGAACGTTTACAAAATGTTGGATTTCATAGAACTTTTTCAAGTCCTGTAGCCACCTCACAGATGTATATTTGAAACATTAGATGTCTCCCATAGTACTAGTAGTTAGTACCTACCCATGGAGTTTGTTTTTTAAAACACCTATGGTCCACTTTGGTAGTTGTTTAATCACACATGATACAAGTTACATAACTTACAACCATTCTGATTCTCAGCTTTCAAGGAAACAATCCATCCCCATTCACTTCTCTAATTACTTTCTCTCCCATAAAGAATACATGTATTCTGTGCTGTTTACCTCCCATTTTCATCTCTCCATCAGTCATGTGTACACGTCCAGATGAGACTATAAACCGAGGCCCCATGTGCGAACGCATGCAGAACATCTTACGCTCACGTTAAATCCTGTTCCGCTGTTCGAAAGAGTAGGCCATTGGGCATTGTGTGCCGGTGGGAACAGATGACAAAATTTAAAACCCCACATACACACACCAAAAAAAAAAAATCATCTGAGCGCTTTGATTTGTTGCTTTACAAGATTCAGCGCTATATAAATTCCATACATTATTATATTATTATTACACATCTTTGAGAATGCACCCATCTGTGTGACTGTGAGTCAGTGAGTGAGTAAGTGAGTGTGTGTGTGTGTCATTGTGTCAGAGTGTGTGTGTGTGTGTGTGTGTGTGTGTGGTGTGTGTGTGTGTGTGTGTGTGTGTGTGTGTGTGTGTGTGTGAGTGTGAGAAAGAGAGACAGAGACAAACTGTGAAAGACAGAGAGAGACACAGACACAGAGACACAGAAAGAGAAACAGAATGAGATTGAGAAAGAAAGAGAGAGACTGAGAGAGGGAGATCTGATTTAATTTGATCTGATTTGATTTGCTTTCCCCTGTGGAGATACTAGGGGCCCATCACTCTGCTAGGAATTCCTTCTTTTCTATCCCTCTCTTTGTTTATGCCTTATTCTTTTTCTTCCAGTCACCCCGTGACCTTCTTTTCTAGATTTTCTACCTTCTTCAGTTCTTGGTCCATTCTCTTGCCTTTTTTCCAGAAAGACAAAACATATTTAACTAACAATTCTCTCCCATGCAAAAGTCAGATCCACTAGGCCTGACCTGTCAGGCGCTTTAAGTTTAACTTGGCAGCACACTGCATTTTAGGTCATGAATATTTGAAAATATATATTGCCATAAGACAGACAACAATACAATTTATAACTAGTCACTGCCTCACTCTCAGCCTTCGACACAGAATAGATTTGTTTTCAATTTCATGATCAATGTCTGTTCTGTGCTCAACCTTCAGTTTTGATTTTGATGCATTACTATTTACTAGAATAGTAGTGTACAGGAAAATTAAATATTTATACACAAATGACAGGAGAAACTCATTACTCAGACAGCGCAAACTGAATGAACAAATAAATTGTTATGTGGTTATGGTAGATAGAGTAATGACCTTTATCATGCCAATAACTTTAGGTGTCTGTAAAAACATTAACAAATTTTAGTGATTTTTTTTTTTTTTACTCGTTCTTTGTCAATGAGAGATAAAAGAGTGAAAAACTCAAAAAGTGTGACAGCTCAATGGTTTTGGCAGCAAGCCTTAGTTTTACTTTTAATCTATATTTAGTCATTAATAGTGTACTAAAACAACTATAATGTTACACTACATAGATCATAAAGTCATGTTAATAGACCAGTTCAACTTCAAAACTCACTGACTACATTCTACAGGCGTACAGCTGATAGTGATACTGTGATAGTGATACAATTGTATTTGATTTAGAGCTGAGGGTGGAGATAAAACTTGACTGCCTTAAGTAATGGCATAAGTCTGATTATTGTCAAATTGATCATACCAGAATAAGTAGCTGATCAAGCATAGAATAGATCTTTCTATAATAGTTAATACTAAGTACTACAAGGTGATTTCTCCACTAATCTGGTATACTGACTGTCTACATAACTTTTCCTGAGAACTGAAAGCTAGACAAAAAACAAATCTGCTGAAAACTATGTATCTGGGTAATGGTATTAAAGTTCATTATCAAATGCATAATGAATGTGACTGTAAAACTAAAAGTAATGTAAAATAAAATAGAGATTAAGCCACTGAAACTAAAGCCGAGTAATGGTGTTAAAGCCACAAAGACTGATATTGATAACATTGGTATGATATATAATTATATATTACTGGTAATGTAGTGCTAGTAATACTTCATTATAATACAGTATAAACATGTATACAAGTGCTAGTGAACACATTCAGTTTTCACCGATTCAGAACAAGCCTTTTAAAGGAGTTCTAAAGAGCAAAGGTGTTACTATGGGCTAGGCCTATGGCTTCAGCATTAGGCCTTATTAAAGAAGTTGAAGAATGAAATATCTAAAGACATATTAATGCATGGAATTATTCATTGTTTTTATTATCATCAGAATTTTGATCCACAACACACACACACACACACACACACATGCCAGACTTACCCTTTCATCGCTTTGCAAACAATCAAGAATTGCAAAGTTGTTATCTCTGACGCCTTGACTACAAAATTTCTGCACGTCTCCGGCACACTCGATACTTTTTGAGAGTTTGATCTTTGATGGTTTGCTTTTGGGAACGTCTACTTTGCCCACATCATTTGCGTCTAAGGCATTGTGGACACCCACAGAATCCTGTTTGGGATTCAGATTCCCACCCATTCCATTCCTTGCTCCACCAAAATGCACATCTCCTTGGGCATGTTCGACTCCTTGGCCTGCAGCATTAAATGCACCACGATCTTCCTCTCGGGTTAAATGCACCTGTGGCTTAAAATTGTTACCAAAGTTTTGTACTCCTCTGCCACCTTGATCTTCGCCCATACCACCACCAAGTTTGCCCAATACTCCCACATTTTTTGGATGTCTAGGTCCATCATCCATGGGTACGATGTTCTTCGCTCTGTTAGCTCTGTCATTAATATGATTGTTATTATCAAAATGCCCATCATTCTGGCAAAATGAAATGTCAACAAAGAGCCCAGCAATTAGCAGAAGGAAAGCGACACGTCGTCGGTAGGCCGCCATCTTGACAGTTTAGGAACTACTTTCTCTGCCGGATTCCTACACAGTAAAACTGCTTGTCTGAAAAAGCAATCACAGACTGGTAGAAATGTTTTTGTTTATGGAACAGATTCGTGTTCAGCTGATTTCGATGTTAATAAAACAATATAAACAAGTCGATAATTAATAGTTCATTAGGAGTGCAGTTCTTGTTCAACGCTGGAATTAAAGTTTGATGCATAACTTCCCTTGTCTAACGAGTTATGACCCCTGTAGGCCTAAATGAAAAACCGAAAGTCGCGCAAACACACACACACACACACTACATTAACATGCTCGAAGGTAAAACACGAGTTCCTGATGGTTACAGTTTCGATCCAAACTGGGGGAGGCAAGACAGCCATATAATGTATGCTAACACACACACACACACACACACACACACACACCAGGGTGTAAAATTGAAGACACACACCAGGGCGGTTGGTTGCAAAGTAGGCCTAGGGAGTGTAGATCAACGTGGCACGCCAATCACGTACATCTGTAAAGAACAAAGTCCATCTTGCGGTAGCCAAAATCAACCGATGTTTTCTGTGCACCATATTCTTGCTGCCCAATCTTAAGACATGTGCATTGCTGACATACCGATTAGATGATAAGTAGACAGTTATTGAATTACTAATTTTCATTTAGTTAATGAGTGACCTCTCTCTCTCTCTCTCTCTCTCTCTCTCTCTCTCTCTCACACACACACACACACACACACACACACATCCTCAAGCGAACACGCGTGCACACCCACGAACACACGCACGCGCGCGCACGCACACACACACACACACACACACCAGCACCACCAACAACAACAATAACAGTAGCAGCAGCAACAACAACAATAAAAACAACGGTCTCTATGTGATTATCTTATTTACAATTATTACAGTAGGTAATGTAGCTAGATGAATATGTCAGATACCTATAGATATATCTGTATCTTATCTGTACACACACACACACACACACGGGAGAGAGAGAGAGAGAGAGAGAGAGAGAACTCGAACTCGAACTCGAATAATTTATTCACAAAAAGGCCATTGGCATATACATGAAGGGGGTTGCCGAACTGCTTAGTATTTTGGTGGGGGTAAAAGCAATAATAACGACAAAATGTTACTGTATAACAAAAAGTCGGCTACAAAAATATGACTTAGGATAATGAGAGAGAGAGAGAGAGATGACAATGACAATGACAAATTCTTTTATTTCGAGGATAATGAATAAGCACACATGTGCTTTTTTACATCCAGACCCCGCCCGTTAGGGATACATCTTAATAATAATAACCCAATACTTATACAGTCTCGCAATAAAAACAAGGGGAAATAACCCTTTTCAAAACAGCTCCCCCCCCCCCCCCCAACAACCCTCCCCCCCCCCCCCCAAAGCAGGCAATTAAAAGAAAATCCTAAAAATACCCCACCCCTACCCCCACCCCCAAAAAACCCTAACCAAAACAAACAAACAAAAGAGAAGGAAAAACCAAACCAACAAAAGATGATAAAAAAGAGAAAAACAGACAAACAACAACAACAAGAACAAGAACAACAACAAAGCCAAGAAAAATAACACAACCAAACTTAATAAGTCATAAAGATAAACATCTACACATTGTCAAATGATACACATACTTGTTACACATAATTATAAGATATTGAAATAGGGCACTCATTAAAACTTAAGTACAGAGGCAAGTCCAATAAAGTATTGAAAATATAAAAATATGAATCCTTCATCAGGATATACTATGACTATAAGCAGGACGATAAAAGGTGAGAGGGAGAGACAGAGACAGAGAGACAGAGTGTGTGTGTGTGTGTGTGTGTGTGTGTGTGTGTGTGTGTGTGTGTGTGTGTGTGTGTGTGTGTGTGTGTGTGTGTGTGTGTGTGTGTATTTCAGAGATAATATCCAATAATATTGGATATTATCTCTGAAATACACATATATTATATAAATCCCAAAACAGTATGCGATCCCATCAACACTCATTTTAGATTATACTCGTTTCAAATTATATGTCATGATAATGAAATAAATTTAATACCCATACATCCACACAATAAAAACAAGAAACAAACCAAGAAGAAATATAAAACTATACAGTCGTTGAGGGAGAGAATATGGGTGGGTGGGTGAGTGAGTGAGTGAGTGAGTGTGTGTGTGTGTGTGTGTGTGTGTGTGTGTGTGTGTGTGTGTGTGTGTGTGTGTGTGTGTGTGTGTGTGTGTGTGTGTGTGTGTGTGTGTGTGTGTTTGAGCGTGTGTGTGGGGGGGTGGGGGGGGGGGTGTTTCAGGGATAATACTAGAGAGAGAGAGAGAGAGAGAGAGAGAGAGAGAGAGAGAGAGAGAGAGAGAGAGAGAGAGAGAGAGAGAGAGAGAGAGAGAGAGAGAGAGAATGACAAAGATAAATTCTTTTATTTCGAGGATAATGAATAAGCACTCATGTGCTTTTTTACATCCAGTCCCCGCCAGTACGGATACATCTCAATAATAAACCCAATCGCTCTCTCTCTTGGTCGTCCATCGATCCGATGATGACTGTCCTCATGTGCTGAGTCTTTGTCTTATGTGGGCACGGAGATGGCTGGTTAAGCCAATCCGTGATAGGCAGACGCGGGTGCAGTGGGGGCAAGGAAACTGTCCGGGGGGGGGGGGGTCAGGGTTGGTGGTTAACGCCTTTCTTCTAGCTCGTGCTGCAGTCACATCATCTCGCCTCTTCTCCTCGAAGTTGTCATGCACCCGGATGGTTAGGGCGCGCCAGCCTGGTCTGTCCATAGCATACAGCTCCAGCTGTTTGGGAGGGATGTCAGCGTGTTTGATGTTGGACTTCACGCAGTCCTTGAATCTTTTGCGTGGTCTGCCCTGGTTCCGCTTTCCCAAGGTCAGTTCGCCATACATGAGCTGCTTAGGCAGCCTTTGGTCGTCCATCCGGATCACGTGACCAACCCATCGAAGCTGGGCTTTCAGTATCATGGCCTCGATGTTGGTCATCTCAGCTCTGTCCAGGACCTCGAGGTTTGTGATTCGGTCTTGCCAGTGGATGTTCATAATTGACCGCAGGCTTCTCATGTGGAACTTCTCCAGCTGCTTCCAGTGTCTTTTGTACACCGTCCATGTCTCAATCTCAATAATAAACCCAATACTCACACACTAACAAGCAAAAACAAAGGGACCAAAGTAAAAACAAAAACATAAAAACAACAACAACAAACAACCCCCTCCCAAAAAAAAAAAAACCTACTAAAAACAATAACAAAAAACCCAAAAAGCAAAAACATACACAAAAAAGAGAAAAAACAATATAAAAAGCCAAACTTACAATGTCATAAAAATGAACATCTACACATTGTAAAATGTTACACATAATTGTTACACGTAACAATAAGATATTGAAATAAGACATTCACTAGAACTCAAGTACAGTCAACAAGCCCAATAAAATATTGAAAATATAAAGTATGAACACGTCCTTCATCAGAATACACAACAATTATAACTGTAAGCAAAACAATAAAAGGAGAAAATGACAATGACAAATTCTTTTATTTCGAGGATAATGAATAAGCACCCATGTGCCTTTTCACATCCAGTCCCCGCCCCTAGGAATATATATGGTAATAAAATAAAATAAACCCAATACTAATACACTCACACAGTAAACGAAGAAAAATACCCCTACACAAAAAAACCCCATAAAAACCACCGAAAAGACAATGACAATGACAAATTCTTTTATTTCGAGGATAATGAATAAGCACTCATGTGCTTTTTTACATCCAGTCCCCGCCCGTAGGGATACATCTTAATAATAACCCAACACTAGAGAGAGAGAGAGAGAGGAGAGAGAGAGAGAGAGAGGAGAGAGAGAGAGAGAGAGAGAGAGAGAGAGAGAGAGAGAGAGAGAGAAGGGGGTAGGGGAGGGAGAGGGAGAGAGAGGAGAGAGAGAGAGAGAGAGAGAGAGAGAGAGAGAGAGAGAGAGAGAGAGAGAGAGAGAGAGAGAGAGGAGAGAGAGAGAGAGAAGCAACAACAAATAATAAAAGAAAGCAAAACAGAACAAAACCAAAAAAGCACTAAAACAACCACCAAAAAAAAGCATAGAAACCAAGAGAAAGTAAAAGCAGCAACAACAACAAGGGGAGGGGACAACAAAATAATCCCCCCCCCCCCCCCCCAAAAAAAAAAAAGGGAAAAAGAAAAAGAAACCCCTCCATAACATAAAGGAAAGCAAACCTTGTAAACAGTATCATTTGGCTAACAGAAAGAAACGTCAACAAATGCATTGTACTTTTTTATGGGAAAGCAACAGCAATAGTAAACTCTCATCATCTCATCTGCTCCCATAACCCCCTCTGGGGTCGTAGGGGCACTGCATTGACGAACGTTGCACCAGCTGGCTCCATTTGCGGTGGTTGTGCGCAAATGCCTGGGTTGTGAGAAGCTCTTCCCTGTCCATTCAGTGATGTTGTCTGCCCATTTCTCCATCTGTCTGCCTCGCCTTCTCTTCCCCTGCACTGTTCCCTGCAGTATGGTTTTGGACAGCCCATCTGATCTAGTCACATGTCCGTACCATCTGAGCTTCCTTTTCTTGACTGTGGTCAGCAGGTTTTCGTAGTGCTTTACTTGTTGGGTGATGGTTTGTAGGACTTCGTTGTTGGTAGTGTGGTCCATGTATGAAATGCCAAGGAGTCTTCTGAGGCATCTCATCTCTAGAGCCTGGATCCTCCTTTGTAGATCTGCGTTCAATGTCCAGGATTCGCACACATACAGATATGTAGAGATGACTAGTGCATGCAGTAGCTTGACCTTGGTCCCGAGAGAGATGTTTCAGTCTTTCCAGATAGTCTTGAGCTTTGCCATTGCTGCTATTGTTTGTGCAGCTCTTGCGAGGATTTCGGTTTTTGAACCTTCTTCACTAATAATAGCTCCAAGGTACTTGAAGTGATCTACAACCTCAAGTTCATTTCCACTGACTTTGATCTTGGTAGTGATTGGCTGGGCACTGTTTGTCATGAGTTTTGTTTTCTCGGCACTGATCTCCATGCCATATCTGGAGGATGTTTTGTCCAGGTGGTACACTAGGTTGGCTAGTTCCTGTTCATTTCCTGCAATTCCGTCGATGTCATCAGCAAACCTGAGGTTGGTGATTATCCGCCCTCCAATACTGACTGTGCCAGTGTGATCTTCTAAGGCATCAGTCATTATGCGCTCAAGGAAGACATTAAACAGTGTTGGCGATAGGAGACAGCCTTGACGAACTCCCACTGAGGTATGGACCACTCTCCAACTATGCC
Source organism: Rapana venosa (assembly GCA_028751875.1). Lineage (NCBI taxonomy): Eukaryota > Metazoa > Mollusca > Gastropoda > Neogastropoda > Muricidae > Rapana > Rapana venosa. The sequence goes on along the minus strand of CM054143.1, from coordinate 57,067,503 downwards.
TCGGAAAAGCACTGCGCTGGTGGCTTTTGTGTATAGCTCTTTGATGGTCCGAATGATCTTTTGTCCCATGTTGTATTTCTTCATCGTGGCCCATAATGCGTCGTGCCATACACGGTCAAACGCCTTTTTGAAGTCTATGAAGATGTGGTATAGTTTCTGTTGGTGCTGGCTGTATTTCTCGTACAGAACTCGTAGGTTGAATATTTGTTCTGTGGTGCTTCTGTTTGGGCGGAAGCCTGCCTGTTCTTCGGCGATGATCTTTTCTGCCCGTGGCTTTAGTCTGCTCAAGATGACTTTTAACATCACTTTACTGGCATGGCTTATGAGGCTAATCGTTCGATAGTTTTGGCATTGCTGTAGATTGCCTTTCTTGGGGAGCATGATGATGAGTGATTGGGTCCAAGGCGTTGGCTATTCTCCAGTCTGCCAGATCTTGTTGCAAATTCTTGTGAGGATGTCTGTCACTTTTTTCCCCCTATTTGATCAGCTCTGCTGGGATGTTGTCAATGCCTGCAGCTTTCCCATTTCTCAGTGATTTGATTGCTGCCTCAACCTCTTCACGAAAGATAGGAAAATCAACATCTTCTGACGAGTCCTGACTTGTAAGTACACTGGGGTCACCTTGTGTTTGATGGTTGTAGAGCTCTGAACAGTACTCTGTCCATCTGTTATTGATATCTTTTTCCTCTGTGAGGCAGTTTCCATCTTTGTCTTCGATGCTGGTGACTCTTGTCTGTTTCTGCTGTGTGAGCTCTTTCACAATTTGATAGGCTCTTCTGCTGTTGTTCTTGGTCAAATTTTCTTCAATATCTGAACATTGTTTCTCAATCCATTCTTCTTTGGCTTTTTTCATGTCTTTCTTGATCTTTTTGCTGATCTCTCTGTATTCCCCTGCTCCTGTTGTATACTTGACACTCTTCAATTTACTTCGTTTATCACACATATCCAGGATTTTATCTGTGATCCATGGTTGTTTTTTCTGGCGGTGCTTGCCAAGTAGCTCCTTTGCTGTTTCCGTCATCACTGCATTGAAGCTGTTGGTTATTGTCTCTGCATCTTTATCAAGTGTAATCCGTGTAGCAAATTTTCCACCTATTTTTGCTTGGAAGGCTTTTGCGATGGTAGGGTCCTTCAATCTTTCTAGGTTGAATTTTAGCCTGATGTTCTTAGGCTTGTTGATCTTTTTCAGCTGGATTTTAAAGTTCAAGAGCACCAAATCGTGGTCACTGCCCATGTCTGCACCTGGAAATGTTCTCGTCTTGGCTCTGTTGATGCCAGATCTGAACTAGTTTTGTACTAGTATGTAATCAATCTGGTTGCGATGGGTTCCATTGGGTGCATGCCACGTCCAGCGTCGGGATGCCTTGTGTTCCCCAAGGGTGTTTGCAAGCACCATGTCGTTGTAGCTGGCAAATTCTAGTAGTCTGAGTCCTCTCTCGTTGGTAGCTGTATTACAGGAGGGTCCACAGAATTTGCTCCAGTCTTTCAGTGCATCAGCACCCACCTTAGCATTCCAGTCTCCTTGAATAATTAGGATGTCTTTTTTGTTAGCTTTGTTGATGATGCCCTGGAGCTGCATGTAAAATTCCTCTACTTCTTCATCATCATGTTCTGATGTTGGCGCATAAGCTTGTACCACCGCGATGTTGAAAGGGGCTGCTTTGAGGTGGATGGTTATAAGTCTACTGGTTACTGGGCAGCACCCGAGCACTGAGTTTTTGATGTTCTTGTTGACATTGGTGTGCTTGTCTAATTCACCACTATAGTAGAGTACATGTCCATCATCAGTAAGATATTCGCCAAAATTCTTCTATCTGACTTCACAAAGGCCCACTATATGCCAGGTGTACTTCTTCAGTTCGTGGGTGAGTTATTGTAGCTTTCCTGTTTGGGCAAGTGTTCTGACATTCTATGTTGCCGTGGTAATATAATCTCTTACACGGATTCGGGTTCCACCAGTAGCATACTGTACACCTCTGCCCTGATGGGAAGCAGAAGGCGCGGTCCTTGTTGACCCGGGCGACGACCGATCCGGTATGGCCATTGGTATTTTCTTCATCATGCAGTGTATCTAGGGCAAGTACAGCCAGGTGGAGCCCATCCCTCTCCTGACTGGTTTTTTGGGTCGGGGTTGTCTCCCCCACATGGAACAGGTAGTACAGGTTACATGGTTACCAGTAGTAGGAGCTCCAACTCCGGATTTTTCCTCAGGGTTGACTCCCGATGCCTATCCCATGAACGGGTATGCCGCAAGGCAGCGGAGGTTTGAGATCAGGGTTTTCCTTCCCCTAGGTGAGCTGCCCTCCCAGGCTAATGAGCCCCACCTACCCTAAGCTGAATAAAGCATACAACAGGATACAAACTGTAAACACAACAATTAAATCTATAAGCAAAACAATGAAAGGAGAGAGAGAGAGAGAGAGAAGAGGAGGAGAGAGAGAGAGAGGAGAGAGAGAGAGAGAGAGGAGAGAGAAGAGAGAGAGAGAGAGATTCGGATTCGGATTCGGATTATTTATTCATGTTTAGGCCACCGTCCTTCTTGAAGGGGTTGGTGAAAAGAAAAGAAGTACAATAACACTCGATAAAAGAACATAACAAAAAAACAATGCATCAGTCATAGTTAACAACATGTTGAACAGCAATCATCTATGAAGTTGCAGTATCTCGAAGCTTAAATGCTTTATGCAGAAAAAGAAAAATTCCAAACATCAGTATGCCTTGTAGATGCCATCAGCAAACTTAGCTTGAACATACATGGTTGTTGATAATATTTCACTGGGATAAACCGCTGTCTAAGTCTATTTAAGGCAGGGCAACATAAAACAAAATGTACTTCATCGTCTTTCTCCCATCCACATAAAGGGCAAATTAACTTAGTGGGATCATATGGCTTATACCTATTGTGATGGGTTGCCAGATTTGACACGCCCATTCTAAATCTTGTCACTATAATTTTCATATATCTTCCATGTAGAGGTTAAATGCGGCTTCATTTCATTGACTACTACAAAAAGTCCTATACAGATTAAATCTTTCGCTATTCTGAATGTGATCATTCCATTTTTGCCATCTACAATCTACTAAGCGCTGACGAAAAGTTTTTATGAATACATCTGTATTTCCAACGCCCTGGTTTAACCATACATCACCAAAGCCATATTCACATAGACAAATGCGCACATCAGTTACCCAGTTTATTTTACCCCTAACATCTAATTCAAACAACATTTTGTAGGCTTTAAAAGGTATTCGACTGTCTTCCATCTGCAGAATCTTAATCCAGTAACGTATGCATTGGACTGCAGAGTTAATATATAAAGGAAATCTACCAGTTTCACCGTACACCAGATCATTTGGTGTACTCCTTTCTACAGCTAAGAATTTTTTCAAGGCAAACAAATGAACAGATTCACAGCACAGTGCTGCTTTGTTTAACCCCCACAGCTCAGAGCCATACTGTACAACAGGCTGGACTCGTGAATCAAAAATTTTAAGAAATAATTTCAAGGACGAATTGTTTAATGTAGATAATCTTTTCATTATACATAACAGTGAGTTTTTTGCCCTGCTGGCGAGATCTTTACATGCAGACACAAAACTCAGCGAGTAGTAAAAAATATTCCTAGATACTTATAAGCATTAACTACCGGCATTATTTCCCTATCGAAAGTCCATCTTTCCCTTGCCCCTAAGTATCCCCCCTTTCTAAATACAATAATATTTACTTTTCTTCATGTTAACTTTTAACTGCAGTGAGGTAGCAGCACGTTGCAAGTTGTTAAGTTGTGTTTGCAAACCAATTATTGTTTCTGATAATAAAATAACATCGTCTGCTAATAGAAGGATAAACAATTCAAACGCATCAAAAGAAAGGACACACCATGTCTTCCATTTTGTATAACATTTACAGCCAATTCATTAATAAAAGCGAAAATAAGATGGGACTGCACACATCACCTTGTTTCACTCCTGCTGTGCATTTAACATAATCTGTCAGTGCAGCTCCACACCTCACCTTAAAATTTCACATTTTCATACATACTTTGAATACATGTATACAATTTCCCTTTCACCCCATTTTTAAGTAAGATAGGCCATAGTAGGTTTCTATTTATCGAGTCAAAGGCCTTCTCAAAGTCAATGAAGGCAACATACAATTTACGATTAGAAGAAAATTGTTTCTGAACTAAAGCTAGCAAGGCAAACATGTGATCTATTGTTGAGTATCCTTTTTTAAATCCTGGAGAGAGAGAAAGAAAGAGAGAGAGAGAGAGAGAGGGGAGAGAGAGGAGAGAGAGAGAGAGAGGAGAGAAGAGAGAGAGAGAGAGAGAGAGAGAGAGAGAGAGAGAACACAGTACATTTTTAATCCATATGATATTGCATACAATTTTCAATTTATCAACACTATCACCATTAGCACTCTCCGTGATTTAACATTGTACTTGTTAAAAACATCCTACAGTTATGATAGATACATAAAGAAGTCATCATCATCATCATCATCAATGCCTTTGTGCCTTATTGGCACGTAGGGCAGCAACAAATGTTCTCCACTCCTATCTGTCCTGGGCCAGCTTCCGAATGGTTCCCCAGGGATGTTGGAAGGTCTTCAGCTCTGTTTCGACAGTTCGACGCCAAGTGTTCTTGGGTCGTCCTCGTTTGCGTTTTCCCTCTGGTGTCCAGTGGAGGGTTGTTCGGGCGATGTTTCCCTGTTCCCGACGGCAGATATGCCCTATCCATCCCCATCGTCTATGCATGATGATGTTGTCCATGTTTTCTTGGTTGCAACGGGCAAAAAGTTCTTGGTTGGAGATGGTCTCAGGCCAGAAGATGCGCAAGATTCTTCTGAGATTCTTCGTGTGGAATGTGGATAGTTTGTCGAGGTCACTCTCAGTCATCCTCCAGCACTCCGAGCCGTACAAAAGGGTGGAAAGTATACAGCTCTGGTATAGTCTTAGTTTGGTTCTGGTGCTGTACTGGGACGATTTCCACACATTGTTAAGATTTCTATAAGCATTTCTTGCTTTGCTAATCCGGTTCTTGATATCGCTGCCTGCTCCGCCGTCATGCCTAACAGTGCTCCCGAGGTACGTGAACTCTTCAGTTGTTGGTAAATCTTCTCCATTCACTGTGACCGGTGAGGGGTTCTGAACGTTCAGTGTCATCACCTCTGTCTTCTTCTGACTGATTTTCAGGTCTACTTGCTGAGCGAAAGTGCTGAGACGGGATGTCTTCTCTTGAATGTGATGGTGGGTATGTGAGAGCAGTGCTAGATCGTCGGCAAAATCTAGGTCTTCAAGCGTTGAGAAGGGGGTCCATCTGATGCCCCGTGACTGGTCAGCTGTTGTCTGTCTCATCACCCAGTCAATTGTCAGGTTGAAGAGTAGTGCTGACATGGGGCAGCCTTGTCTGACGCCGGTTTGTACACTGAAACTGGTTTTGCTGTTTCCTAGTCTGCACGTGAAGTTGTTGTAGAAGCTCTTAATGACTTGGATAATCTCCTGTGGAATTCCATATGTTCGGAGTATGTGCCATACACTTCCTTGATGAATGCTGTCAAAGGCTTTTTCAAAATCTACGAAGTTGATATACAGCTGTCTCTGCCATTCCGTGCACTGTTCGATGATGTTGCGCAGGGTGAAGGTCTGGTCTATGCATCTTCTTCCTGGTCGAAAACCTGCCTGTTCCTTTCTGAGTTGTTGGTCCACTGCCTCTGAGATTCGTCCGATGATGATCTTTGCCAGAATCTTGCTGGGAACAGATAGCAAAGTGATTCCTCTCCAGTTGTTACAATTGTTCATGGCTCCTTTCTTTGAGATCTTCACGATGACTCCTTCTATCCAATCTGCTGGTAGCTGTTTTTCCTCCCATATAGCTGCAAAGAGTGGCTGTAGAACTTTAGATGCAAACTCTGGATCTGCCTTGAAAAGTTCTGCGTTGAGGTTGTCCTGGCCAGGGGCTTTTCCATTCTTGAGAGAGCTGATTGCTGCTATAATCTCTTCCTTCTTTGGTGGTGTGATGTTCACATTGAGATCGGCATCAGGATCTTGTACAATGCCTTTTCAGTTGGTGGTGGTCTGTTGAGAATTTCGCTGAAATGTTCTGCCCATCTTGCATCTTGTTCTGCTTCTGTGGTAAGTATTTGGCCTTGTTTATCTAGGATTGGTGTTTCGGTATTGCTCCGGTACTTGCCACTGACAGTCTTGGTGATCTTTTACACCTGTTCTTGCTCTCCCTTTGCGGCGGCCTCCTCTGCTTGTCTTGCAATATCATCCATGTAGGTACGCTTGTCTGTTCTTGTCATTCTCTTCACAGTTTGGTTTGCTTCTCTGTACTGTTGTTTGTATCTCTCTCTCATCGCTCTGACTTTGTCTCTAAGATTTTCTTCTTCAGTTCTCTCCTGTTCTCGATGGCTTGCCAGGTGTCTACATAAAGAAGTAGGATAGTGGAAATTACTTCTAGAAGTCAGTTGCAATAACACAATAGCGAGATACAAGTAAAATATTCACTCATACAGAGAGAGAGAGAGAGAGAGAGAGAGAGAGAGAGAGAGAGAGAGGAGAGAGAGAGAGAGAGAGAGAGAGACAATGACAACGACAAATTCTTTTATTTCGAGGATAATGAATAAGCACTCATGTGCTTTTTTACATCTAGTCCCCGCCCGTAGGGATACATCTCAATAATAATACAATACTTATACTCTCACACAGTAGAAACAAAGGGGAATAACCCTTTTAAAAACACACAAAAACAACAAGAAACAATCAAATAAAAGAAAACCCTAAAAACATCAACCCCAACCCACCCACCAAAAGAACCACACAACAACCAACAACAAACAAACAAACAAACAAAAGAAAAAGAAAAAAACCAACAAAAAGAAAAAAAGAAAACAGACAACAACAACAACAACGACAACAACAACAACCCCCCAAAAAAAACCAACAATCAAACTTATAAAGTCATAAATAAAAATAAACATATACATATTGTAAAAATGATAGACAATGACAATGACGAATTCTTTTATTTCGAGGATAATGAATAAGCACACTCACACAGTAACGGAAAAATATCTACACACAAAAAACAAAAAAACAAAAAAACCGAAAAGAGAGAGAGAAAAAAAAAAGAAATCAAGAGCAAAGTAAAAGCAGCAACAAGGGGAGAGGGGACAACCGAATAATACCCCCCCCCCCCCCCCCCTCAAAAAAAACCCAAACCCAAAACAAAACAAAACGAAAACCTCCATAATATAAAGGAGAACAAACCATGTAAATAGTATCATTTTGGCTAACAAAGAAACGTCAACAAATTCATTGTACTTTTATGAGAATGCAACAGCAACAGCAATAGTAAACTACACAAAAACAAATATTATACAGCAGACTTAGGAGATTATGAAAAAGCAATTTGCATCCCCATGCACACCTACACGAGAGAGAGAGAGAGAGAGAGAGAGAGAGAGAGAGAGAGAGAGAGAGAGGAGAAGAGAGAGAGAGAGAATTTGGTGTAAGGTAAGGGAGGATATATTTTTTGTTTCCAACAGATCAAGTGTGTTTTGTTATTTTTGATGCATCAAGTGGATGAAAAAAATGACTTTTGAAGATTGTTAATGATTGGTATTGTCTAAATGAATCAGGAAGGGAGTTCCACAGCACAGGGCCTGAGTAAAGTAGACTATATTTGAACAAATCTATTCTTGGGATTGGGACACTCGGCTTTTCAGTACTTATGGAATGATTCATTGGGAACTTGTCTTTTAAGGATGAGGGAACGGTTCCTGTCATTACCTTAAATATCATGAGGCCTTTCTTAAATCGTAGTCGTTGGTGTAGGGGAAGAATATTTAACTGAGTATAGTCCATTTCTAGCAAGGTTGCCTTAATAATAATAATAATAATATAATAATAACAATAATAATAATAATAATAATGATAATAATAATAATGAATGGAATGTCTATAGCTCTATATCTTGCAAAAACAAATCAAAGCACTTGCATACAACAGACCCATACACATAAAACCAATACCAATTAACAGAGTTCACAAATTCAAATGTACACACACGGGCGTACACACAAGCACACACACACACACACACACACACACACAGGTCATACACTTTGGCAGGGTGGTGGGGAATTCGCTGTTGAAGGCAGGGACACATTTGGGATGAAACAGGAGGAAAAAATCTTAGGTTTAGAATAAATATGTCTTGAGGCTGGATTTAAAAGTGTCACAAGTAGGGTTTTGGCGAAGGGAGAGAGGGAGGTCATTCCAGATCACTGGACCAGAAACAGAGAAGTGCGACAGCCAACTGTGGATTGGTTGAATCTAGGTATTCGTAAGCACAGGGTATCTGCAGCAGAGCGGAGGGAACGAGAAGGAGTGTATAGGTGAACACAGTCAGAGGTAGGAGGGCGCTGTTTTGTGGAGACACTTGTAACAGAGGGTACTGATCTTATAGCTTACTCTCTGTGGCACAGGCAGCCAGTGGAGAGATTGCAAGAGAGGAGTTATGTGCTCAGATTGTTTCTTTCTGAGGACCAGTCGAGCTGCAGAGTTTTGTATAACGTTGAAGGGAGTGGATTGATGATGCTGGCAGACCAGCCAGAAGAGAATTGCAATAGTCCAAGATGTGAAAGAATGAGAGACGCCTCTAGTTTGGATGTTGCATCAGTGGACAGGTACTTTCAAACTGCACTAATTCACCGTAATTGAAAGTAGCACGACTGACAGGTCTGAGTGATGAATTTTTGCATTGAGAGTGTGTTGTCGATAATGACTCCGAGATATTTCACAGCAGTGGATAGAGGAATTGACATATTGCCAAATTCTATTGAAGCTGTTGTGATGGGAGAGAGTTTGTATTTGGTCCCTACGAGCATGGCATCGGTTTTATCTGCGTTTAGCTGTAACTTGTTCTGTATCACCCAGTTTTGGATATCTTGAAGGCAGTAGTCCATATTTGTCAAGAGAGAAGGCATATTTTCAGGTGTATCACTGCTAAGAATCTGAGAGTCATCGGGATAAATATGATGGTTGATCTGATAACGGTCTTCTTCAAAAGGAGAAACGCAAACGCAATTTTATTTTAGAGGGTAATAGATTAAGTTAAAAAGACTTTTTTCATCCAGCCCTCAACATGAAAAGAAAAAAAAGAAGAAAATGAAGATTGCAGGAAAAACAAAAGCAAAGAATGCAAATGAAGAGAGAGAGAGAGAGAGAGAGAGAGAGAGAGAGAGAGAGAGAGGAGAGAGAGAGAGAGAGAAGACACACACAGACAGAGACAGAGACAGACACACAGACACACAGACACACAGAGGCAGAGACGGAGAGTTTAAAAAACAACATAGATTACATTGTTATGTGGAAATAGCTCTAATGCAAAATCATGTAACGAGGGAGAGAACTCGAACTCGAACTCGAACGATTTATTCACAAAAAGGCCATTGGCCCATACATGAAGGGGGTTGCCGAACTGCTTAGTATTTTGGTTTTAACACATACGCACACACACACACACACACGCACACACACACACACACACACACACACACACACAGCACACACACACACACACACACCAACATGTTACTGTATAACACAAAGTCAGCTACAAAAATATCACTTAGGATAACATTATCTCTCTTATTCTGAAGGCTTTACACAAATATAAAGTGAGGCTGCGCACAACCTCAGGATGACTTGATGCCAGGAGTAAACAGAGTCTAAATAAATTAGGCTGTCTACTATATTTAACAGGGATGTAGTTCTGCCTAACATCCTCAAATACTGGACAGCACAAGACAAAGTGTACTTCATCCTCCGGAGCTTGCTTACATAATGGGCATAACAGCCTGACGTCGTCAATATCATGTTCTCTGTATCTGAATTTATGAACATTTATATCTGATACACCAAGTCTAAACTTAGACATTATTCTTTTCAAATGTATATCCATATCAAGTTTTAGATAAGGTTTGACATCATGCGAACTTATAAATTGTCTGTACATTTGAAATCTTTCACTGTTTTGTATATGATTACTCCATTGCTGCCATCGGCAGTCAATCAATCTTTTCCTGAAAGCGTTAATAAACTCTCTACAATTTCCGACTCCTTGATTGAGCCAAACAAATCCAAACCGGAGTTCAAACAAACAGGTACGTATTTGTGTTGCCCAGTTGTTTTTCCTTTTGACATCTAGATCATAAAGCATCTTGTAGGATTTAAAAGGTAGCCTGCTCTCATTCATATGCAGAATCTTAATCCAATATCTAATGCATCTTACAGCAGCATTAACAGAGAGAGGGTATCTATTAGTTTCACTATAAACAAGATCATTAGGTGTACGTCTATCTAAGCCTAAAAACTGCTTTAAAGCAAAGAGGTGTACTGATTCACAATGTGTTACAGCTGCATCCAAGCCCCATATTTCTGCACCATATAACACAGTGGGTTGTATTTGTGCATCAAATATCTTAATGAACAAATCAAAAGAATTATTATTCAATATTCGTAGTTTTTTCAACACAAATAACAAGCTTCGTTTACTTCGACTTGCCAGATCTTTACATGCAGTTGTGAAACTAAGCTTAGTAGAAAAACAGATTCCTAAATATTTATATACATTAATCACAGGCATGATATTTCCATTGTACAACCATTTTTCATGAGCAGCTAAATATCCACCTTTTCTGAATACAACGATATTACTCTTACTCAGATTAACCTTAAGATCCAGTGCTGTTGAAGCACTGTTTAAGCTGTTTAACTGCTTTTGTAAACCTACGACTGTTTCAGATAGCAGGATAACATCATCAGCAAGCAGAAGAATAAACAACTCTGAGAAATCTTGGGGGAACGTGGCACCATGTTTACCATTATTGATGATGTCTCTGGCTAACTCATTGATAAAAACAGAAAACAATAAGGGGCTACATACATCACCCTGTTTAACACCAGTGGTACAGTATATTATGTCAGTCACTTTACTTCCACATCTTATTCTGCTTCTGACATTCTGATACATGGCTCTCAAACATCGTAATAGTTTACCCTTCGCACCATTTTTTAGGAGAATAGGCCACAACAAGTTCCTGTTAACAGAATCAAATGCTTTTTCAAAGTCAATAAATGCTACATAGAGCTTACGGTTATGAGCAAACTGTTTCTGTACAAACGCAAGCAGAGTAAACATATGATCTATAGTGGAGTATCCTCTCTTAAAACCAGCTTGGTGCTCACCTGTAATATTATTCTTCATAACCCATTCTTGCAACCTATTGTTAATAATAGTACTATATAACTTACTACTTATGTCAGTAAGAGAAATTCCCCGGTAGTTATTAGGGTTATCAACATCACCCTTTTTATGCAATGTTAGTATTATAGATTCAGCCCAGTTATCTGGAAAAAGACCATCATCAAAATTTTGTTGAATAGTTTTAGAAGGAAAAGCACAATATTTTCACCTCCATATTTTAGCAATTCACCAATGATTTGATCAGGACCGGCTGCTTTCTCACTCTTTAATTTTCTAAGTGCCCCTAATATCTCATCTTTAGATATAGGACGATCAAAATCGTCCTCAGTTCCATCACTGTCAACATCAGTAATCATGGAGTTGGCTAATGAGTCTTTCTCCAACAGGGTTTTGAAATGTTGAAACCATCTGTCAACTGATATACTATTCTTTGGCTGACTTTTTCTAAATGACGCCTTCTTAACACTTTTCCAGAACTGGATTTGAGAAGAGATAGATGACATCATATCTGCAAGTAAGGTCTTATTATACTGTTTCTTTTTTCGTTCAAGCATGCATTTATATTCCCTTCTTGTGACACAGTAACGAGGGAGAGAGAGAGAGAGAGAGAGAGAGAGATCTTCCTCTTCATTGTCAAACGCTCAGACAGTATCTTTTGGCGCTGTGCTGCCGTTAAGCGCCTGTTAAATCAGGCCCAGCACACCCGACTTGGACATGAGAGAGAACCATTATCTTGTAAGTCTCTCTGGGGAAAAAATAGGCAGGACAATGGACCAAGAAGCCAGAAAATAGACAAGAAGGAGACAACAAGAAGAAAAGGATCGAGCGTCAAACAAAGAGAGGGAGACTCAAGCGGGAATTCCTACCACATAATTTCCAGAAGGTGGGGATGCTATTTATACTGTGTTGTTGTTGTTGCTCTGTGTGTGTGTGTGTGTGTGTGTGTGTGTGTGTGTTTGCGCGCCCACGCACGCACGTGTGTTCTCAAAGACAACACGTTTGTTTTTAGAAAACGACATTTTCGTCACTTATTTTCCTTCTCCAACGGAAACTGACTGCATACTGACTTCCAGCAGTGCCCTGGTAACAAGGGAACACTTGAAACAGAACAGAGACGTCATCAGGTATTGCCAAAGGTCTTATACCTCATAGTCAAAATGACCACCCCCCAAAAAACAACAAAGTCATGATGAAATCAACATTAGTGTCTTTCATAGTTATCTGTTCTTCTAGGCCCATGTTTTTTCTCGATGAGTCTTTGGTGGTGGTGGGGGGGGGGAGGGGGTATCTTTTTCTTGTACTCATTTTCGTTGGCGTTTTGTGTTTGTGGGGTTTTTTGGGTTGTTTTTTTTTCTTTTACCACATCAAAAGTATTTAAAAAAATAATGTAGACTATTTACATTATTGTGATCCGACTTAAACAAGGATGAAGTCGTTAACATTAGAAACAGACACATACAAATCGAGCAGAAGTATAGGCCTACCACTTACAGTAAAAGGGACACACACACAACACACACACACACACATTTCAGACAGGTGTCTGGTTTCTTTCTTCGTGAGAATGTGTGAGAACTTGTAGAGTGTCCTATAATTATGAATCGATGTATTCATTCTGTGCTGCTGAGCCGAAGGCTTGCAAGCTAGTGCTGCTGCTTTTCGGAAGAGTAGGCCATTGTGTACCAGTGGGAAGGTATGACAACATTTACAAACTGGATGTAAAAAACCACACGAGTGCTTATTCCTTTATCCTGGACACAAAAGAATGAAATAAATAAAAAAAATTTATACGTAACATCGTTTTCATGTAGTTCTTGGCACTTTGCTGACAATAATTGACACAGCTTTCATCATTTATTTATTTATTTCGAGGATAATGGAATAAGCACTCATATGCCTTCTTTTTTTTCTGTTTCTTTTTTTAACCAGTCCCCGTATGTATGTGGCTTGTAAATTTTGTCATCCGTTCCCACGGCACACAGTGGCCTACTCTTCCGAAAAGCGGAACAGGTTTTAACGCGTGCGCAAGATGTTCTGCGCGCGTTCGCACACGGGACTCCGGTTTATAGTCTCATCCGAAGGACTTTCGGGGAGAGTAGAGTCGGCACTAATGTTAACTCCAGAGGAAAAATCCTCTTGAACGAAATTCGAACCCGGGTCAGCAGATCACGAAGGAATCACTCTAACCACCAGGCTATCCCGTCGCCACAACATGATCATAATGAAAATCAATGAATGACGGCAATATTCTGTGCTTAGTTTTGAATCCAATCTGAAACTTCTAATCCCCCCCCCCCCCCCCCCCCCCCCTTCTCTCTCTTCCACACGAACCGTCTCCATGATTGTGTGTGTATGGTGACCATTATTATTTATATTTGTCCTTCTAAAGATAGTTCCACCTTGTGTCTGCTGATTCAGATGGCTTTGAGGAACACACCCCGTGAGTATGGAAGCAAAGAAGACAGTGAATCTGACATCGCGACTAAACCAGGGCAGCAGGAGCCGTTGAGTCTGTCACAACTGCAGCATGGTCAATGATAATAATAATGATGATAATGATGATGATGATGATGATGATGATTGTATATTGTCAGCGAGGTGCAGCAAGGATGGGGACATGTCAAGGACGCATTCTTCAACACCGCGTACACACATACACCCATGACACACTGAAACACACACACACATGCGCGCGCGCGCGCACACTGACACATTCTTTGTCACACACGCACGCACGCACACACTCTGACACTTCGTCCCCCCCCCCCTCCCACACACACATTGTATACACAATGATTTGATGTATTCTTTAAAACAACTTTTTATTGTTCCTCAGCTAGAGCTCCAAGGTTCACCAATGGTGAGATTTATGCCTTTGCAACTGTTTTACCCCCACCCCCCGTCATTTAGGCATCGGCATTCCATCTTTGGGGATGGTGTCTATGTATGCACATTTATTTATGTATGCACATTTATTTATTCTTTTATATCAAGGATAATGGAATAAGCACTCATGTGCTTTTTTACATCCAGTCCCCGTGTGTATGCGGTTTTGTAAATTTTGTCATCTGTTCCCACGGCACACAATGGCCTACTCTTTCGAAAAGCGGAACAGGATTTAACGTGTGCGCAAGATGTTCTGCATGCGTTCGCACACGGGGCCTCAGTTTATAGTCTCATCCGAAGGACTTGCACAACACTTGTGTGCATGCCGGATGGCTTTTTGTTTTGTTTATTTTTTTGTTTACTGTCATCCGTTCCCACTGGCACACAACGACTCTTCCAGAAGGCAGAATGGGTTTTTAACATGACTGTGTGAAAGACGTTCTGCATGGGTTTGCACACGTGGCCTGGGTTTATAGTCTCATCCAAAGGACTTTGACATTCAGTTCAATTTTTTCCTCAAACTGGGAAGAAAGGATGAGACTGGAAATCAAACCCAGAACCTCACGGTTTACATGTTGGCAGGCAAACGTCTTGACCATCCTGCCACCCTCCTTCTTGCATGTTATCTTTGACTGTAGGCCAAATTCCAGCTCTTCTCATAATCTACTGGGAAAATGCTGGGCTAGGTTGATAGCATATAAATATTATATATATGCGTGTGTGTGTGTGTGTGTGTGAGCGCATGCTTTTTTGTGAGTACATTTGAATCATTTGTACAAACATTCATACTTCACCAGTGCACATTTTGACTCCCCCCCTCCTGCTCTTATAAAGGACAGTCAAAAACAAGAAAGACCAACAGTCAGCAGTTTTATTCTTTTTCCTTTATTGCAAGATTCACAGATCGATACAACAAAGACATCATACCAGCAAGTCATTTATAACACAATGCATTCTTATCATGTTGCATGTGATTATACTGCAAAGAAGTCAAGTCTTTTACACCTTACTCTCTCTTAAAACACTTCCAAGAGCTGAGGCACAATCAAGAGAGTGGTAACTGGTTGTATCATTATGTTCAAGATACGCTTCATTTTGACATAAGGAATACTATACATCATGCAACTCTGACAGCAGCTTTGGCGAGTGCTCATGGCATCTCTGTAATCTAGAAATATTTTTCGTAATGCTCTTGCATATACTGTGTGTGGAAATCATTTCAGCAAAGTAAGTTGCTTCAGTGAAGAGGTTGAAGTATTAGCATGCAGACATAAACAGATAATTCTAAACCATCACCCAACTATACCCAAAACAATCTGCAGATGTGTTTAAAAATGATAGCACAACCTGAGAACAAGGACACTGTCTTCACAAGGGGAAGAAACACAGACCACGTGGTATTTTTGCTATATTTTAGTTCACACTCACAGAATAAAATCACGCTTTTGGCACAACTTTCCAATGCCTTTGTGATGCTCAAAAAAAAAAGAAAAGAAGTAAATCTGATCAATGATATGACGCAAGATAAAAAGACACACAAACTGAATAACAATAGCCAATACAGGCACTCTTAATGCATGTGTTTGAGTGAGTCAGGGTGGGTGGGGGGAGGTAAGTGGTTGAGGAAGGGAGAGTGTGTATGCATGCAAGCGATTAGCCTTTGTTCATGCACTGTAAACATGATTTCTTTAGTTGAATGCCACAATATGCCATTATTGGTTTTGCTTGGGATTCTTTTCATTTTACTGTATTTGTGTGATCTTGTTCACATGAAACTTAAAGTAAAAACGGTTTAAAACACACACACACACAACTCAAAAAAGAGAGTAAAACACTGCAGAGCAGAAGTTTTTCAATAAGCTCACATACACACCCTACATTGCATACCTGTGTGTACGCACACATACACATACTAAACCACCATTCACATAAACAAACTTGCATGGATGTATGCACTTAAACACATACATATAACAAATACATAACATCATATTTCATGAAAAGCAAGAGTTCAATTACTTAAAGGAAAGTAGGTGGGAGAAGGAAACACACACACACACACATGTACACACACATGCGCGCGCACACACACACACACACTAAAATCAATGCATTTTCAAAATAAAAACCGAATTTCAAGTAAAAGCACCCCACACCTTTGAATGTACAAAACAACACACCGTTAAGAGCAAATGCCAACATCAGTGCGATTTTGCACACATCCATAAAAAACATATATGAAAAGAAATATAATTCAACAAAGAATGAAATTAAGACAAACGAAAAAAAGTGAAAGAAGCACACGGGCAAACATCCCATTTAAAAATAATGCCCACATAACTGACATCATTCTGCTTACCAGATACAGTCTGTTTCTGTTTTTAACACAGGAATACTAGCCACAATAGTCACTCCCTTGCATGTGCGTGCACATGCACACACACACACAAATACACACACACCTATGCACACACACACATGCACACACACGCATGCGCACACACACACATGCACACACACACATACACACACCAGACACACACACAAACACACACTCACTAATGCACACAATTTAATAACAAATTTCAGGAAGGAGATGTCATATCATTTCATGAAAACATTGCTTACACTCACCCAGGCACACACACACACACACACACACACACACACACACACACACACGCGCGCATGCGCACCCACACACACACACACACACACACATACACACATTTACACACACTGTTAAAATGCATAGCTCCAAAAATTGTAAATTCCAACAAAACATTTCATACGGCAATCACCAAAAACACCAAATAAAATATGACTTATCACACTCAACAGCAATAAACTGTTACACCAGCAGAGCTCTGGTGGTCACTTTCCTTTCTTCCCACTCCTAGGTCCTTTCTTTTCATCCTGAAAACACAGAAACAATCATTTTTCAATAACAGAAAACCAAATCACAAGTTTTGGGACTCTTTTACGAATACCCGCATTTTCACCATTGGTAAGCCTTTGAGCTAAAAAACAAACAAGCAAAAAAAAAAAACCAAAACCAAAACAAAAAACAATCTATCTATCTATCTATCTATTACTTTTTTTTTCAGCTCCAAGGATCACCAATGATGAAATTTTGCATTTCACCTGTTTGGCCACCCTTAAGGTATTCATATTCCACTTTCTGGGATGGTGTCTAAACACAACACCAGTGCGCATACGTATGTTGAAATTTTGTCATCCGTTCCTACCAGCATGCAATGCCTACTCATCAAAAAAGGCAGAGTGGCTTTTAACGTGTGTGCAAGACTGATATATAGTCTCATCCAAAGGACTTATCAGGATGTGGAGTTGGTACGGGAAGTGGAAATGATACTCCAGAGGGAAAAAAAAATCCCTTCAAATAGGCATCTTGGTGGTGGCTTGAACACAAGCAATCAGTCTGCAAAACTGCTCTAACCACTAGGCCCCTTCCTTGCGCCCCCTCCTTCATAATAATGATAATAATATATAGAATCTTTAAAGCGCTGAGTCTTGTAAAGCAAACAAATCAACATGCTTGCATTCATATCATTCACATGCATGTGGCCAGACTCATAACCTTGGAATGATCTAAAGATGCAGGTTCGTATCCTCACTGAACAGCATCAGAAGCTTTCTCCTATAGAGTTAATAATACTTGGGAACAAAGTCTTTCAGATAAGACCATACACCTAAATCCCCTTTCTGATGAGACCATAAACCTAAATCTCCTTTCTGATGAGACCATAAACCTAAATCCTCTTTCTGATGAGACTATAAATCCCCTTTCTGATGAGACATGAACCTAAATCCCCTTTCTGATGAGACATGAATCTAAATCCCCTTTCTGATGAGACTATAAACCTAAATCCCCCCCTCCCCTCTGACAAGACCATAAACCCAAATCCCCTTTCTCATGAAACCATTAACCTAAATCCCCTTCCTGATGAGACCATTAACCAAAAGCCCCTTTCTGATGAGACCATTAACCTAAATCCCCTTTCTCATGAGACCATTAACCTAAATTCCATTCCTGATGAGACCATTAACCAAAAGCCCCTTTTTGATGAGACCATACACCTAAATCCCCTTTCTGATGAGACTATAAACCTAAATCCCTTTTCCCCATGATCTTATAAACCTAAATCCCCTTTATCTTGAGACTATAAACCTAAATCCCCTTTCTCTTGAGACTATAAACCTAAATCCCCTTTATCATGAGACCATAAACCTAAATCCCCTTTCTGTTGAGACAATAAACCTAAATCCCCTTTCTGTTGAGACAATAAACCTACGTCCCGTGCGCATACACACACAACATTACTCCCGCCCACACCTAAAAGCCATCCTTTCTTTAGTACAAAAGTAGCCCGCCTACAGCTGGAGGTTTGAACTACAGCTACGCACCAAACTGCAATCTGCACACTAAAAAACGAACGGTCAAAATAAAGACTCTGAACACTGTGGGCAGCAGAGTACCCATCACTCAAACATAATTAAATGGTTGGAGGGGAAAAAAACCAGGTGGCATACGTAAAAATCTCACCACTGGTAAATCTCACAGCTCTAGCCGATGAATGAAAAAACAAAATATAAAAATATAACCAGATGAGTGAAGACAAGCCAAGCCCGACACTGACCCTCTGAGCTAGGTATCCCCGCTGCTCCAGGATCAGGCGTGTGCAGTTGCTGATGTGCTTGAAGCGATCAGGTCCTAGCTGTATACCCCCATACCATCTGGACACCACCACCACCACGTTCTCTGCGTTCACAATCTGCACACATACAGCAGCCACATGTGTGCAAGCACATGCAAATACATATACACACAAAGACACAAACACACAGACATACGTACACACACAAACACACAGAAATAAACACAACCACACAGAAATAAATACACACACACACACACACACGCAACCACGCACGCACACCCACACACGCACATATTCATACCCAAGCAGAGACACACACACACATAATATACACACACATTCATACACAAGCAGAGCAACACACACACAAACAAACACATGTTATGATAAAAATAATATGTGCAACCAAATTGTCAAGGAACACAGTCGATGAAAACTGTGCAGTGAAGCCAAAATATCTCAGAGGCTGTCCTTCAGAATCTTAAGAAATAATCACTGCTGAAAAGTTTGCATCAGCTGTTCTGGAAAAAACACCCCACTGTGAGATCATAGAGTACTCATGTATGCATATGCACATGTGTGCGTGCGTGCGCGCTCACACACACACACAAGGTAGCTGCATTCTGACTTCGGGAATGTATGCTGGGTATGTTCATGTTTCCGTAATCCACCAAACGCTGAAATGAATTATGGGATCCTTAGCATGCATATTTGATCTTCTGCATGTGTATATACACAAAGGGAATTAAAGCACTGGCAGGTCTGCACTTGAAGATGACCTGGGAGATCGTAAAAATCCCCATCCTCAATTCATCAGATGCCACCGAGATTCGAACCCACAACCTCAGGACCATTAGAAGACCATCATCTTAAACACCAGGCTATCACACACATCAATTTGCATACAAAAAATAAAAGCCTTATTCTGGGCTGATATCTTCTGTCGTGTAAAACTTATGTTTTACCTGTAACAGGTGTAGCATACGTGAGCCAGCGTGTGTCTCTCCGTCATCATCGCAGCCTTGAAAAACTCGCGGGTTGCCTTTCTCATCATTTTGAACTATTCTGTGGTATGAAATGATTTCACTCGTTTTTCATATCAGTTGAAAATGCACAATTACCTTTACCTACAAAACGAAACAAATCAAATAACAAAGCAATAAAAACTTCTTTAAGAATTCTGATCGACCAATACTAAACACAGAAACCCAAACCAAACAAAATGAAAAAAAAAGAAAAAAGATTTTAAATGAGAAGGTAGAATTTAGAACTGTGAGCTAAATACTTTGTTGAAAATATCACATGTCTACAACTAAATAAATGACAAAATAGCTGTAAAAATGGGGAAAAAATAGAAGAAAGAAAGACAGACAGTATCAACACTGTGAAAACTTTCATCAATTCAAAACAATATAATTATATTGCTTTACATTTACATAGATTATGTAAATCAGCAGATATGTAAAATACATTCTTGTTGCCTGGAAACTGTTAACACTACCCCAATATTGAGGAGAAAACCCTTCTTTCCCAGTGCACATGCACTGTGCACATTTGTATGCTACTGTAACCCAGAAGTGGGTGATACGGAGGGAAGGGTAGTAGACGGTTGGTTACCCTACAGCAGGTTACCCGTAGAGAAAAGGTTAAACCATGAATCCTTCAACAGGTTGGTATTTTGTCTCTTTTTCAGCTACTTTCAAATGCTAAAATATCCCTGCAGTTGGCATGTGGCTACCTTGGTGGTAGGCAAATCTTTGCATACTCAAAATCCCATCACTGGTAAACTTGACAGCTATAGCTGAGGAATGAAAAAAACAAGCTAGAACTATTTTCATTTTTGTTCAGTAAGTTGATAGTTTGTCTCCTTTACAGTTACTTTCAAATGCTAAAATATGTTTTTACCTCAAGTATTCTTTCTCTGTGTTTATTTCCATTTCCTTCACATTGTCCTCTTCCACATACACACAAAGACACACACACACATGCATGCATGCACACACGCATGCATGCATGCACACACGCATGCACACACACAAACACACACACAGAATATTTACCTATATGCCACCATGTTGTGTGTTGCATTGGCAATCTTTTTATTCTTCAGCAGTTTGTCTAACACAAGCTTCACCTGAAAAATATCACACACACACACACACACACAGAGGAGAAAATGACTTTCCATCCTATATGTATGGAAAGATGTAGTGTTAGCAAACATTTGCAAATACTCATGCATACACGAATGCATACCCATTAGTCTTTCAGACAGTCTGAAGCTGTGGCTTTTGGTTCAGTGTTTCTTTTTCTTTTATTAATGCAATTTGAGTTCTTTAGGATTTCTTTTCCTCTATTCATCTTCTTTTAACCTGTGGCAGGTGTGAAGCATACCTGTTGTTTAAAGAAGACAGGAGCCAGGTGGGGCTGGAAGGTGCTTCTCCTATCTGTGACCGTGTCCCCATGGAATACCTCAGGGCACTCGTACTCTGTAGATGAGAAATTAAAGGGAAAACAAGAACGACAAGAAAGGAAATGGAAATCCCAAACAGGAGCCATGGCACAGAGAGTTAGAGTGCCTAAAATGTTTGAAAAATTTCTTTTAAAATAAAAAATGTTTTTTTGACTTTTTTCTAAAACAGGGTCCAAAGCCACCAACAATGTACATGGAGTAATCTGTTTGAATCTGTTGTATTTTTTCTGTGTCATTTTCACTGATAGAAACTGTCAATGTCTCCAACAACCCCAACCCCCCCTCCAAAAAAAAATTTTTTAATTCATAAACAGCCCCAACCCCACCCAAAAACTAGAAACACACACACACAGATAAAATTACAGTTAAGACTTTGACCAAACAAGAAAGCCTTTTTCATTTACAATGCTTTTAACACAACAGAAAGTCTGCCACACAAACAAATAAATAACAAACAAACAAACTAAAAAAGACAGGGGAAAAAAACGACTCGTGGCCATACCTTCCTCTGACTTAACGTTCACTTCCTTCAGAGATGATATGACCTCCCCTTCCAGCAAGGTCAAGTCAAAGTCATCATCAGCATCGTCTGCTTCTGTGGACTGTACTGTTGCTTTATCGCCGCCATGTTCTTGGGATTCGCCTTCTGTTAGAATTATGACTATCACATTTACTTTCACTGGCCCATGCCAAAAGCTTCATCAAAATCGATGTATTCTAAGTGCCTTGGCCTACATCAAAATGTTGTTATGCTTTAAAAATTGATGTAATGTTGAGATTGTCATCAGCCATGACAAGCACTCAATGTGCAATCTCCTTTATTGGAGAATAAGAAATCATCTGAAGTTGGAGTATGGCTGCCCATATGATAGGTTACTTGAAAAGAGTCATACATGCAAACTTCTCATCCTGTGCGCGTGTGCGCGCACACACACACACACACACACACACACTATAACCCACACAGTCATAATCATGTGTCTTTTATATCTAAACTACAACAAACAAGAAAACCAACTACACAAGCTTTAAAAATTGATGTAATGTTGAGATTATCATCAGCCATGACAAGCACTCAATGTGCAATCTCCTTTACTGGAGAAAAATCCTCTGAAGTTGGAGTACGACTGCCCATATGGCAGGTTACTTGAAAAGAGTCATACACGCAAAACTTCTCATCCTGTGTGCGCGCAGACAGACAGACACACACACACACATATCTTTCTCTCTTACACACACATGCACGCACATGCGCACTCCCCCCCGATACCCCTACACACACACATCTACACATGCACACATCTACACACACACACACACACAAACACAAACACAATGCACACAAAATACACACACCTCTCACACCATCTCCAGCTTTGTTCTGCAGGTGTTCACGGATGGCCTCCACCCACAGGTAAATCAGATCTTCCCCCAGGTTTTCACTGCAAACACACACACACACCCCACATGCACGAACATTTGCACACACACACCATGTATGTACACACACATGCATACACACCCGCATGCATGCACGCACGCACACACACACAGAGCTAGCTACATCCAATTTGGCATTTCTGGTTTAGGCTTGTCTGAAACCAGGTTATACCCCCCCACCCCACCCCACCCCAGGATTGCCTCATTCACCCCCCCCACCCCCCCCCCCCCCCCCCAACACACGCACAGCGTGTGCAAATCCGGCATAACTCAAGTCAAGGATCCAGGGCCCAGTGCTAAAACAGTGCACCTCTTCCTTTCACCAAGTCCAAGTGTGATCAGTCTCTACTATGATTAGCACCAGCTGGGCTGGGATGGAATGGATAGCAGCTGAGAGTAGCTGACAGTGTGGGCAACTGACAGCAGCGCCCATTCCCTACACCCTGACTCTGGGTGCGGTACTTTCAGAGGCATCAACAAAAGAGGTCAAGTGTTGGTCTGATCATTTTAGCAACATCTCAAAATCGGTGTCTGCACAGTTGACATGATGCTTGTCCGTAACATTATGTCCGTCCATTCACATTATATCCATAGACCCTACCCATCCATCTATGTCAGCAAGCCAGATGTGACTCACTTCAACCCTGTTACTTTTCTCCCCTGCCTTTTACCACGTCCTGCCCATTTGTAAGGTGGGGGACGGGTAGCCTGGTGGTCAAAGTGATGTGCTTGTGATCTGCTGACACGGGTTCAAATCTCGTTCAAGAGGTATTTTCCTCTGGAGTTAACACAAGTGCCAACTCAACTCTCCCCAAAAGTCCTTCGGATGAGACTATAAATCGAGGCCCCATGTGCGACTGCACGCAGAACATCTTACGCACACATTAAAACCTGTTCCGCTATTTGGAAGAGTAGGCCACTGTGTGCCAGTGGGAACGGATGACAAAATTTACAAAACTGCATACAGATGGGGACTGGATTAAAAAGCACTCGAGCACTTATTCCATTATCCTCAAAATAAAAGAATAAAGTAAAAAAGAAAAAGAAAAAAAGTTAGTTAAGAAGGAAGGTGGCAGGACAGCTAAGATACTCACCCGACTAACAAGTAAACACTGAGGTTCTGGGTTCAATTCCCAGCCTTGCTCTTTTTTCCCAGTTTGACAAGAAAACTGCATTGAATGTCAATGTCATTTGCAAGAGAATATAAACCGAGGACCTGTGTACAAATGCACGCAGAACATCTTGCGCACACATTAAAACCCATTCTGCATTTTGAAAGAGTCGGCCATCTCATGCCGGTAGGAATGGATGACAAAATCATAAAAAAATGCATGTGCACAGGTGTTATGTTTAAACAACACCCCTGAAGTTGAAATACGACTACCTAAATGGTGCTTGAGGAGGGAAGTTGCATACACAAAAATTTCACCATTGGTGAACCCTGGAGCTGTAGCTGAGGAACGAAAGAAGAAAAAAAAAAGAGTAACTCACTCAACCCTGTTAGTTTCCTTCCCTGCCTCTTACCATGTCCCACCCACTTGTAAGGTTAGCTAAAGAGGAATACAGAAAAAAGGCCCACTCCAACAAAAAGTTAGTACATGAAATTTTTTAAAACCCGACAATAGCACACTGAGGTAGCTGGTGTCAAAGTTTCTTTCCTTAACATTTATGCTGTAGTTACAGGCAGTAAGTACTGGTGTTTCTTTCCTGTCAATGAATCACACTGAGCCTCAGGTCACAAACAGACATGATAATCAATGACACAAAGACCAAACAAATCTGTTCTCACTGGTTGTTTCTGAAAGAGAGATGGGCCAACGGGGCTATCACCAGCTCACAACGTCATTATGATGTCATACTAAGATGTACATGAAATCTGAATTTCATATTCCCAATGCAGAACATTCTATCTATCTATCTATCTGTCCCGTAGTCTGACAACCGTGGGGGCATCCTCAAAGACTCAACAACCAGTTCCCTCCATTCCTCTCTCTGTTCTGCCTTTCTCAGGGTTTTGTTAAGTTCTAGGCCTGTCCATTCACTGATGTTATCCTCCCAGCTCTTCCTTGGTCTGCCTCTTCTTCTTCCTCCTTGGACAGTGCCTTGTAAAACTGTCTTTGCAAGTCCTTTGGATCTTGTGACATGCCCATACTATTTAAGTTTACGCTTTTTCACGATCGTTAGAAGGTTCTCATAGGGTCCAATGGTTTGCTGGATTCTGTTATGCACGCTTTCATTGCTTATGTGGGCTTTGTAGGAGATGCCAAGGAGTCTCTGAAAGCATCTCATCTCCACCGCCTGTACTCTTCTCTCCAAATCTGCAGTCAGGGTCCATGATTCACAGGCATACAGAAATATGGATATGACAAGGGAGCGGATTAGTCTGATCTTGGAGATAAGTGAGATATTTTTATCTCTCCAGATATGCAGAACATTAATTAATGTAAACCTTTATGTGACAAACATTCCCCACCACTAGGATGAAGAGAGGATTTTTTTGTTTTTTTCTTACCAGTATATATCAGAGAGGCGATCTTCCAGGTTTTGTCGCTCCATTCCACGCAGCCATGGGGCACTGGAAAAATGAGTCCCCCATAATCACTCATACATCTGAATACTGAAATCTCCATAGATTTTTAAGATTCCACACACGCACAAACACACGCATGCATATGTACACAAACATGCTCACACACACCACATGCTCACACATACACACACAGAGCACATTATATGTCACACTTCAGAAATTGGCACGAGGCATACATACATGTACAAAAAAAGTGCTAGCGGATAGGTGGTGTAGCTATTCTTGCCCACTTCCCAGCTTAACACTCAGGGAGTCACCCTATGTTGTGGGGTGGGACAGCTTAGTGGTTAGAGTGTTGCACTTGTGATCTGACGGCCCGGGGTCGAACCACCACAGAGGTACCTCTTGTAGGGATTTTACCATGGAGTTAACATCAGTACTGACTCAACTCCCCGTAAAATCCTACAGATGAGACTATAAACTGAGGCCATACGTGCAAACACACAGAGAGCATCTTATGAACATGAAGAAAACCAGTCCCAACCTTTGGAAGAGGAGGTTACTTTGTGCCGGTAGGAATGGCTGACATCATTTTAAAAGATGCATGCACACAGCAGGTGTCTTGTTTAGACACCATCCCCAAAGTTGGAATGCGGTTGCCTAAAGAGATATGAGGAAGGGGGATGATCGCATACGCAAAGGGTGAACCTCAGAGCTGAAGCCAAGGAATAAACACCCCCCAAGAAACAACAACAAAAAAAACCCCAAAAAACTAGACCATGACCAGTAATTGACCTTAGCATTAGTCTTTTGGATGAAGTGATAAATAAAGGTCCCTTGTGCAGCACACTTAGCACGTATAAAAGATCCCATTGCAATAAGAACTGTTCCTGGCTAAATTCTGTAGAAAAATAGCCACTGTTACTGGGAAACAAATGCACCAGCAGACCACACACACACACACACACAAAGGTGGAGCTGATCTTGTGGTGACTCATTTTTCCTGGGAACATCAGCCTGAACTTCATGCAGAGAAATCTGCTGTGTTTGAAAGTGGCATACGATACATGTATGCAACTTACTTGATCTGAAACATTGGTGGGGACTGCAGGGGATAGTCTTCTGGTAAATGAATCTGAAACAGAAGTACAAATATTACATTACATTGTAGTCTGTATATTGTACCCAGTATACTCTTCTTTGAGCACTCAGTCAGTAACTTTGTTGTATGAGCGAAAATGCAATGCCCTGCCTGCCATTAAGTGCCTGACATGTCAGGCCCAATGCATCCGACTTGGGCATGGGAGAGAATTGTTATCTTTTAAGTCTTTCTGGAAAAAAGGTGTGAGAATGGACCAAGAAGGCAGAAAGCAGACAAGAACTTGAAGAAGGCAGTGACATGAAGAAAAGGAACAAAGTAGAAACAAAGACACATAGGAAAGTGGGAATTTCTAGCACAGAATTTCCAGAAAGTGGGGATACTATTTCATACTGACAGGCCCTTCGCATCCCTTCAGGGGGAGTACCTATATTACTTTTGCCCAAAAAGAAATCTAAATTCTTAAACCTGGAAAGGTCCTTTGTTTCCTTGTGTGTCTTTGGCAAGTTGAACTTGGCAAAGCCACCCTGTTGCAGGTTACTGTATGCAATATATGTTTGCGTTATCCATGCCATCAGCCACTGCTGGCTTCCTCTTCTATGGAAAGTGTATGAGTTTTACATATAATGTGCAGAAGGTGTTGCAAAATCTGGCTGCAAAATCTTCAGTGGTGCCCCAAAGGTCTACAAGGCTATGGGATAGGTGATGTGGGCAGAAGGTGATATTCTTATTCTTACTAAAAAGATAACCTGCTCTGTATCTATATACAAATATAAGTTATAGCCTAACCTACATCTTCATAACATCTTACCTGCAGGCTTAGCATCCAGTTAGGGCTGGGAGTCTGGTCAGCAATGCGGATGCAGAAAATGCATGACGCTTCATCGATGGCACACCACTCGTCCCCATAGATTGCTGACAGTGCCTCTATTTCATCTCTCTGTCGTTAACAATAATATTGACATCTTTGACATTGTGAGTGCTGAATAGATCAGAAATTTTGTGGGTATAGGTAGTAAAATATTAAATGACTGACAAAAAAGTGAAAAACAATAACTTTTACTCTTGACAGTCTTACTCTTACTGTCTTAGTCTTGTGTAAAATTGTTGATCAAAAACAAGAGGCAAACAGATTTCAGCCAACTTAAATATCAATGCCATGCAAATCTGTAATTTAAACAAAAAAGAAAAAAAAGTGCCTTCAGAGGCAAATGCCAGATACTGGGACAGTATAAATTAGCACAAGATTGGATGGCACTGTGCCTTTGTGTCCCTAAGTCCTTGTATTCTAACCATGTGCAATTGCTTCTATTTGCAACAAATAATATAACAAATAATATATATATTTTACACAATAAACTAAACTAAGGATTACCTTACACAAAGTCATTTTGAGTGTGAAGATAACTAACAATGTAACATGAGGGATAACAGTTAAGATCAAGGTTATGGTTGATGCTGGAATTGCATGATGAATTAGGATCTAGTGGTTAGTCATAGGGCTAGGAGTAAGGTTTGGTATAGTTTATGGGACAGGATGTCAGTTTACTGGATAGGATATTAGGGACAGCTTAGTTAAGGCATTTGGATTAGCCTTTGGGCTAATCTGTCATTTGCCAGTTTAGGGGTGAAATTTGAGCTGTCAGTCTGTTGTCACAAATTGATGAAGATACAATAGGGCAGGGGCCTATCACCTAAGATACTATAATAATGATGCCAGATCAGCACATGAAATACAAAGACTGAGATCTGTCAACCATCACAACCATGACCATGACCACAACGACCACCACCAACAACACACCACCACCACTACCATCACCACCACACACACATCACTTTTTGTTACACACACACACATCACTTTTGTGAATAAACATAAAATCGAACACACACACACACACACACGTACATTTCACGTATGTGGTTCATTCGATTACACCCCATGTTTTTAAAATAAAATAAAAAGAAAAGAAGAAGAAAAAAAGCAGTCTACCGTGAGTAGATTAATATGGAAACAAAATTCAGATAAATCCACCCGTCGGCATCTGAAAGCCATTATGCCAAGAAGTAGCTAAACATTATGTTCGTTTCTTGTCTTTAAAACTTTCAGTTTCACCAACCTGTCTCGCTAGACAATCGTCTGCCATCTTAGTTGATTTTCACGTCTTTTCAAAAGGATCGTTATGACATTTACTGAAACGTTAACTTCGTACTTTAATTACAACATTGTCTTGTAGTTATAGAACTTTATTATTACAGTCAGGGACACGTGTGATTGTCTGCCACACACCAAATGTTTTCTGCCATGTTGTGATAAAATCACGTGGGGACTATTTTGGATTTGTCTTTTTACCGTTGGTGGGTGACAAGTGCCTGATAGATCACCAATTTCTGTGTGATAGGAATAAATTATATTTATTTTATAAACTACACCAGACCAGTGGTTGTAGCGTTGTGCTTGCTATTTGATGGCCTGGAATCGAATTACTACCGAGATGCCCTTCAAGGGGGTTTTCCCCCTGGAGTTAACATCAATATTGACTCCATCCCCTGAAAGTACAGATGGGATAATAAACTGAGGCCCTAATGTGTACATGCACACAGAATATCTTGCACACAGATTAAAACCCGCTCTGCCTTTCGGAAGAGTAGGACGTTTGTGCCGATAAGAGCAGATGACAAACATATCTATAAATAAAAACGCACACTGGCGTCATGTTTAGACATTGTTCCCAAAGTCGGAATACAGCTACCTTAACCTTTGCCGTACCTACTGGGGAAAAATGTACCCACATATACAATAAAGTGAAAAATTTGAAATTAAAAAACTGAGTTCCAGCCAACATAATTTTTTCATGACTTTACCACCTTTTTTTTCCAGCACATACTCACCAAAAATAGTCCTCTTGTGAATAAGGGGGCAAGTTTTAACTGAGTAAAAGCGTTTGATCTAAGTGCAGCATACTGACTGGGGCAAAACTTTACCATAAAATATTTGTAAAGAAGAAAACTTGCATGGCATACAGACTGGGTAAATTCCTTCTAGTGAAACTGGGTACACGACATCTGGCAAGTTGATTCCACTGCAATGTCTGTCGAGGCCTAATCAGGCTTCTGCCTTAGAGTGTGTGACACTGAAAAGGATGGGTCTGGAAGGACAGGGGAGCAAGAAGGGAAGGAGGTGGTAAGGAGGAAGGAGCCAAGTGGTTTTGCCACTTACCTTTTCTTGTGGTATGTTTTGAATTAGTCTGTTTCAAGTTTCTTATGGATTGCATACAATCGGTTTCTCCCCAAAGTCGGAATGTTGCTATCTTAATGGTAGGGCAAGAATTGCCAAATACGCAAAATCTCACCTTCGGATGAGACTGTAAACCTAGGCCCCGTGTGCGAACGCATGCAGAACATCTTGCGCACACGTTAAATCCTGTTACGCTTTTCGAAAGAGTAGGCCATTGTGTGCCGGTGGGAACAGATGACAAAATTTACCAAACCGCATACACACGGGGACTGGATATAAAAATAGAAAAAAAAGCACGAGTGCTTATATTATTCTATTATCCTCGATATAAAAAAAAAATCTGAGCGCTTTGATTTGTTGCTTTACAAGATTCAGCGCTATATAAATTCCATACATTATTATTATTATTGTTACTGGATTGTTTCATGCTTTCAAGTTTTGTTTTTTTACCCCAAGTATCTCTCTTTATATTACATTTAGTCTCTACAACTTTTTTCCATGTCTGCTGTCTGAATGTGCATGCAGTAAATATATGTGTGTGTGTTTGATATAGGTTTATTTTGCGGATAATGATTAAGCAATCATGCGCTATTTTACATGCAGTTCCTGTGTGCATGTGGTTTTGTAAAATTTTGTCACCCATTCCCACAATCACATAATGTCCAACTTTTCCCAGAGGCAAAACAAGTTTTAACATGTGCAATAAGATGTTCTGTAAGCATCCACACATGAGATCTTGGTTTATTGTCTCATCTGAAGGAATTTCGGGGAAGCAGAGTTGGCACTGATGTTAACTCCTTGGGGACAAAACTCTCTTGAATGGTCAACTTGGTGGTGGCTTGAACCTGGGCAGTCTGTTAGCAAGTCAACATGATAACCCCTAGGCTATCCTCTGTGTGTGTGTGTGTGTGAAACATGAAGAAGTATGCTAAAGATAAGATGTCTCAAGGGTATGTGTTATACTGACAGTTGAACAGATCAAAGGCTTGTTACCTTTCCATGAACAATCACTCCACACCAGTGAGATGATAACACAAAAGCACTTGCTTCTTTTCATCCCCTCCTGTGTGCAGATTTGTTTGCCTATAGGAGATCTTTCTTTTTCCTAGAGAATTTTAGATTTGCTTGCCTCTAAGAAATGTTTTTTAATACATAACTTTGGGTACATTTGTTTGCCTATACACAATTTTTCTTTTTCCTACATAATTTTGTGTAGATTTTGCCAGCCTAGTGGTATAATAATTTTGCAGGAATACCTTGTTGTGACTTGTCGTCATGGGCCATGGACTTTTACATGCGCTGGAAGCATACTGCATAAAAGACCGTGATTAAATCTCACCCAAAGGTCTAGGACCAGACCATAATGTAAGTGTTTTTACTTGACTCAACCACTCAGACTTGTCAAGGAGGCACTACACTGACTTTTTCAGGCAGTACTTTTTTTATTTTTTAAAATTTTTACTTTTATACCACTGTAAGTCATGGCAGATTTCTCTGCATGAAATTCAGGCTGCTCTCCTTGAGGAGAGCGTGTCGCCACAAGGGCAGCGCCACCCATTTTTTCTCTTTCTTCTGTCTACAACTGTATTTGTTTCCCTATCAAAGTGGCTTTTTCTACATAATTTTTCCAGGGTCAACTCTCTTGCTGCCGTGGGTTCTTTTACGTGCGCTAAATAATTATGTGTAACACACGGGACCTCGGTTTATCATCTCATCTGAAAGGCTAGCACCCAGACCACCACTCATGGTCTAATGGATGGGGGGACAAATTTCGGGTCCAAAGGGGATTCGAACCACTGCACTCTTCTGACCCGAACTTTTCGCTTTCTAGGCAGGCGCGTTACCACTAGACCACCAATCCACAGAATGTTGTGGGCAGAGCACTTGCTTTCCCCAGCTAAGGTTAAGCAGCATTAAGCATGGTTACCACTTGGATGGGCGACCATTTGCACGCCTTGGCTTCAGTACAGTCCCCCAGCTGTAAATGGGTACCTGCCTCTTTAGGATCAGGGAAGGTAAAGCACCGAGGGAGAGGAGATGGGCGCCGCCCTCAATATGCTGGCCCCTTGAGAAGTTGAGGTCTCTGATGTCTCACTCCCTCGCGACCACATAGGTTATGGGACACCTTTCACCTATTCTATGGTTTAGAAGATGGGGCATGTGTGAAGATTTGGATGGGGTTTGAGTCATGAATCTCTAACTTTCTAAACATGTGGGATACTCAAAACCATGATAAAGCAGTCAAAAACTAGTAAGCAGTTTACAAAATAAATATGTCTGCACATCTGACATACATGGTGATTACAGTAGCTTATGTAAATGAGTTATGTAAATAATAACTTTTGGTATCATTCAATAACCTCCCAGAGAGGGTCAAAGCACATCAAACACACATATATGCACGCACACACAATACTCTCATATAATATAAAAGCACACACTGTACTGATGTAGGAAGAAAAGTTCAGTTTATTAACAGCAAACAGGAGTCTTAAAACAAAATGAATCACTCACACAGATCTTCAAACAGCCCATTAACAAAATGTACATGTCCCAAAATGTAGTAATTAAAAAACAACAACAACCAATAACTCATCATAGAGAGTATAATCATAACTAAAAGAAAACCTTTAAAATCTCATTTGTAAGATTTAAGATTGCTTTACAGTTATATGTACACACAGAACTTACATATAATCATATGGCCATGCACATGCATTCTTTTAAAGCCATTTTTTGTTTGCGCAAGTATAGATCTCTGAACATTCAAACACTACAAAGATACATAAGATATCATTTACAAATACATATTATCTACCAATGTACAAAATTTTCACAGGCATATAAAGGGAAGAAAGCACTTTCATTTGGAACCTACTTTTCAGTCAGAAATACAGATCATACAAATAGATAAATAATACATACAGGAACAATTCCATTCTTGCTGTATGATATTCTTCAAGAACAAAAAAGCCAAATGCAAACCCCCCCCCCCCCCCCCCCAAAAAAAACAAAAAAACAAAAAAAAAAAAACCAAAAAAAAACCCAAACCAACAACAAAACCCCCCAAATACAAAAACCAACAGACCAGATTTTTCACTCAAATTCAATCATGTTAAGTAATTCTCTTCACTCATTCACCCCTTCAGCGTTACTTCTGATTGGTATTTAACAATCATGTGAGGGAGGGAAGGAGGGATGGAGGAAAGGGGTGAGAGAGAGAGAGAGAGTGAGAGAAGACAAGGAGAGAACAAGAGAGAACTAACACAGCAACACACACTAGAGCAACAATAAATGCAGACAGATGTAGTCACCACCAGCATATCATATGAATACCCCCCCCAAAAAAAAAACAACCCAAAAAACCAACCCCATCACACGCAAACACAAAAACAAACCCCAAAACAAAAAACCCAAAAAACAAAAAAAACCAACCGACTAATAAAACAAAACACAAAAAAAAAACATCAACAGGCGCATCAACATACCCTAGAGCAGTTTCTAATGATGACAAATATGTACAATGATAGTGGAATGCTTGCAGCATGTCACACTGGGGGCCATGCAGCCAACATCATGGAGTGAGTGAATGGTATTTCAAAATTGTTTGAAAAAATATCAAATGTAGAAAATGAAAGAAACACACACAGAGAGAAAAATGTCATGCGAGTGGGGTGGGGAGCTGTTAAGAAAGTGTGAAGCACCCATTTAAAAAAAAAAAAGGAAGAAAAAAAAGATAGCACTTCATGATCACTGACACCCAATCAAACAATTTGAAGAAAAAAAAATCAGGTTTGGTACCCTGGCTTAATGTAGAAGAGTTACTAGCAGTCTCATGGCAAGTTATAGGCAATTTGCGTTGAAATAATTTTTTTCTTTTTGTTACAAAATACACCCCGTCACCACATACATGGACATTCCACACACACACACAGACAGACCAGCCCTGAGAGAGAAAAAGCAGTCAAGAACAATATCAGCTGACAAGCTTCAAGAGTGACCAAAGTAGCCCACAGTGCATGAAAGCTTCTTTAATACTAGTAATAGATAATACCCCCCCCCCCCCCCCCCCCACCAAAAAAAAAAAAAATCCAAACCCAACAACAACAAAACAAAACACCCAAAATCCCCCCCAAACACCCCCCCCCCCAAAAAAAAAACAAAAAAACAAAACAAAACCCCCAACAAACAACCAACAAAAGACCAACAATAAACAAACCAAAAAAAACCCAACAAACAACAAAACACGCCACCAAAAATCCCCCAGCAACAAAATAACCCCCCCCACCCCCCCCCCCCAATTTTATTTGTAAAAACCTCCACCAAAACACCCACATAAAAACATACCAAACCCACCCACCCAAAGCAAAAAACCAACAAAAGAAGAAGCAAAACAACCAACCCAAGAAGCACACTTAAAGGTACAGTCATGTACATGGATCTAGAGCCACTGACATTTTGTACAATGACATGATTCTGAAGACACAAGAACAGCTTTTTTTTTTATAGTAGTAGCAAGTCATAAAGAAATAGAGTATGGCTTATCCAATGAATACAAAAGCCCTAGGCTGTGAGTGTGACCATTTTACAAGGGAATCCATGATAAACTATAACATGTATACAAGCAGCAGAACAACTATGTCCAAACCATAATATACATACTCACTCATTCTCTCTCTCTCTCTATCTCTCTTCCCCCTCATACACACATGGAAGAAAAACATACTTGCTCATGAATATAAAATCTCACAAACGTCAATCAGCAAAGCTAAACAGTTATTGGGGGGGTCATCATTCAGTTTTATTTGAGTGGGGAAGGCAGCCAAGGAATACTGAGTCTAATTACACAGAAAGAACTGGAAAGAAAGAAAGAAGATAGACAGGATGAAAGATAGAAAAGAGCAGTGTACGCTATAAGGATGAAACCACAAAGAACATGCACCGGACTGGTGGTTTAGTGGCAACACACCTGTCTGGAGGGAAGATTGTGAGTTCAAATCTGGACTCATACTAGGTACCCCCCCCCCCCCCTCCCACTCCATGCACTAGACTGTAAGTGCTGGTGGCATGGGGTGCCTCTTTTTAGGAGAAGACATTAAACTGAGGACTTGCATGCAATTACATATATAATAGTGCATTCAAAAAACCAATATGATGGCAATAAGAAAACTGTCCCTAGCAAAATTCTGTAGACAAGCTACCTGAAGGGAAACAAAAACATTTGCAAGCCTGCTTGCAGGGTTAACCAAAAAAAAAAAAAATGCTGCACTAGTGATGACAAATGGTTTCTCTGGCGACAGCAGCCCAAGTTTCACACCGAGAAATCTGCCCTGAGACTGAGAGTGGCATACAATGTTCACAAATACAGTAGTTTTTGCTTAGTCAGAAGGCTTTTCAACAGGCAGATATGTTATCTGCTGTCCACTTCTATAGTACTAGAAAGCCTGCACTATAAAATCAGTCAACACTTACACTAAATAACAGTTAAAAGACAGTCTGCAATACAACATTGACCGCAAATCACACTTACACTAAATAACAGTTAAAAGACAGTCTACAATACAACATTGACCGCAAATCAACTAATGACTTTGCTAAATTGAAAACTGACTGGCTTTCGTTTAACAATGTTGCAGCTAACTTTGATTACTGCAATCATGACATTAACTTCTCAAATAATTTATAAATTCAAAACATTTTAAACAAAACATCTTAAAACAAAAATTTACACTCAGCAGATCAAGGATGGGAATAAATGAAAACAAAATTTTGTGAATACTTTATCAATATTCTAAGGATCTTAACACAATGGTAAAACAAAATTGAAAAAAAACTCTTGGATAATTTCAGATTTAACATGACCTTAAAATAAAAACTGGACAAAACTATTTATTGGATGCCATCAAATTGTGGTGTTTCTTTAAATAAAAATGGCCAGAACTTTTTGACATATAAAAGGGTGCAAAGATGTTGACTGCTGTCTCACTAGCTAAGACGAAGAGCTCTCTGCTGCTGGTCTAACAACGTATCTCATAACATGCAGTAACATCCAAGTTCATTCTGTCATGATTCTTCAATTTGGAAGATCTCCGTGAGCTATAAAAGGTTGCCATGAGACCCCCAGCAAAAAAAAGGTTCTGCACAGCTTCTGGGTCACTTTGATGTTCAGTGGTACCCGTTGTAATCAAACCAGTGAGGGAGACCATGTAATAACATAGCCCCTACAACATGACAAAGATAGAAAAGTTTGGAAGTCAGACTGAGTGAGGGACCCAAACTCGGGCTGGGTGCAATCTCCCATAAATGTTCAGGTGATGTACATGTTGGCTGGTTACACCAGTTTCATGCAAAAATGGACCAACGAGTCCTCTATGAAATGGCTTTGACGGGAATTTCTTCCTCTGTGATGTGTCCTATAGGTGCTGTACATTTTCTTCCACCTTAGTCAGATGATACCGTAACCTTGGATGCTCAGCATCCAGAATGAGTTGACTGAGAATGCAGCTGTTTCACCAAATGTCTTCCTACTCTCTTGCTCCAGTACCAAAATACTAAATCCACAGATGATTGAAAGTCTCTGCAAAACGTATTTTTGGACAAACCTTTTCCCAAAACCAGAAAAATGGACCCCAGCTTGCTTAGCTGATTTCCATCTGTGTGTCAGCTTTTAAAGAAATAATGATAAATAAAATATTATAAAAACAATACCCCCCAAAAAATGCAATAAAGCAGAACAAGTTGTAATTTCATGAAAATAATTGATGAAATCAGGAACGTTTTCTTCTTTCCTGTTTGCACGTCATAAGATTGATGATGACAGTAAAGCCCTTTTCAGAGTCTTCATTTTTAACGACGACACAAATAGTTATGTAAACTATGCAATATTTAAATATATATAAACAATGATTTCAAAGATTTAGGAGAAATTCATTAAATTTACACAGTAACTTGAGAACATTGTTGATTTTTGACATGGTCAGTTTGTGATGATCATTTGTCCTTGTCCTTAACATTACTGAACTTTCCGTGATTTGAATACTTCGTTTTAACTGGTTTGTGGGTGAACGACAGACCATGAATACATTACCATTAACCCATGACCAAATTAGACCACAATGTCTTCTAGTTTGATTTTCACATGGAGTGTTGGCTATTTTAAGCTACAGGTTCTTTGGAATTTGCCTCTGGAGATTGTGTATTGCCAAAAACCACATTCCCCCCCCCCCCCAAAAGTAGTCATAAATGAACAAATCTTCACCCATTTTGGTATTCTACGATGAAATCTTATCACAGTGATACCAAATACACTGACGATAATATCTGCTGCGAATACGCATCATTTTCAAAGTGAATAAAATGGTAATGCCTATTTGAAACCTTGTCTGTGTGTGTGTAAAATGGTGGCTGCGTAGTGTATTTTAGAGGACCACACACCTCATTCACATGCTCAGTGGGTTTCTGACACATCAGCCACAGAAATAAAAATGCACTCGGGGAAAAGAAGAAAGATTGAACTTTATTGTGATATATATAGTGTTTTTCAATCAGTACAACAGAAGCTGAGTAATAAAGAAGTGAAAAGAAAAGAAATTTGCAATTTTTCAGCTGTGATTTCAGTATTTGCTGGGGGCTGCTGCTACCTTCTAAAAGCAACATTCATCCCTTCATGAATACAAGTAAATGAAACTGGGTGAAAATGATTTTTTTAACCTCAAGTTTGAGGAATACATAACATTTAAAGCCATTTTTAAAGAAAAAAGCCAACTTAGTATGGTGAGGATTAAATTTGCAGATTTCAGTTTGAAGACTGTCACAATATTAACTCACCACAAAAAGTTTTGGACAAACTAACACCAAGATCAGATCACCATAACAATTCTCTATTGCTACATTCACGATGATGAATGGTAACAGGGATTTTAAAAAAGGGGGATGAAAAGGCCTAGCTAGGTCTAAAACTACATGGCAGGGCTACATGCTTACATTTTCTGTTCATTAATGAACATCTGGCCAAAACAAATACGACATCTGCAGTGTCAGAAAGTAACTTGGGCACCTCTCTCAAAACAGCAATGTTAAACTACAGATGATCCTTACATGTATGGTCAATTTTCCAGCAGCACACATATCACACTCAATTCCGGACAGCAGCTGGTCACAGCTCACAGAATACCAGTCTTTTTCTGTTGTTTTATATTTTTAAATCAAATTTTGATAAATCATTTTTTTTCAAACGATGGGCAAGATGTAATGGGTTGCACTTGTTTTTTTCTACTTCCACCCCCCCTGTTTTTGATAGGATTGAACCCACAACCTTCCAGCCAGAAAGCCATTATGCACTGTGCAAATCATGTGCCAAAGTTTCTGGTGCAAAGGAAAAAAGAAGAAAAAAAAAGGGTACTGTTCTGTATAACACATATCTTAATAATAAAATACATACCTTTAAAAAAAGTTATACCAGAAAAAAAAATCCAATGGCCGATTTGAATATATTCTTTAATCAAATAACACGTTTCACTTTCATAACAACCATGAACAGAGTCTTCTACAGCTTCCTCACATAAAAAATACAGAAAAATGTTTCCAGCACTGTTGTAGACATTCTCATCACCTATGATCAGTCACGGTAACATTAATAACAAAGAACACAGAGCACTTCTGCCATGTTTTTAAAAATCAACTACAGCTTAAAGCACTGTATATAAACCCAAACTAATCACCAAACAGATACTGGATGCCCCCAAAAGTACTAAATTGATAGATAATCTGCATGACACATGTGCTGATATTGAGAGTCTTGCTTTCAACGTGATTCAAACCAGAAACTCCTCTCTCTCGCCACAACCCCCCCTTTAACTCTGTTTGGAATTGTTGGAACATCATACTGAAAAATAGTAAAAGGACAACATAACACAGCACAAACCAAAATAACAACAAAAAACAACCCCAGAAGGAGAGAATTTGAGTTGTAAAATCATCAACTAGAGCTGTGTGACAGAAATGAACACAGATAATACATTTGAATTCAACTGGAGCTGTGTGACAGAAATGAACACAGATAATACATTTAATTTCAAAGCATGCATGAACAGGAACATAGGTGTATACTTCCAGCTTTTTCTTGTTCTTAAGCTTTAGCCATTTATATATGTATGTGATTTTGGAGCACACATGTATACACTTTGTTGTCTGAAACGTTAAAAATTCTGTGCACGAAATATTTGCCTTTTTAAAAGTTGTCATAAACATTAGTGTGAGAGACAGTAAATCACAAAATGACAAGCACTGACTACAGCTTATCTCTTTATTCATCTCACAAAATAGCAAAGAGAGAGAGAGAAAGGGGTGGGGGTGGGGGTGGGGGTGGGGGGCAGAGGGAGGAAAGACAGGAACACAAAGAAAGATGAACAGGTCCTAATTCACTCTGTTATTCTTATAGCTCTACCAATCAGAAAGGCCAAATCAGGGCTATTACCTTGGTAAAATAAGAAAAAAAGCTCTGCAGTCATAAAATAAACATTAAAATACCAAGATTAGAGCCACCATTCAGCTTCCCTCTTGATGCCCGTATCAACTATAAGGGTCACTTAATGGAGGTAAATGTGTACAGAAAAAAAATCACAATAACAAGTTAAGAAATAAAGTAAAACAGTTAGATTTAAGCATTTATTTGAAAAAAAACATAATGTGATATTCATATAAGAGAAAAATAAAAAATTTCTTTCAAAAATGTTTTTGAAACTGTGTCCAGAGCAACATGATGGAACAGAATCCTTCAGGAATTTGCAGTAAAAAATATATTTATGTCTTATGTCCTAGGTGTGTTGAAATTTGAGAAGCAGAGAATGAACATGGACCGACAGATAAACTGTTTTTTTTTCAATCCCTTCTCTCTCTTTTCACACACATATGATACACACACACACACACATTGACTATGTACTGCTATCAAAATCATCAGAACACAGAAATAGAGGCAGAGGGAAGAGAAGGCCTCACATGGTTCATGGTCTCTTCCACAAAGAAACACCCTCATATACAAACCTTACAGGCACATGTGCACCTCCCTACCCTCCCCAATACAATCTTACATATATCAAAATCCCTCTCCCATTCCCTCCCCAAGCCCCAAAACCCCTATTCAGGATCAACTAATATCACTTAAAAGATGAAAGACATAAAACTAAACACTAATTCACTCCCTCTCCCACATTCATCGCAGTTTCTAGGCCAACATACACGGCAGAATACAATCCATGAAAAAAAGCAGGTCTAATGCCAGTGCACAGCTCACAGAATAGGCGTTGATATGTTCCCAATGCAGCACAGTTTGTTAAAAGCGCCAAGTCTGGGTTGGTTGACAGCAGAGTTCAGTTCTAGGAGTCTCAACTCAGGATGAGCAACACACTGTGTCTTGAGCACCAAAAGCTGATGACGCTACATCCTCTGCTCCTGAAGGCCTTGGTTAGGTGAAATCATCATCAGATGCAGTAGGAACACACATACTTGCATGCAGACTCACACACATACACAACACAAAGCTCCACATCCTGGAATACCTGGTGTACCTGATGTGCACAACACACACACACAAGCGTGTGTGTAGAGAACACACCGCTTCAAATCCTGGTGTACCTATACAGTCTTGAAAGATTAAACTTTAAAACGTGCCACTGACTGGCAAGTTTCAGCAGAGTAGATATGTCCAGAATGAATCCAGACTAGGCTGACCCAGTTCAAGCACTGCGTTGGAGTGGACATGATTTTACAACCTCCAGTGCTTGTTCAGCATCATGTCTGATGAGACATCAATGTGGGCATCTCCACAGCTTTCAAAATGGCTGCCTGTCCTCATTCCTGACTGCACACTCTTAGCCCTTAATCCTGACTGCACACTCTCATCCCTTAATCTTGACTGCACACTCTCGGCCCTTATTTCTGACTGCACACACTCAGCCCATAATCCTGACTGCACACTCTCAGCCCTTAATCCTGACTGCACATTCTCAGCCCTTATTCCTGACTGCACACTCTCAGCCCTTAATCCTGACTGCACACCCTTAGCCCATAATCCTGAATACACTCTGAGCCCTTATTCCTGACTGCACACTCTGAGCCCTTATTTGTGACTGCACATTATAGGCCCTTATTTCTGACAGCACATTCTAGGCCCTTATTTCTGACCGCATACTCTAGGCTTTCATTCCTGACTGCACACCCTAGGCCCTTATTTCTGACTGCATACTCTAGGCCATTATTCCTGACTGCATACTCTAGGCCCTTATTTCTGATGGCATACTCTAGGCCTCTATTTCTGATTGCACATTCTATGTTCTTATTTCTGACTTTATATCCTAGGCCCTTATTTTTGATTGCACATTTTCAACAACTATTTGTGACTGCACACTCTCAGTCCTTATTTGTGACTGCACACTCTCAGCCCTTGTTTCTGACAACACACTCTCAGCCCTTATTTGTGACTGCACACTCTCAGCCCTTGTTTCTGACCGCACACTCTCAGCCCTTGTTTCTGACTGCACATTCTCAGCCCTTGTTTCTGAAAGCTGACAACCCATTTATTTTCACAACACATTCTCAGCCCTGAATTTTAAATGCACTTTGCAGTCTAACCAAGTTTGCTCATTCTCCTTTCCGGCTGCACATAATACCATCTAAACTGGCGTTGGAGTGAGGTGTGGATGCACAGCCCACCCTCACTTTCCTGAACTTTTCTGTATCCTACACGGTCGCAGAGTGAAGCACCCTAGTGATGATGATAATGATGACGACGATGACTCGCTGAGGGCCAAGCTTACCTACAAGGCAGCAGAGGACTGGAAGTAGTGCATAAAAGTCTTCTCCCGGATCTTCACCTGTGTCATCACCACTTCCTTCATGCGAGCGTCAGCAAAGTGAATAGGCACCACCTGAAACAGACAGCTGTTTTCTAGAAAACAGAGTAAAAAGTGACCTCAATCTTCCAGAAAACAAGTATAAAAAGTTGCTTCAATCTCCTTAAAAACAGAGGTAAAAGTTGCCCCAATCTTCCAGAAAACAGTAAGAAGTTATCTCTGTGTGCATGTTTAATAGGTAGCGGCAGCCAAAATTTTATATAGTATTTGTGTACATAAAAATGGTATTTTTGAAAAGAACTTTTTAAAACAAACACAACAAAAAAAGAATTATGTCTCTATCTCTATTTTTTCAAAAGTTATGGGTGTCTAAAGATGGCGGTACATTTTTCGGCCATTTTAACTGTATGGAAGCCTTATTTGGAAAGGCCCTGTAGGGGGAAAAGCACTACAATCACACCCATAAAAATTTCCACATAAAATGTCTATAATACTAATAATACCTACAAAAAGAATCAGCTCTCTATCTTGAAGGGAAAAATGATATACTTTGTTAAAATTGCCTCATCATGTGATTGGCGGTTCACTCAAATGCACGATAAGCCATGTTTGAGGCCCAACAGGTTGGATAAGTTTAAGAAATCTTTGGCTACATTTTTACTTTGCTTAAAAGATA
Organism: Rapana venosa; assembly: GCA_028751875.1. Taxonomy (NCBI): domain Eukaryota; kingdom Metazoa; phylum Mollusca; class Gastropoda; order Neogastropoda; family Muricidae; genus Rapana; species Rapana venosa. The sequence goes on along the minus strand of CM054143.1, from coordinate 57,025,353 downwards.
TGCATACATAGATTATGTCCAATTTTTTCTAGGCTATCTAGACCAATTTTTTAAATATTGGGGTCAAATTTTTCCCGGGAAAACCCTAAAATTTCCCCTTGCGAGGGACCAAAAGACAGTACATGGTAGATTTTATTAATAACTTTTAAAACTGTATAGATATTGACTTGAAATTTGGTGGTGTAAAATATGGTTGTATATGCTATTTAAAAATACATTTATTGATTTTTTTCATCAATTACATAATGTGTTTTCAGATTCAAAATGGCCCCCAAGTGGCTAAATATGTGGTGAACATTTAAGTGAAAATGTTGTGAAACACTAGTTTTTGAAAACATGCTTAGAAAAGAAAAAAAAATCATTTTAACTCATATTTTAATGATTAATCAGATGAAAAAAACCCCTATTTTAATGATTAATCACTTTGCATGCATTTCTATGGTTGTGAATATATCATTCTGGAACCAGCTTCACTAATGCTAATTACAGGTGGTAAAGGAGAGGACAGGTTCATCCCAGTATGGGGCAGCTCAGTGCTCCCTACTAAACTTGTAAACCTTGATGTCAGAGAACTAGGCTGGTGTAATTTGATGTACAGTGTTTAGAGGACGTGGGTTTGCAGAAGCGCAAGAAGCCAACCCACTTGAATCAGCCAAAGCCACTAACCCTACTAATGATGAAACAAACATTTGAAGGAGAAAAGACCACAAAAGCAACATTTATTCCAGTCTTTTTATAATTTTTCTCTGTAGGCAGTTAAAGCCAGCTTTGAGTCTTATTTGTAATTTTTTCCCTTGTTGTGTACAAGGCTGCCTCTTCCACAGAATTTCTGTCAGTTGCTCCCACCATGGTACATATAATATCATTATGTGTTTTCCTATGCCTGTTTTCAAAAGCAATAACGCTTTCAAAAGTCCCATGAAGCTGTGAAGGGATGCATAAGTCTCCAGATGATGTCCATGTTGGCTGGTTAAACATTTTCACACAAACTTAATGGACACAGCTGTCCCATATGAACTGGCTTGGACAAAAATGTCTTTCTATTGGTGTATCCTGTAGTACATTTTCTTTCAACTTAGTCAGAAGACACTGCAACCTGGAAGCTCAGTATACAATTTAGTTGACAAAAGAAAAGTGCTGTTTCATCAAATGTCTTCTCACCTTCTTGCTTTTTGTACCAATAACTGAATCAGCAGATGCTTGCAAATCCTGCAACACAAACCCTTTTGGGTGACAACTGTTTTGAGTTGCCAGAAAAATATACCTCAGTTGTTAAGTTAATTTCCATTTCTATGTCAGCATTTAAGAAATTTTAAAAACTAAAAGGTTTATAGAAACTGTTATGCATAGACAAAGAAAATAATTGGGGAGACACACTATGACACCATAAGAAATCCACAAGTCTTCATTCCATTGGTGTATAACTGCTGGTAATGACTGCAGTACCCAAAAGTGTTTACAGGGTTGATAAAGGTTGAAATAAAGAATTATTTACTGAAGCACATCTTGTTAACATCTTTTTTTTGTAACATGTGTGTGTGGTGTGGTGTGTGTGTGTGTGTGTGTGTGTTTATGCTAGCACTGGAAGCCAATCAACCCAAATAATGGAAAAGGGGAAAAGAATGGGATTTGGGGGGGGGGGGGGGGTTTCTAGGGGTGATAGACACTGTACAATACTATTGTGTATGGTATAATAATACAAAAGATAATAATAAGCTTCTAATTTGGGTTTTTCTGCACTGACATGTAACTTACCTTGTATATGTTGCGAGAAGAAACTCATTGATTCACATTAATTTATGGAAAGATTGCATAACTCAAAATCCCCGGCACAACTAAACAAAGAAAATAAACTAAACCACTTTCAATTCACCCAAAAATGATATAAAGTGTGAATTGGTCAAAACAAAAAAAAAAAACGGGGACGACGTTTGCTTCATGAAATCACTGAGTCACGACCGGGTCTCGGATTATCTTCTCTTTGTTAGGCTGGTCATTCGGTAAATTTGTTAAATACGATCGCTATTTCACCATGTAACCTTACCAAAAAAAATACTTTGTATTGAGATACGTTCAAACTATCTTATTTTGCAATCTTTGGTAAATTTGTGAAGTGATTTTGTGGAAATATCTGACGAAATCGGGCATGCTTTTTTTTTTCCCGGTTCGCACATGTCCGAAGATCGACAACGATCGTAATAGTCTTTACTAAGTCTTCGTTTTCAACGATCGCACGAATTATTGCGCAAACCACGCGATCTTTGTATAAAAAAAACTGTTATATCGATGATCTATATTGAAACATTTATGAAATTTACCCGAAAAATCGAAAAAATTCGTCGATCCTTGACAAAAATCGGTTCAAGATCGGTTCGCGATGTCCGTTCGTCCTTGCCCTTGCGTTAACGACTTTCCACCGTTTGAACACTTTGCTTTTATTGGTTTGCGGGTGGCGACAGTCCATGAATACATTAACCCATTCCCAAATTAGTACAAATAGGTCTTTCTAGTTTGATTTTCACCTTGAGTATTGGCTATTTTAAGCTACAGGTTCTTGGAGGGTTTGCCGTCGGAGATCGTGTACCGCCAAAAATCCGTTTTTCGCGAAAATTAGCCAGTTATGAAAAAACTTTCACCCATCTTGGTATTCTACAATAAAATCTAACAACAATGATACCAAATATAGTGACCCAATAGTTGTCTGTCGCGGGAAAACGCATTTGGATTCAAAGTGGTCATGTCTCTTTGAAGATTTGTACATGTGCGCGAAAATGGCGGCCGCGCAGCGATTTTTAGCGGAACACACACCTCATTCACACGCTTTGCGTATTGACGATACACAAGCCACAGAAATAAAAATGCACTCAATGAAAAGAAGAAAGATTGAACTTTTTTCGGATATACAGTGTTTTTTAATCAGTAAAACAGAAGCGGAGTAATAAGAAAGTGAAAAGACCGAAAATTTGCCACTTTTCAGCAGTGATGACAGTATTCCCCTGGGGCTGCCGCTACCTAATGTTTAACCTTTCTTTTCCCTATGGGTAATCCACTATAGGGTAACCAACCATCTACTAGCCCTTCCCTACGAAATCACCCACTACTGGGTTATGGTAGCATACAAATGCGTACATAGTCCAGTACTGGTACGACTTAAAAAATAAAGTTAGGAACTAATTGCAACAGTTACTTTTTTATGGCCAATGGTTAGTGTTTATAGTAATAAACAAATACTGAAAAGTTGAGAATGATAACGCAATGCGTTTGTTTATATTTTAGACAAATATATGTCATGGCATTTCTATTTATAATAATAATAAATGGAACTTATATAGCGCTATATCTTGCAAAGACAAATCAAAGCATATATTTTTAGAACTCCACCACTGTCACCCCAGATATAGCCGTGTAACCATTCGTTAGAGAGGTCTTCTTGTGATTCATTTAAAAATAGCATCACTCTGCTTCATGGATGTGAAAATACGCACATCTATCTATCTATCTGTCCCGTAGTCTGACGACCGTGGGGGCACCCTCAAAGACTCAACAACCAGTTCCCTCCATTCCTCTCTCTGTTCTGCCTTTCTCAGGGTTTTGTTGAGTTCTAGGCCTGTCCATTCGCTGATGTTATCCTCCCAGCTCTTCCTTGGTCTGCCTCTTCTTCTTCCTCCTTGGACAGTGCCTTGTAAAACTGTCTTTGCAAGTCCTTTGGATCTTGTGACATGCCCATACTATTTAAGTTTACGCTTTTTCACGATCGTTAGAAGGTTCTCATAGGGTCCAATGGTTTGCTGGATTCTGTTATGCGCGCTTTCGTTGCTTATGTGGTCTTTGTAGGAGATGCCAAGGAGTCTCCGAAAGCATCTCATCTCCACCGCCTGTACTCTTCTCTCCAAATCTGCAGTCAGGGTCCATGATTCACAGGCATACAGAAATATGGATATGACAAGGGAGCGCATTAGTCTGATCTTGGAGATAAGTGACATATTTTTATCTCTCCAGATGGTGTTTAGTTTTGACAAAGCTGTTATTGTCTGTTATTGTATACGCACATATAGTCAATAAAATATAAAAATAATATTAAGCAGTAATATGCTTCCAGACAGTGTCCCAAATTAAAACATTCTACTCTTGGCCGTTGCTCTTTTATAAAAATATTTCCGATCCATCCATTTGGGATGATCTCTCTCTGTCACTTCGTCAAAAACCTACATTTGATACTTTTAAATCCAGCCTCAAGACACATTATTTCTGACTTAGGATCTTCCCCCATAGTTACACCTCTTATATGTTCCTACTTTCAACAGACCTCTCCATCATTCCGCGCAAGAGTGTGTGTGTGTGTGCGTGTGTGATTGTGGGAGTCTAAATTTAATCTTTGTTGTTTTGGGTTGTTGTTTTTTTTAAAAAGTAAGATGTGTACTAATGATTCAAATGCAAGTGCTATGATTTCTTTGCTTTACAAGACTCAGGGCTATAAAAATTCAATATATCATTAGATGATCAAAATTACATTTTTAGCTCAAAGTGCAAGACAAATTCAGTTGTTGGTTTGTTTTCCACTGCATGCACTCACCCACAATAAGTGACACGTTCATTTCTTAGGGTCTTGCGTGCTAATGCATGACTTGAGATCTTCATTGTCTCCAACATCAGCCACTGCTGGTTCCTTGTCTTCTTCTATGGCGTTGTCAAGAGAATTGTTGAAAGCCTTTGGACCGTTGGGTGCAATTACTACATTCCAAACAGCATCAACTGTGAAATGCCCCTGAACAACTCTGGCCCTCTACTTTCCTGTCAACTGTAAGTGCTCAATGGCAACAAGTGCAAATGTCACTTCCAACCACTGCTGAAGACCAGTTCCTGCCATTAGTCATCTTAAGGAACCCAGTGAACTCATCTCAGTATCTAAGCCACCTAGTCGTTGGACACTGGAGCAGAGAGGGCTGTCATTTGGTTCACAGGCAACAATGATTGTGGCCTTTCACCAAAGAGGTTGATCCAAAGTAACACCTAGTGTTACATGGTTCAGGCTTGCCAATGCTGACAGGAAGTGCAGAGGTGTGAACATAGCTCCTGTCCCACAGTGGGGTCCATGTCCATCATGGGTAAGAAGGTGAAGCAGCTCTGCATGTCCTGGATGGTGGCCATCACACACTGCCTTCAGAGTTTGTTCCTGACCAGCCTGGTCGTGGGCAGCGCAGTGGCCACAATACTTTCTACACAAGGTCCAGAAAGGTGTTGACAGCACTGTGGCTTGTTTAAAGAAGACTGAAGTCTCATTTTAGCTGAGAGGTGGACGAACTAAATATTTTTATTGGAATCCTCCCAATGACTTTCACCTACTCAGCTGTTGCAGTAATATCACGTTTGGTGGACCTGCTAGTTCTAATGGCAGGAGTGACAGCCGCAATCCTCCCCATGCCATGAAATGTACTATTGCCCTCTATTGTTGGACGTTGTGCAACAAACAGATCACAGCTGGTTAAGTCAAGCCTGATGCGCATGTCTTGCATCAGTACTGCAGACTGTTCTTATCTCTTCACCTCAGCATAGGATGAAGAGAACTCCAGTTTGTTCAAATGATCAACAAGATATCTGGAGCCAATAATGTGGTGAATTTCCACTCTGATACCTAACTGCAATGGTGATAACAATTTTTGGTCTTGCTGCTTGGACAAGACTCTGGCCAATGGAAGCAATCTTCAGTTTGTGATCTCTGTTACCACAAAGAAGTGTGCTGAGGAACAGTGTCACATATGATGAATAAAATCGACATTGTTGTCCAGGCTAGCCATGTCAGAACTTGATGGATCCTCTTTTGTTGTATCCATGAACTTGATGTCTGACAAGAGGAGAAGGGCAGCTGCTCTGATGATGAGAAGTTTTCTTCTTGTTGTTGTCTTTCTCTTCTCTGGAAAACTCCTGGAGGATTTTCTCTGCAGTTGATCTAAAAGTTACTATATTTGCTTTCCCTGTAATGCATGGCTCAAGTATTGTTTTTCCAAACTGTTCTTCCAACTTTTGCCATAGATGTTTTTCAGTGTAATGTTCTTTTTCAATTGCAGCTTCTTGAAGAAAGAGTGATTTGTTCAGTATCATTTTCTTCTGAAAACTGTACTACCTTCAAGAAGGCTTCTGTTTGGTCTTCATCAGCTGGTCTTCCCTACTATTCTACTTGTAACTATTCTGACTGGTGCTATTACCGACAAATCAGTTTGCGGTCCTGGGCATGCCGCGAAAAATGCCCTAATTTACTGCTTGTAAACAAACCAATACTACAAGTTTATCAACTAAATAAATTCAACTGCAGAAACAGATTTATAAATATTCAAATGACCATATGAAACAAACACCAACAAATGTTCAGAAAATCCTGTACTTATTCCAAGAAACGCTTTCAGGAAAAGACTATAAATCCACAAAGACGGTCACTAACCTGCCACTCTCCCTTGTCCACATAGAAGATGCAGGCGAAGGTGTCAAAATGGCGCTTGAGGAAGCTGTAGCCTCCAAAACACAGGATGTTGTCTGTAGCCGGGAATGAGGTCAAGGACGCGGAAAAGTCTGACGGAAAGTGGGTGTCCAGCACTGTCCACTGGTCAGCTGTGATACTGTAGCTTTCGCATGTCTGCAATAAATACCCTACACGTTATGCCTCAGATAACCATAAGTTAAAAACCCCCAACTTTTTCAAGCACTGTATTCATTAAATAATATTTTTTAAAAAGACACCGTTGCATAAACATGTAACTGAGTATTGTCATATTCCATGAAATAACGTTCTTCACTACGTTTATACTGGCATTGAAAAACAATCCTCACCTCCTTTAAAAAACAAAACAAAACAAACAACTACCAAAGACAAAACAAACCCAAGACAAAAAAGAAAACCAATAAATAAGAAAAAAAACTTGTGACCATGTGAAAAAAAGTCTTTTGGAATGTCTATTATGGTAAACGCTGACCAAGTTTACAGGATCATTAACATGCCAACAGACTTTCTGCATGTGTGTAAATAAGAAGGGTTAAGGCAATGGCAGTTTTGCACATAGCTTACCCTAGGACAGCATCCCAATCCTTGGTCCACCATATGCCACCATGATTCAAACCCACAACACAGGGCTGGATAGCCTAGAGGTTAGAGCGTTGTCCTTGTGATATCATGGCCCATGATTGAGCCACTACGGACGCACCTGTTTTAGGGGATTTTACCCTAAAGCTAACACTAGAACTGACTCCACTCCACTAAAAGTCCTGCAGATGAGACTATAAACTGAGGCCAAGTATGCAAATAAACCCAGAACATTTTACGCCACATCAAAACCTATTCTGCCTTTTGGAAGATTAGGCTATTTCATACTGGTAGAAACGGATGAGGACAGCCCCCCCCCCCCCCCCCTCAAGAAACCAAACTTGCATGCACATGTGTCGTGTATTGACACCATCCCCAAAGCTGAAATATTGCTTTAAAAAAAACCCCAAACAACAACCCCCCCTCCCCAACACATTAACACTTTCATGTTTAACAGCTTGACACCACACCTACTCAGCTGATGTACCTGTCAAAGTTATCTCTACAACAGCAGGTTTCATTGTTCATGAAATATTCTCACATCTGGCAGTGTCAGAAATAATGCTGAACATTTGTTGGGCCCATTCTGCATAAAAAGACCAAAACGACCCAACATGCGAAAAGCTACAGATAAAAAAAGACACACAAAAAGGTCTGTGGTTCATCCAAAACAATCAACAACAAAAAAGCCCCTTCTTATGAGCTCAAACATTTCATGACTTCAAATGAAATCAAATCTAACAAGTCATAAGTCACACACATGCGCACACACGCACGCAAACCACACACGTGCACACACACAGAGATATTGCTTCCCTGTTCCTCAAATAGTGTAAGCACTGACCTGTAAGTTGAGGACTTGGCCAGCCATGGCATGGCAGCCCCCAATGACAAACAGCTTCTCCCTGAAAGCCGTCATGGTGTGGTAGGAGCGGGCTGTGTGCAAAGGTGCACACACTGTCCATTTGCCCACCTTGGGTCGGAAACAGTACACCGAGTTCGTGTGACCCTGACCCGTGTGACCCCCAGAGATGTACAAGCAGCCGTTGTGGACGCAACCTTCAACCCAGAAACATATATTGAAACTGACAGTTTCATTCATTTCTCTTTATTTATCTCTTCAATTATTCATAGTTTTATTCTGAAAGACAGGAAAGATTATACGTGATGGGAAGAAGCAGAAAAGCAAAACGTACACATCAAAGGGACCACACCCCCCCCCCCCCAAAAAAAAAAAAACCACAAAAAAACTACAACAAAGAATGCATGCAACAAACAGAAAAAAAAGAAAGGAAAGAAATCAATAACTCCCAAAATGGATTACTTTTTGTTTTTAACAACTTTTAGTTTCACTTATCAAATTCAGTTGTTAGAAAAAAAACCAAACTACCCACAACAGACCCCCCCCCCCCCCCCCCACCCCCCCCCACCACACACACCCCACCCAAATTTTTTTTTATAAACAGAAGCGATGACAGCTGATCATGACCATAGCAACACATCGTGGGTTATTTTTTCCCCTGTTATGTCTTTTCTTTTTTATTACTCTACTACAACATTGAGCTTCATCATTAGTCAACTGAAGAATAAAAATAACTTTGTACTTAAAAAAAAAAAAATAAAGACAGCAACTTTTTTAAAAATACTGATTTTAGCAGCCAACAGACTGGTTGATTTCTGCAGAACTATCTACTATATAACTCTAAAATAGCAAAGTTTTGCACAAAGTTCGGTTTCTTTTAAATACTGATTTTAGCAACCAACAGATTGATTGATTCATGCAGAACAATCTGCTATATAATCATAAAATAACAAAGTTTAGCTGATTCTTAAATTCAGCAATTAATATAATGACTGATTCAAGGTGAGCAATTCCTTGCATATGATATAAATTTTACACAACACAAGCACACATCATGACAGGACACCCAACACATACAAAACGTATGAATACACACCCCCATGTATGTGCATACACACACACACAGAGTAAAATTCAGTAAAAGTGAAGACTACTACAACTACTATACACACACAAAGTAAAGTTCAGTAAAATTGAAGACTACTACTACTACTATACACACACACACACTACACACACTACACACGCACAGACCTGCATGTTCATGCACTTTGGTGGGCAGTGGGGCCTGGTAGACCCACACGTCTTGGTATGGGTCATAACGCTCCATAGTGGACAATTCTCCCGTGTTGTTTGCGCCGCCCACTGCGTACAGGTTCCCGTTCAGGGCCCCCAGGTAGAACAGGCATCGAGGCTCTTGCATTCGACACACCTGCAGCAGGTCAGCTCACAGCTTAGCATTTGGTTATTGGGGGGAGGGGTGTGGGGGTGTATGTGTGTTTCACTGTTTGTGTGTGTGTGTGTGTGTGTGTGTGTGTGTGAATGTGTGTGTGAACGATAAAATTGTGAATACATGTGTGTTTGTTTGTGTGTGTGTGTGTGTGTGAGTGTTTCACTGTGTGCGTGCGTGTGTGTGTCAATAATAAATGTGTGCGTGTGTGAATGATAAAAAATGTGACATGTGTGTGTGTGTATGATGTGTGTGTGTGTGAGAGAGATATATAGAGAGAGAATGATAAAGACATGATGTCATGACAGTTTATATCCCAGGTACTGAATGGGGATTGGAATCTACACAAATGTTAACTCTAAAGAGATGCCTTTCTAATTTGACAGCCACATGCAAGAGTTGAACCTATGATCAAGCGTGAAATGTTCTACCCACTCAGCCACCTCCCCCACCCCCCAGGTCATGAATTTCCATCAAATTCAAATGCAGTGTCTAATCATGTTTCAGTCACCTTCTGCTTTGGAGAAAAAAAGAAAGAAAAAAGTAAGAATTACCTTAACAATGGAAAGTTTGTATGTTAACTCATAGTCAACCAATATCCAAATCTATCAGTGTATGGATGAGACTTGAGACTGATGCCCCAGAGTCAACTTATTTGACAGTGACAAACACTACACTAGTACAAATGTCAGTATCTCTCAAGCCTAATTAATAATAGCCCAATTTTGATAGGAAGCATAGCACAAAGGCTTATAACAAGTCTCGATCCAAGGCACTTTCACAGCATAACTGTTATCAATATCACCACTGATTGTCATAGAATAAAAGATAAATGTTGTCTATTATTCAGCGGTTCCTGTGACCTCAGTTTCAGTTCAACTTCCAAATTGTTGCCTGTTTGTGATAAAACTTTTGGAGTCTGAGTATTAAAGGCACTAAGATATTGGAAAAAATGTTGTCACAGGAGTATTTTGCTCAGTCAGGCTCCTCTCTATGACAGTACTGATACTGGGAGAAGGGGGGATTTGTAGGTGGTGTCCTGCAAAAGCTGGCTCCCAACAGGACCAAACTCAAGTGTCCCAGCTGCAGAGCAAACTGCAAGACCTTTTCTTCTGGTCAATGTTAATACTTTTAAGCACTGGACAGAGCAAATTGCCTCCTGCCCCATCCTGCTGTTCAAATTTACATCCTTTAATCATTATCGTCATGATCTTCTTTTTCTTATCTTTATCTCACAATTCTTTACAGATAACATTTGGAATAGTCTTTTTTGTTTTTGTTCCTCGAGCTTTGATGTTCACCCATGGTGAGATTTTTGCAATGTGACTGCTTTTTGCCTACCAATTAGGTACCTGCATTCTGATTTCAGGGAAGGCAGTGTCTAAATCACCTTAAAAGTAAATAGGCATTAAATAAATGAGAAGAAAATGATCAAAGGATACCGACACTTACTCAACTTTTCCCATCTTCCTCTCTCAATTCTTCACCCCTCCACCACCAGGTCATCAAGGTGTTTTCATGATCATATTTTCATCACTTGCTTTCTCTCTTCCCCTCTCCCCCCCTTCTCTCTCACATACACATGCTTGGTCACAACCCTAACCCCACTTACATAATATTGCAAACAATCAAGTATCTATAGGAAGAAGGAGAATGATCAAACAGGCAGAAAAACGGCAGGATGAAGAGGCTAAAATTTACTTGTAAGCTGTGTCAAACGCAGAGAGCAGATTTTTGTTGTGATTGAACCATAGTGTTTCAAGAGATGAAGATAAGTGGTTTCAAATAGACGAGGTTTGAAAAAAATAGCAGAAAAAGACCTATATCCACCTTTTTGTGTTTTGCTGTGACAGAGAGAATTCTAAAAAAGTCTTGTTTCTGCTGAGGAAAGAAGCTGTGAATGATTCTTCAGGGTCCTTCAGTTCTATTCATTCCTCAAGGTATTTGGCATGGCAGTGTCCTTGCTAAATCATCTCACAACAGTTGTTTTGTATTTTCTAACATCATGTAGCACCTGGTCAAGCTGTTTGACACAAGGCACATGGTGAAAACACTGAATGAAATATATTTTGTGTGACTGTAAACTCTTTGCATTAACTCGCTGTGTTAGCCTCATTTATCAAAAAACACAACAGAAATAATAATTTTTACTGTTTAAAAACCAAACAAAAAACCCCTTTTTTTCTTCTTCCAGATGTACCATAATGAGATTCATCAAAATGGGAATGAACCTGTAGATCACTTGTGCTCACCAAAGAAGCAGACTCCTTGGACCAAAACAAAAAAACCCTCACAGACGCATGAATGAACGGAATAACAACCCCATAACCAAAAAGCACTAATCATGGTGAAGTGATGAAGCCAAGAGAAGGAGAAGTCTTAAGACATGAAATAAAGATGGCTTCTGTCCTCCTAAAACAAAGGCAAATGACTGGCTTGAAATTAGTACTTTGCCATTGTCAGTTCTGGAAAAACGAAAGTAATCTGCCTTGCTAATGGTGTTGATATTATTGGCAAATTTTACCGCTCTCCAGGCCCAAAACTGTCAGTTCTCAATGAAATATTTGTGCCAAGGCCTACATTAAAATGATGTTATGCTTTAAAATGTTACATTGTGATTGTCTTCAACCATGACAAGCTTTTAGTATCACTAGCCCAGCTTTCTAACAGGCAACATTTTAACCCTTTCACTACCAACCTTTCTGCTTTGCTTATACATGCCAGTGCCAGCTACTTAAATTTTTTTTTTTTTAAAACAAAAAACGCAACACTTTATACATGTGTGGGAGAGAATGAATAAAATTACTAATGACGACAGTGCCCATACCATGGCTACCAATCATACATAAGGGCACTAATGTTAAGTACTGTCTTTTTATCTCGTCAAACACAAGAGTATAGTGTCAGGATGTCCCCCTAGTACGTCACATTTCTGCAACAATGGCAGTTAGCCAGTCATGTCACAGAAATACAACACTGGCACTAAAAAAAAGAGAAGCGTCTCACACACTGGTTCTTACCTCTGTCCATCGTAGATTAGCCAGATCCAGCTCAAAGGTGTAGGAGAGAGCGTCCTGAGCACTATCAGAGAAGGAATTCTGACCACCAGCTATGTACAGAATGTTGTTGAGACTGCAGGCAGAAAACTCTCGTAGACACAACACAGGCAGCTGGAAGGAAGAATGGCGCAGTTCTGAAAAGTGGATCTTCTGACGTAGCGACTCCACGCCACGGGAGTACTCGTCAGTCAGGGCTGCGTACGACACCGGCAGGCAGAAGAACATGGAGGGAATGCTGTCGTGGGTGCCTAGAGACACTACCACGTCCACAGGGCACCGAATGTTGCTCTGCACAGGGTGCGTGATCCTGTAGGACTTGGGGTCTGTCTTGTACACACGCACTTCTTCCGTGATGTAGGTGAGGATCTCTGCCCGAAGCTCCTCCGGAGGGTAGTCCTCTTCTCCATCACAGACAATTTCTGTCACTCGGATGTGCTTCAGTACGCGTCTCAGGTGCTTTTTGGGGTCAGAGGTAATTTCTGTAGGCCCACAACGAAGCCACTGTTCTACTAGACGTACAAGCTCCCATTCTGAATTCACCTGAAAGAACCCAAGAAGGCATGGTTTATCACTGTACATGTCCGTAATACTGGAATCTTGCCAGCAGCTAACAAAAAAATCGCTTCATTCATTTTTCAAAATCCCAAGGCTCTTTCAAACAGTACTTTTCCTGATAACAATGATCACAGGTGCACATTTACACCCACCCGCATCCAACACACACAAACACATACTCACGTACATGCACACTCACACAATGTATACGCATTGTACACACAGGTGTGATGAGTGAAACAGGGAGCATTTTCTGGGTGACCCTCAAGGTGTTAGCTGGGGAATGTTCATCAACATACCACCTGTCATCAGGGACTCTTATATGTCTTTTCTTGGCCATATTCTCCATCAGATACTGCTTTTAAAAAACAAAAAACTCTTTCCTTTCTCCCTGTCTTCTCCCTAACTCCCGGAGCTGAAGTCTTTAAAGGCATTGCACTGAAAATGTCAAGCAGTGAATATTGGGCCCCTCCAATCCATTCATATTGTTAAAACCCTGCAAACCACAGAGATAATTATCAGGGCTTTCATCTTGTTCACTGTTAAAGGTAAGATTAGAACTGTGCTTCTGTGTACAGATTAAAACACCAAGGTTATGGCCAAATCTTCTGTCCTTCCTCACATCAATCCCTAAGCCAACCATCAGAATCAAACCAGGACAGTCACCATGTTGTGGAAGAACCACATAAACTATACATAATGGGATAAAGCAAGTACCTGAGACTGTGTATGTAGTTACCTTCCCCCAACTATATTGACTCGTATCAGACAGAAAAAGCATGATTCTCTCAGGAATGAAAGAAAGAAGGAAACAAACCATGTCAGATGGAACACTGTGAAACATGATTTTGAGGAATCTGCAGTGAAAGGTTTATGTCTATTGCCCTGGACATCTGGGCAATCGACAAGTAGATGCTTCAAGGTTACACATTCATCACATGTCACATGGTAATACCATGCAGTTTAATCGCCTTTGAACAAATGATTGTGGGCAATGTAAGAATGGCTTATACGTACCCTGGTGAGTCTTGAGCATGTACAGACATGAAGAAACTCTCTTTTAAAGTCCAGGCATGGTACTGAGGGAAAAGTCTTTTTCTCTGAAATGGTTTGGGGGTCCAGGGGGCATTTGCCCCCTAGCAGGGTCAAGGGGCAGAGCCCCTTATGGGGGTCAGGGGGCAAGGCCCCCTGAAGCTGAAGGTTTTTCAGTAATTCTAGGCTGTAAAAAAGCCTCTCCTTAATTTCCGTTCTTCACAGTAAGCAATCTCTGCCTTAAGATAAGCTCTCCTTTATCAGTCCTTTCTTCACCCAAAGGAGGTTTTATACCCAAGTAATCACATAGCAAAAATAGGGACATATCTAGACAATTGTGTGTGTGTGTAAGTGAGAGAGAGAGAGAGAGAGAGGAGAGAGAGAGAGGAGGAACTGTGATGATCTGTGTGTGAGAAGAACACTGTGTGGGTGAGGAGAGAGAGAGAGAGAGAGAGAGAGAGAAGAGACGGAAAAAAGAGAGAGAGAGAGGAGAGAGAGAGAAGAAGAGAGAGAGAGGAGAGAGAGAGAGAGAAATTGTGTGTGTGTGTGTTGTAGTGTAGGTGGTGTGTGAGTGTTTTGTATGTGGTGTGTGTGTGTGATGTGTTGTAGAGAAGAGGAGAGGAGGAGTAGAGAGAGGAAGAAGAAGAGAGAGAGAGAGAGAGGAGAGAGAGAGAGAGAGAGAGAAAGACAGAGAGAGGCAGGCTAGCGAGAAGATAAGCAGTGTGTATGTAGAGAGAGAGAGAGAGAAGAGAGAGAGAGAGAGGAGAGAGAAGAGAGAAGGGAGAAGAAAGAGAGACAAAGAAAGAAAGAAGAGAGAGAGAGGGGGGGTGGTTCTATCTGTGAAAAAGAAAGGGGAGGCTAGTCAGCTGCTGATTGTTTTGTAAACATTGACAGCACCCACAGCTGAAGTGGAACAGTCAGTGAAAGCCCCTCACCACCACCACCCACTCTCCCCCTTCCCTCTTCCTACCATCCCTTTTCTGGTCCATCCCTTTCATAAAACCCAATACCTATTGTTGATACACATGGCCCCTTCTTTCAACAGAGACAGCCCACTTGCTGTCTAGTGATGACTCCTGATGTTGAGAAGAGAAGGGAAGTAAGCCGAGAAGAGAAGGGAAGTAATCCGAATGGAACAGTTACATCCCTTTAGGCCTAACTGGGTTTTGGTTGGTTTCTTTCTTTTTTTCCTCTTTTGTTGTTGATTTTTTCCTTTTCGCGGATTTCCATGAATTCGCAGATATGTACCATGCCTGAAGGTCACAGATTGCAAGCGAGGTATGTTTGTGTGGTCACAGATTGCAAGCGAGGTATGTTTGTGTCATCCACATCCCCAGCCATGCTTTTCTATCAAGGGACACGTTTTCAACATATGCACAAGGCACTGTCTGTGTACTCACACACAAGACCCCAGTTATAATCTGATTTGAAGGACTTGTAAGGGAACAAAGCTGGAATCAATGTTAACTCCAGATACAAAATTCCCCTCAATTGGACAGCTCAGCGAAGATTTGAACCTGCACCCTCACATAGATCAGGTGTCTAATGCTTTAACCACCCCCTGATTCCACCCCCTGCTATTTTCTTTTCTTTTTATTAACTCATTGAGGTTGTGCCGAAGCTTAAGATTCGGCAGACTTACGATTTTTTTTAAAAACACAAAGTAATGGTTAACTCAAGGAAAATTACTCTGGCCTGTAGGGCAATCATTTTTCTAAACACAGTTGCTTTCCTTGACCATAAGCTTGCCTAGTTTTTATCTGTTGGCCAATTTTCTTTGACATGTCAACAAGTGATATCTTTGAGATTTCAGGCACCCCAGTGTTATGATTCTTTAAAAAAATAAGTCTGTTGTACAAAAAGTGAAATCACATGGATTCAGCCAGCTTCAGGGAAGTTTACTTTGGTGAAAAATCATCACATTGATTCAAGGGGACTAGTTGATGACTAGTTCAAGCCATTTAAGATACCAACCCTAATTTTCAAAACTTTTTATTTTTCAGCATTCAGTGACATATTTTGGAAATTTGTAAAAAATAAATAGTCATCTATTAAAAAACTGTGAAACAATCTCAAAAGAAGACATTATAAACTTTTCAATGATATATAATGAGTATGTCATTATTATGTTGGGTAAGTCTGCTGAATTTTTCAAATATAGCCAAAATCATGCGTCACCACAAAATGGCGGAATCCATTTCACTGCGACTCCAATGAGTTAATCAACAAGAGTTATTTTGTAACTCTTGGTGTTTTGGGGTATGCCCAATATTGACACCCTGGGGGTCACCCAAAATATACACTCCATTTCTCTCATCACACTTGGGAATCACTGTGAGAGTATACACTGGATGATAACTTTGCATGTTTGGCCATTTTGAAAAAAACCTTGCCACAGAAACAGCCATACAACAGGTTCAGGGGATTTTTTCTCCCTTAGTGGAGAGGACACTCAAGAGCTTGTCATGGATGAAGACAATCTTGATATAACATTCCAAAGCATTGCAATTTCTAAATGTAGGTTTATGCACTTTGCTCACATCAACAGCTGACAAAGCCTTTGGCCTGGGCTGGGCAGAAAGTATGAACACCTTTCCTTTAAAAAATAATTACTTGAGCCCCATTCCTGCCAGTCTTCTTCCTCTCAACCAAATACTACAGACTTAGTACTAGGGTCAATCTCAACAATGATTCCCAGGAGTCATAAGTGAGACAGAGTACCAATTCTGGGTGACCTGCAGGGTGTCAGTTAAGCTGGTGAACGTGCAGCAACACCACCACCACCACAACAGCATTACCTTGGTCTTATCACTGGCCAGGAGGTCTTCAAGCAGGGAGGAGGAGAGATGAACCAGCCAGCTGTCAGAGGCACACAAGTCCATGACCTGACCTGACATGAAGGTCACGATGTTCTGGCCCAGCCGGGTCAAGGAGTACTTGTGGTTGAGGGCCAGCAGCTCTTCAAAGTTGACGGTGGACAGGGGCTTACTGCGGCAGACGTACTGGTCGCAGATTTCTTTCAGCACGGGGATGTCTAGGTAGTCGGCAGTGTCCAGGATCTGTGTCAAGGTGGCCATGCTGGTGTTGCTCCTTTCCAGCTGCTGTATGCTGTCCTCCTGGTCAACACGTTGCCACAACTTTTGTAATGTTCAATAATGACGATGATGATCATAACGATCACAGTAACGATGATAATTATAACAATGATGATGATAATCACAATGATCTTATATAATGACAATTATAACAATGAAGATGATGATAATGGTAATGAAGCTAATATTGTGATGATACATCACTATTTCATAATATGACAGATGGCAGTGAGATGCCCTTCACACAATTGTCTGTAGCTGAAATGACAACTGGTTTGGTTTCATTAAAATTTTGACCATTATTATCCACACAATTAATCATGGTACTTTTTACATGTGGTTCAACAAGCTCCTGCCAAAGCCCAGTACAATAAATATGGTTGGTAAATCATAAGAACCAAATCAAAATAAACAAATCTGGTTAACTTTCTCAAGATGTTTTGAACAAGCACTCACGTTTTGCAACATTTATGATACTGAAAAGGGCATGTTTTCAAACAGAAAGAACCTTGCACAGACCTGTGCACCATTAAACTACAAGTAATCAGAATATTTTAAAGACAATTTTCAGTATTTTCCAGTTTCAGTATTTCATGCTCAGTATGTGACACACTTTTTCCAAGTGAAAAATAAATAAAACTTTTCTCATCTATTCTTTGTTTTGTTTTCTCCACTTGCTTTTGATTCTTTGAACTCTCTGTATATAGTGAAATAATTTGATGAAATATTGAGAATCATGAGGGAATTAGTGTAGGTGGCCACAACATCAACAACCTGAGATATGCAGATGACACAGTCCTTATCGCCGACTCTGAAGAAAAACTGCAAAAGATTTTAACAACAGTAACAGACGAAAGCCAAAAGAAAGGATTACAGCTCAATGCAAAAAAGACAGAATGCATGGTGATCTCGAAAAAAGCTGTTATACCACAATGTAACATAGCCTGTAAAGGAGAGAGAATCAGACAAGTAAACACCTTTAAATATCTTGGATGTACTATCATCCCGAACGGCAAGTGTGACACACAAATCAAGAAGAGAATCAGTCAATCTAAGGCAACTTTTAACAACATGAAATGCATTTTTACCAACAGTAAGATAAGCCTCAAGACAGATCCATGTTTTGAGAGCCTACGTATGGTCCATTCTTCTGTACGGATGTGAGTGCTGGACCCTAGCCAAGGACACAGAACAGCGACTAGAAGTAGTGGAGATGTGGTTCATCCGGAGAATCATGAAAGTCTCATGGACAAAAAGAAAAACAAATGTAGAAGTAATGGAAATGGCTAGATACAAGAGATCCCTTCTCAACACCATCAGAGAAAGACAGCTCAAATTTTTCGGCCATATAATCAGGGCTGACGGACTAGAGAGAACTGTTATGGAGTGGCAAAATCTGTGGAAACAAGAGCAGAGGAAGACAACGCACAAAATTCACAGACAGCTTAAACAAATTCGCAACAAATAAAGAGGGCACCAACAATGAGCTCATGAGAGGGACCGAGAACAGGGAAAAATGGAGAGCCATGATCGTCGATGTCTGCAGGACCAGACCAGACACTTGAAGAAGACAGCTTTCAAAAGATATTAAAGGGGGGAGTGGGGGGGGAAGAAGTTGGAGTGTGTGTGTTAGAGAGAGAGAGAGAGCGAGAGGTAGGTAGATAGGGGAAGACTTGTGAAGAAGGGAGTTGGGGGAAGAGCGTTTGAATTGTGTGTGTGTGTGTGGGGTAGGGGGTGGGGGGGCACACATGCGCCCATCCACATCTTTCTTTATATCTATACATCTATATTTTTTTACTTTGAGGATAATGAAATAAGCACATGTGCTTTTCATGCGTGGGAATGAGCGTGCATGTGTGTGCGCGCATGTGTGTGAGGAGAGAGTTGGGTATAGTAGGACTAGTGAAGAAGGGAGATGGGGAGAGGAGAGAGAGAGAGCTTGGGAGAGAGAGCGAGAATCTTTTTGTGGAAGGAAAAGAAGAAAGTTAACATAGCTGACAGCCTTTCAGAATCCAAACATGGAATTTGGTGGGGAGTGGGGGGGGAGGGGGGGGGGGGGGGGGGGGGAAGAGGGGGGCTTGCCCCGCTCCTGAAAAAGCAGGGTTCAGGAGATGCAAACTTATTTGACTTACAGTAGCTGAATTCCAAACCAAGCATAAATGAGGGTCAGACTTCGTCGGCTCTTCGAAGGCCTAGTTGGCTACAGTTTCATAATTTATCTGTCCACTACTGCCTGTTGGTCAATGCTGCATCAAAGAAAACTTATACTGCTGACAGACAAACATAAGGTACTGAACGACCACCTTTTGTCAAAGCCTCACACCAATACAAAAAACAACAACACAACCAAACATACCAATATAAGAAATCAGTATAAAAAAAGGCAGAAAATGGTTGTTGTTGTTTGTTTTTTTTAAATAAAGGAAGGCAGAATAATGATACACATATTAAAAATCACATCATTTAAAAACACAAGACAAAAAATGGTCACATAGAAAACACAAAGGATTAGAGAAAAACTTCAAAAGAGAGGACAGCGAAAGAAAAAAAGCTATCAAAAGAGAGGACAGTGGAAGAGAAAAACTTCAAAAGAGAGGACAGTGGAAGAGAAAAAGCTATCAAAGAGAAAGTAAAGGAGATAGCAACAGCAAGGGAGCACAGTGAGTGAGTGTGTGTGTGAGAGAGAGAGAGAGAGAGAGAGAGAGGAGAGAGAGAGAGAGAGAAGAGAGAGAGAGAGAGAGAGAGAGAGAGAGAGAGAGAGAGCGAGCATGCCTGTGTGTGTATGTGTGGATGCATGTACACTTGTGTGTGTGCGCACATATAGTACAGAATTAATACAAACTTCTCAGTAAGGAATTCAAGGAGTTTTCAAGATATTCAATGGCGCAATTCATGCAGTATTTCATTTGTAATGTACACACACTAAGCTCTATCACCAATTGCAAGTGAAAAATGAAATTAGCAATAAAGAGGAACAGCCATGAAGCTTTGAGAATCCAGAAACGGAATTTGGTGTGAGTGGGTTTAAGAGGGGGCAGAAGGTGCACGGGTCTACCTGCATGTAAAACAAGGGATTCAAATGGGCCGTTACCACACAAATCCATTGATCAGGCCATAGGAGAACTTCAAAGGCTCCAGGAAACCACCTGCTGTAATCATATCACTATAGCTTTTTCCCTTTCAAATGAATGGATGTGTTGCAGTAATAAACTGACATTTTGTGACCAAACTCCCACAAATGACCTGCTGTCACCCAGGATGACAAATCTTCAAATTCCCACCTGGCATTTGGTCAGAAGAGAGAGCACCAACTGCAGCACATCTGAGGGAATGAGCTTGAGGGTAATGGTCTTTGTCCGGGTCTCCTTCATCTCACTGTGCAGCAGAGAGGAGAAGTAGCCGGAGAAGAGAGAGAGCTGCGAGGGGTTGATGGCCACGCTGTTGCCGTCAGAGCAGATGCAGATGTAGTTGGCATCCTGAGCCTGCGATTTGGGCGTGGTCCCTGGGAACTTCACAGCCATGGCTGAGACACTGGTCAATCTGACAACACACAGTCACCGGTTTGATTAGGACTATTATACAATGTCTTTGTCATTATTATCATCTTCATCATCATTTTTATTCTTGGAAGAGGAGGAGTTGAATGCTGTTGTTACACTTCCCCAGCGTATCACCCTGAAGGTCACATATAATATGCACTCTGTCTCACTCATCCCACCTGGGAATCATTGAGAGATGCTAAGAACATGCTGGATGAGAAGTTGATGTGTACAATTGTTTTTCAAGTACCTTACCATGTAAGCAGTCATACTCCGACTTCAGGGTCTTTTCTATTTTAAAAGAGAGTGCAGGTTGTTCGGCTGAGAGCTTGCCATGGCTGAAGCATTACAACATTTCAATGTTAGCTTTGGCACTTAGCTTGCATCAATAACTGGCAATGGTTTCTGTCTGGGCCAAAGTCATACAACTCTGGTATGAAGCCAACAGACCACTCAAAACTACATCAGGGTTGGGAGCAGTAGAAAAACTGCCACAGAAAACTATGTATGTCAAAGTTAGACATTAAAACAAATAAACTTAAAACGAGAGAGGGAGGGAACAGAGAGGGGATGGACTCAGCCTAACGGCTAGAGCATCATAGTTTGTGATCTGACAGTTAATTGAAAGCCCAGGTATATAATGCCTCCACTGAGATGTCTGCATGGATTTTTTCAACTGGAGTTAACACTGGTGCTGACTCCATTTCCCTATGCAAAACATCTTAGTGCACAAGTAAAAATCCCCTTTGTCTTTTGTAGAAGAGTAGGCCATCTACAACTGAGGGCATGGATGACATAAACATACCCAGCATGCACCCAACCCTTGTTTTGGCTTCTCCCTCAACTCTTTCGGCAGTCAACAGGCCACCACACTGAAACTTTCACTGTTTCAGGCAATGTATCTGAATCTGGCAGAACTCATCCCTCTCCAGGTTGCAGAGCTCAGCAAATGCTGGGTGTACCCCTACATCAGAACGTGGCTACCTTTTAAAAAAAATTATTTCTGTATTTAAAAAAAAAAGTGGCTTCCTTAATGGTGGGTCAAAATGACCGCATAATATATATATATATATATATATATATATATAATATATATATATATACATACACACACAAATCCTACCATTGGTGAACCTCAACGCTCTAGCCAAGGGACAGCAAAAACAATAAATGCTGGATATGCTCGTCTTATCTGTACACTTGCACACAGTAGCTTAACTTCTAATTCTATCTGAAGGAACTGTATAGATCTATACAACATTACAGGAGGCAAATTCTGCATTGAATTAATGATGAGAAAGACTGGTCGACTACTTCGCATGATAACAATATGAATACTGCATTCAGTCACAACCCCTACCACAGCATTCTGTGTATGATACACACAATGAAAATTTTTTCTCTCTCAAAAGCATGATACCGACCACAAAAAAACCAACCAACCAAACAAGCCAACCCATACTCAAATAAGTCATCTATAAACAAACAAGAACATACTCAACATGCGTAGCACACAGCAACCTACTATTGGCAGTTCAATGCAGTTGAGCTTTTTTTTCACACAAACTGACACAGTACCAACTCATATTGATCAACTTTCTGACAATATTAACAAGTGACAGCCCTGGTATGGCTTCTGTGGTCAGCAGGACCATAAACATGATCAGACTGCTAATATTCTCAATGCTTAAGTCAACAAACTTCCAAGGACATTGAACTGGCAACATTACATGTAAAAAAACAACAAACACACACCTGAATATGTGGAACGAATGCCATAAAATCTCTCCAACGTTTTTTGAAAAACCCAAACCTTAAACAAAAACAATAAACCCAAACAAGCAAACCCCCTTCCCCCAAAAACTACAACACAAAAGAAGATTAAGAAAAGAAAAGGAAGGGAAAAGAGAAGAAAGTTAGAACCAAACAAACCAACACTGGTCAGCAAAAACAGACATGAAGACACTGTCAACAAATTAAACAAATAATCACCAACCTAAGGTACACCAGAAATTATTTGAGATAAGAAACCCCGGATGTTGAAGGAAGCAACTCTTAACTGCACTTTCAAAAGACTTGCATCCCCTGTTTTCTTACTGGGGAAAAAACTATTCAAAAGCAAAACAGACAGCAGAAGATGGCGCTGATGCTTTTTAAAAAATAAACATGGTGAATGCACATTTTCTGTCAAATATTTTCTAAAACATGGTGAATGCCCATTTTCTGTCAAATATTTTCTAAGAGTTTCAAGAATTACAGAAACTCAACACTCACACACTCATTCAACCTATAGATATAATATTATATGAGTATGCACATGCGTGCACACACACACTTACACAGACACACACATGCATGAACACAGACACACACATGCATGAACACAGACACACACATGCATGAACACAGACACACACACACTCAGACACTCACACACACAGTCACAGACACATATATAATACACTCATTTTTCTGTATGTTGGTTGTTGTTTGTTTACATTCCTACCCGATACCCCCCCCCCCCCCATGTCTTTTTCCATTACTTTTTTGTTATTACTGTATTATCATTTTTAGTGGTGATGGGCGATTATCATCATTGTATCAGCTTATTGTAATCATTATTATCGAATTATTTGTCTGATCTTTTATGTTTGATTGGTATTGAATGTATATTTTAAATGTTGAAAAGTACTACTTTAAGAACATGAGCACATATGAATAAATGTTCATGCATGTTGAGAGGAGAGGAGCTAGATATAATTGGTGACAGTATTCCCAGTATTGTCAAGCAATTAGGTATGGATGCATAGTATTTTCTTCTTTTTGTTTGTTTGGGGATTTTTGTTTTTTTGTTTTTGTTGATGTTTTTTGGGGGGAGGGGTGCTTTGTTCTGTTTGTTTCCTTGTTTGATTCTTTTGTTTGTTTGGGGTTCTTGTTTGTGTGTGTGTGTGTGTGGGTTTTTTGGTGTTTTTTGGGGTGTTTTTTTTTTTTTTTTGGGGGGGGGGGGGGGGGGGGGGGTGGGTTCACAGTGTTTTGTGTGTTGGTTGTCATTAATTATAAAGTATGACAATGAAACAGGCAATATTGTAACCTGATATATTTTGTCTCATATTTGACTTTTTTCTCTATTTTCTTGTAATCCAAATCTAAGTGAGTACAAATGTGCGGTGTTTGTACATGAGTATGTGTACGAATGTGGTGTGTGTGTTGTGTTGTGTTGTGTTATATTGCATTGCGTGTGTGTGTGTGTGTGTCCATTTTTTGTTGTTGACAAGGTTTTTTTTGTTTTTGGTCATGTGTGTATGTGATTTCTTTCTTTTTTCCTGTCTCTATTTTTCTTTTGGAGTTAGTTTTATTATTATTGGTTATGGTAATAATGTAGTTAGATAATACTGATCAAGTTGTTTTTAGCTCCTAGATAGATGGCTTGATGAAAAAAAACATTGCTTATTGAATGTACCATCTGGAAATAAACATTTCACTTGACTTGACACACACATACGCTAATGCGCATACACACACACATAGAGAGAAAAACGATACAACAGAGAAATCTCCATGGTGTCCTGTACACAAAAACACAGCTCTATGTGCTACTTTTGAGTAGATGCTTATGCATTATCCTTGAACTTGTTGAAGTAAAAGAATTTGAAAGTTGATTTGAACACACACAAACTCACTCACACACACAGACACGCACATACACACACACAGAACTAGATGATACAACAGAAAAATCTCCATGGTGTCTTATGCACAAAAGCATACATCTACATTCCTGTATGCTAATTTTGAGCAATCCACATGGAGTAGTCTTTCACCAGCAGCATTAGAAATTCTACAATAAGGTTTTAAACCAAACGAGTGATTTTCTCTTAATGTCTTATCCATCAATAATAAAACAAGACACCTTCAGCAGAGGCAAAGCTGAACACTTTAATATAAAAATCTCACGGTTGCAGCAGATCAATAGTATAACATTCCGACAAGGAGTATCAGAACATTGATCTACACACTCAACCATAAACATGATCTATACATTCAACCACAAACACATGTAATGATGTATACATACCTGGAACAACTCATGTTCACAAACTCTCCCTGACAGAATCACTAGTACAATTTTCCAAGTAAACCAAATGCTCACAGCATACTCCAAGTCACAGCCATTTTCCACATCTCTTCACCACAGAGAACACTTCGCATCTAATGGTCTTCCTCAATTTTTCATGCGTATGCTTTGACTCCTTGTCATCCATTACGCAAACACACAAGCACGCGCACAGTGCCATGGAGATAGTTTCCATTTTGCTGGGGAAAAAACAAACCAGACCTCCTGCCCACACACTTTTGTCAACGATTCCCACTGGTACAAGATCATGAATGCATACCTCCACTACACTCCCACACCCAAGCTTTCACAAAACAGAACGTATTTATTTGATTTGGAGGGGGAAGGGTAAAAGAGGGGAAGAATGAATAGGGAGGGTCGCATCTCTTCTCAGATGCCAGAAAAAGATGGGAGAAGGACATAACAAAAACAAACAAACAGAAAGATACTGATTATACTGCACTTTCAAACAACATTGCGCAGCCTGCTATCAAAAAAATACTTCGCCCACCCACAGCAAAAACACCAGACGTCACGTGCGGAACACGCTGGAAATGTGGGAGCATAGTGACATTTGCCTGTGTCCAGAGCAGCCAAAAATAACAGCTGGGAGCCAATCAACTTGCTTCCCACACCCCCACCTCACGTGTCTGCCATGCTGCCTGCTTGATATAAGACACCCCTCCTGATTTTGCACGCAGCCAGCTATTTGCAGCACAGTGACGAAGAACAAGTTTCCATCGATCAAGACTAGGTCTGAAACTAGATTAGGTCAAGACGCAAAATCAATACAATCCTTGGGAACCCTCCTGCCTTCCACACCAGGGGGGGTGAAAACAGCACATTGCATAGTGATAGGCTGCTGAAAATGTGCACGCGTGTGTGAGTGTGTGTGTTTGTGCATGTGAGAGACAGAGAGACAGACAGACAGACTGTGTGTGTGTGTGTGAGAGTGAGAGAGAGAGAGAGAGAGAGAGAGAGAGAGAGAAGAGAGAGAGAGAGAGAGAGAGAGAGAGAGAGAGAGAGAGAGAGAGAGAGAGAGGGAGAGGAGAGAGAGAGAGAGAGAGAGAGAGAGAGAGGGGGGGGGGGAGAGGGAGGGGGGAAGCAAACATCTGACAAATGACACAAAAACAATCTTTAGTTAATATTACAAAACAAGCATTCTTTTTCTCAAATTTTACTTTCTTCTGGAAAAAAAAGGGGGAAAGAGGAGGTGGGGGCGGCAGTGGGGATAGAGGAAGGAGGAGGGAAGACAGATGTATACTACTAGAAGAGTGACAGTTCACAAACAACACACATTCTGTACAACAGACAGAAACAAATCATCCACTGACAGAAATGCACTGCAACAAACAGCAAACACACTGACAGGCACAGAAACATGCATACAGCTAACAGATACAGGCACTGACAGTGAAGGATAAACAACCACAAGAGGAGAAGGAGGAGGAGGAGACAGGGGACAAGGGAAAAGGTGGAAGCGTTCATTCACAAACAGCCCACTTTCAACCTCTTTCCTGTGGGCGTACGTACGCGAAT
This sequence comes from Rapana venosa, assembly GCA_028751875.1. Classification (NCBI taxonomy): domain Eukaryota; kingdom Metazoa; phylum Mollusca; class Gastropoda; order Neogastropoda; family Muricidae; genus Rapana; species Rapana venosa. The sequence goes on along the minus strand of CM054143.1, from coordinate 56,999,036 downwards.
GAAATAAACCACACACATTTTCCATTTTTGGACTGTAATTCAATCTGTTTTGCTTTCTTGCATAACGTGTCTGCACAAAAAGGTCATCAGATTTTTGCTGTAGATTATCTCTAAACCTACAAAAAAGAAAAGTTTCATTCATTTAGCAAAGCCACGCGATGCTGCACGTGAGTTGCTGAGAACTTTCTATTTTGATCCCAATGTTGTTATTGTAAAGAAAACATTTTTCATTCATACACGCTCCTCCTCTCAAAATAGCATCAACATCTTTACTTTGTCTATTTATGTGTATCTCCAAACGCACTGTTTATAACAGCAGAGAATTTTTTTGTTTTAAGATTATACAACAATCAATAACAAAAGCAAAACCAACAAACAGAATAATAAAAATCATGATGATGATGACGACGGCAATGAATGGTGATGATGTTATAGCAGCAGGGTTAGTATAGTTGATAACAATAATTGTAATAATAATAATGATAATATTAATAACCACAACAGAGCAAAATCATAGTTTCCAGCAGAGTCTTATAATTCCATCCCTCAATCTTTTGAATCAGACTCTAGTGAAAGGGAGGAAAACCAAAAGATCATCTTTACAGCCTGCTTGTGCAGGCAATTACTTTTGCTATTTGACTTTTCAACCAAATCAGTATAATCTACTAGTCTAGTATAAAAAATCTTCTTTAAACTTAAATGTCTTTTTGTCATAACAATTTGAATGTGAGATCTGTTTTCTTACTCTGTTAGGCAGTCTCGAATGCAATCTGACGGAAGTCAGCACTATAAAGTGACTTAGTTTAAATGTTGACACCAAATTTTTATAAAACGTTTAGGCTTTTCCCTTCCTTTATCTACAATGAAATAGATATAATCCATGGGAGAGTGCCTTGAAAGTTCTGTTTGAAGAAAAGCTCAGAGAAATTTTACAAAATATACATATGCACAGTTATAATGAATGGCAATGGCATGGTCAATAGTAACTGTTAATAACAACATAGCATTGAAAGTCAAAATCAAAGTAAAAAAAAAAAACCCCAAAGAAATCCAGATGGTACAACGCATAAGCAATACATTTGCCTTTTTCCTTCAAGCCAACCATAAAAAGCTACCCCTCCCCAAAAACAAACACACACACACATACTTTTTAAAAAAATCTAACAAATTATGTCACTCAAGATATCGAGGCTTTGTGATACATTAGCTCTTTAATGAGACTACATTGATGACTGATCACTAGTTCAGATTCTTTGTTTTATTCCTATCTCCAGTAGATTTTAAAACACTTCCTTGTCACCTTCATTAATATTAAAAAATCTGCTAACTGAGCAAAAACAGTAAGAGTATCTCTGATAAATCTTCAGGTAGATCTGCAAAAGCTTAAAGCAAAACAGGAGAATAACAATTAAACTTTTAAGTAATACAGAACTCGTGTAGTCCTTGCGAAAGATAAGATTTCTTCTTTGTCGAATGCTCAGACAGCAACGATTGTTGTCCGTCTTATGTCAGTTATGAGCAAAAATGTGTTACGCTGCCGTTAAGCACCTGACAAGTCAGACTCAGCCCATCTGACTTCGTCATAAAAGAGAACAGTTATCTTTTAAGTCTTTTTTGGAAAAAAGGCAGGAGAATAGACCAAGAAGGCAGAAAATAGACAAGAAGGAGGTGACAGGAAAAAAAAGAAACAAGGCAGAAACAAAGAGAGTGATAGAAAAGAGGAAATTTCTAGCACAAAATTTCCAGAAGGTGGGGGAGCTATTTACACTGACAGACCCCCCAGCATCCCCATGGAAGAAGATAAGATTTGATTAGGTGCTTACTGATCTGATTTTGTAACAAATTACTTATCTGTTGAGATTGAAAATTCTTGACAAAATCATACACCTGACTTGTTTGTCGCTACACTAATTTTATCACAAATATATATATTTTATTATTTACAGTTGACAATATAAATAATACTTGTCCTCTTTTTTAAAATTATAATAAAATACAGACTGTTGAACACTTGCAGTTGCACAGTTGCTCTATTTGTGTCGTTACTTTTACTAGATAATAAGCAGGGGATTGATCAGCCTTTACAAGTAGCTTTTTTCATTAGAATAAGTTTAACCTAAAATGGTTGTTCCCTGGTTAGTTTGGAAACCTATAATGTTGAAGAAATCTGTGTGTGCGAGCGTGTGTTTTATTTATTTATACCACTTTAAGTCAAGGCAGATTTCTCTGCGTGAAATTTGGGCTGCTCTCCCTGGGGCAGAGCACATTTCCACAAGAGCAGTGCCACCCATTTCGTTCTTTTTCTGTCTGCAACTGTATCTACCTGAGTGGATTTTTTCTACAGAATTTTGCCAGGGACAACTCTCTTGGTCCCGTGGGTTCTTTTATGTGCGCTAAATAATTTTGTGTAACACACGGGACCTTGGTTTATCGTCCCATATGAAAGACTAGTACCCAGACCACCACTCATGGTCTAATGGATGGGGGAAAAGTTTCGGGTCCACACGGGATTCGAACTACGCACACTTCCAACCCGGACTTTTCGCTTTCTACACAGGCGCATTACCTCTAGACTATCGAGTGGCTTCTTCCATAACATTCAATGATAGTATTGATCCAGGAACAATTCACAAGTAAAGCATAATACAGATTGTGACTCATTACATTAGTGTGATTCTGTTTTAGTAGAAATAGCTACTTGTCAAACTCACTGGGACATTTGAATATCTCATGTTACAAGACACACAAGTATCTACATCCAAGTCTTTTTTTATCTACTTATTTTCTCGTTCCTTGGATAGAGCTCTGAGGTTCACCATTGGTAAGATTTTGCGTATACGACCATTTTTGCCCACCATGAAGGTAGCCGCATTCCAACTTCGGGGGATACATCTAATTCAGGTGAGAACAGTAAGTCTGGTCCCAGACAGCTCATAAAAAGTACAGCAAATTATATACATATATAAATATATATATAAACATCAAATAATACTGATCAATAGTAGCATCTAACAAGTTTCAAGTACAGATATGACAGCAACAGGTAAAAAAAATGATGAAATTTATAGCACCATTTTTTTTTTTTTTTAAGGTGAGGATATCATTTATACTAAAAAATCCTCCAGCATCCCCATGGACCATTTAACTTACAAGTTACATATGCTATGGAACTGTAGCACAATTTTTACCACAAAAATAAAACAAAATCAAAGATGAAAAACAACCGACCCTCCCACACACACTTTCTGTAAAACTCTGAAACACACACACCAACACACAACAACAACAAAGAAAACCCCAAACCTAAGAGCAACAGCTAACCCTATGTATCTTAACAATTGATGGAGGGAAAACCGAACAAAACAAAATGTGTAAGGAAGCATACACATGTGCGTGTGCATAATGTATGATGGAGGAGGAAGAAGTCTGTAAACCAATCTATATTATATTTGTGCACTGAAAATATATAGCAGGCTGATTAAGGTTGCGAAATCCTACTGATGTAGGTCATACGCTTTTGTTTTGAAAAAGTTTTACTGCGGACATCTGTTTTACACGTGACAAAGTCAATCATAACTTAGGTATTCTGTTTACTGAAAGCTTTTTATGGTTGTATACATTTTTGGTGAGTCTTCTTTACACCGACATACATCATTGCCTATTTTCAAAATATATTCAAATGGTAACAGTTCTTTTTAGAATTATCAAAAGCACTGAATAGTTTTTTTCCTTGTTTCTTTCTTTTGGCTACCTCATCTTTTGTACTGTTTCTGTCCTATTGTTACCCTACCACTCATTCTGAACTCTCCATCCCAGCCATGTCTAGGCTCATCACACTGCGTCCTTAGGCACTAGAGTCCACATGGCATTGAATCCATTTTGATCCTACTACTTGTGTTTTTGTTAAATATGTTATGAAGCACACTGTGGGATAACACATTAGTGTACTGACTGCCTATATATTCATTAAAGGTAATGAAGAATAATACTCCTTGCTGGGATTTGCTCCCTGTCAATCTGACTGAATTTGAAAACCAAGTTTGATGCAGACCCCACATGTAATGTATACATCCTGTCTTTCTCAAGGCACTATGGAGAAACTCTAGCTGAAGAAAGGCTTTTGATCTCTACCTCTTTTGCATTTTTCAAACATGGTCTGTTTTAAAAAAAAAATGCAAATCAATGCAGTCTGCAGACTTAGATTAAACCAGCCATACTAATAAGAAGCTGAAATTGAACCCCTCCCCCTCCTTTTTTTACCCCACCCCCCACCCCACCCCAAATGATTGTATTCATACCAGTAACACAGTAACAGATTTTCAAATGAAAATTACAAGGAAAAAAAGTGTTGTATTCATACCAGACTCTGTAAATCAAAATTTCAGAAAGAGCTTTTTTCCCACCAGCCTTGACCCTTGTAGTAACTTTTACAAGCAATAAACTTAGGCCTCAGTGACTTTTTAAGATTTACTATGTATCAGCTGTAGCAATGGTATAAAAGTTAAAAAAACAAAACATACCTAATAAATGATACAATAACTGCAATTTAGATTCACTCAAAACGTTTGAATAATGAAGTATGTTCAGAAATGCCAATAATATTCATTGTATTCAATAGCATGCATATTGAGATTACTTTTGGGGGTTTTACTAGTTGCTTTATATTTTTTTAAATTCCAGTTCCTCGGCTAGAGGTCTGACGTTCACTTATGCAACTGCTTTTGCCCCCATTGAAGGTAGCCACATTCTCACTTTGGGAAACAGTAGACTTAATAAAAAGAATATCCAGTTAGCCATTGCACCATTCTGGCACATCAATCATGAGTCTTCATCCAGCAGAATTGCTTTCTTCATCTAGGTCACAAAAAGCATCAGAATAAAGGCTTTAGCATATTTATCTGTATTGTTCATTTATTTTCTTGTCAGAAAATACTACTTTCACTAGTTTGACCTCAAATACATTTTTAATCCAGAACATTTCTTTCCCACCATCCATCTATTTAGGCCAAAAAAATTCTAAGCAGGATAAGAGTTACATTCAATATTTTCTTCTGTTAGGATTCTAATAGTTTTGTAGTAGAAGTCTAGTAGTAGTAGTACTAGTACTAGTAGCGGTAGTAGTGGTGGTAGTAGTAGTAGTAGTAGTAGTAGTAGCAGTAGTAGTAGCAGTAGTAGTAGTAGTAGTAGTAGTAGTAGTAGTAGTAGTAGTAGTAGTAGTAGTAGTAGTAGCAGCAGCAGTAGCGGTAGTAGTAGCAGCAGTGGTGGTGGTGGTGGTGGTAGTAGTATGGTAGTAGTAGTAGTAGTAGTAGCAGCAGCAGCAGCAACAGCAGTAGTAGCAATAGTAGTACTGTAGTAGTTATACTCAGTAGTAGTTAGTTGTAGAACTAGAAGTAGTAGTACTTAGTAGTAGTAGAACTTAATACTTTTAATAGTAGTAGTACTACTGAAGTAGTAGCAGCAGCAGCAGCAGTACTAGTACACAAGTAGTAGTAATCATAACAATTGTAGTAGTAGTAGTAGTAGTTATAAGGACTAGGCTAGCTCAAGCCTAAGCCTCACAGCTTAGTTACTGAATGTTCCATCCATAATTATTTTCTCTACACTGGAGGTCATCAAACGGTTGCCAATTACTCCTTGATAAATTTTTAATTACATGTCAAATTCATGGGCCATGTAGTTCAAGAAAGGCAAGAAATCCCCTGCTTAGTTGAGATTAAAGACAAAAAATCCCCTGCTAGTGCTACCATCTGAAGTAATATGGCAAGCACCACTACCTCCTCATCCCGCTGACTTTTTTTTTAATAAGACAAGAAAAGAGACAGGTATACAAAATTTTAAAAAGAGAGGTTTTAATAAGTAAGATTGGAGCAGAAACAATCTTACCACACATGAATGCATTCTACACTAGCTCCATGTCCAGATTCAATGCAAGGCAATTTAGACATTAATAGATTTAAGTTGGAATGTGGCTACACTTATATGGTGGGCAGAAATGGTCCCCTACGGCTATGCTAATTCTCACCATTGCCGGCATTGGAGAATGTCAGAGCTCTAGCAGAGAAACAAAAATTAAAATACATTTTCTGAGCATGTATCAATTATAATACAATGCAATTGTTTTGCTTTTACTGCATTATAATTTAGGAAAAGTATAAAAAGATACCATTTCAGCAAGTAAGGTGTAAGCATGTTGTTATTGTTGTGTGTGTATCTCATCTGTGTGTGATTCTCTGTGTGTGTGTGTGTATGGCTGTGTGTGTGACTGTGTCAGTGTGTGTGCGTGCATGCGCGTGTGTGTGTGTGCGTGCGCGTGTGTACACGTGCGGTTTTTGTTTTTGTTTCTTGTAAGGCATATTACTATTAGTTTCATAAAGAAGAACACTATGACACACTGAACTTGAAGCAAAGGTTAAGCAGGCTACCACTGTGTGTTGGGGTGACAGTAAACTTCACTGTAAATAAAGTTTAGACAAGACAGATTTTCTAAATACAAGACACAAGTATGTGCTCTGATCTTATTTTGTTTTCAGTGTCACCATACTACACACTACACAGAAACAGTGATATCAAGCAGAAAATATTTTTCTTCTGAATATAAATCAGTATAGACCTAGAGTTATCCATGATTATAACTTTTTATGGTTATTACTTCATGAAGAATGTATTCATACATTTAAATTCAAGACAGTACAAAAGACAGAACAGGGGAATAGATCACATGATCTTTGAAATGGCATCATTGTGTACTGTACATCATGTGTACAGACTGCAAGCTCTTCATACATGTGCACACATAAAACAATTTATGAAAATGTAGCAGAAACATAAATTACATAATGCATGCTTAAATAACAGGCTCTGAAAGAAGCCACTGGTTAGAAACTGAGAAGCATTAAACAATAAGCACATTTAAACTAAAGCCTCCACAGGGAAATCATTCAATTTTAACTCTTTCTACCCCATTTACGATTATACTCGTAAACTTCATCAAACCTTATCACCAAAATTCACAAGTATACTCATAACAGAGCACTAAGTTAAGCTAGCATTGCATGTTCTTATTTGGTCATTTCAAAGAATTACTTAGTCTCATCACTTAAAACTCATTCTCAAATGGTTTGTTTACATGCTACATTGGCATTCACCTGAATACCACACTAATATTAGCAACTAGAGTGACATTAGAAGTGATGAAGACTGGCAGATCAACTCTATTGAGTGACAAGTGAGTGATCGATGTAGTTTGGGTGAAGTATAGTCATGCCCCCTGATGATCATGGATACTTGGTGGAAAGAAGGCTATTTAATCCTCAAATCTCCAAAATTGAAATGCAAATTCATTATTGCAAACAAGAGATAAATAAATATCTAGGCCTAGTGGTGAAGTGCTGCATGGCATGCTTTTTGTTTTTATTTTTCTGCTGTGGTAAAAAAGTTTGATCTGTATTTTAAATCTACAGAAAATGTTTCTATATTACTTTTTTTTCCGCATTGGTTTCTCAAAGTTTTCTTTTATATTAGCAAACTGTTGCATTTTTGGGTTAATTATCCATTTTGTCATTTACCTCAAACAAACACTTATCTTATGACTTATATATTGACTCAATACTAAATAGTGTGAATATAGGGTCCCATTGGTACTAACCATTAACAAGGCATTGACAATGTGAAATTTGAAAGCCATAAATAGTTTAGAAGTTTGCACTTGTTTTCTCTACATGTCTGTGTTTTCATGCAAACCTGGCTGCACAGCTGGGCAGGGGGAGAAAACTCAGGCCATGCCTATGGGGTAAAACAAGTTAAATAACTAGTCTACAGGATAAATTGTATTATAGAAACTAGCCATCACATCATGTGCTGAATGCTGCTTTCCAACAGAAATTGGAGGTAATAAGACTTACTTGTAACAATTATAAAAAGCAAAACCAAACCACTTACTCACTGTTCAAACTATGTTTCCCTGATGACATGCTGAATTCTTATGAAACTTGAAAGCTTAGGTTGCAGTTGAGGGCCGAATCCGAAATGTTTTTGACAGGCCTATCATTTGATGATCTGCATTCGAGTAACAATGGCGCACGATCATATATATACATGTATATGTTGCAGACTTTATGATGTGTAAAGTCAGCGATTACACACACGTACTCGATTCAGTCATTAGAGTCTGAGAGTGAGAGTCAAGAGTGTTTCTTGCACAACCAATTTGGCTAGGCTACTGCCGAACTGGTCTAATGTTTCCCCGGTTTTTTTAATCGTAAAAAAATAAGATTTTAGCAACACAATCGACATAATAACAACCAAATGCAGATGAAACAACTCACTGCACAGTAGCACTTCCACGACAAGCATAAAGAAAAGTAAAAAGAGATTACCCTGTCTGCGATGTGCATTCGATCTTGTTTTGGTTGGACATCAGACGATAGTAGTAATGGTGGTGCAGGTTCATACAAAGTCAGCTTTTTGTAGGGCAGTGCTAGAAACTGTAATTTAAATGTCGTTTGCATTTCTATTATACATTAAAAGTAATCTTATAGAACTATTCATAATATCAAGTATTATGCTTCCTTATTATACGAAACTAAAACCTACGGCTCTCTCTCTCTCCCTCCTTTACCCACACCTACCCTCACACCTGCATTTGTAATTTACTATGCGATGTGTACGCTTACGTGTACGTGTATGCGATCCACTAGCTTGTACATGGTGCAAACTTGCAATCGCTTGGCGTCACTGGAGAAAAATCAAACGCTGACGTCATTGGTCAGTAGATACCCTTCTGTCTCACGAAACTAATAGCTGCGCAGAAACTTATTTTGCCAGCAAATAAATGAATGAATGGTCTTTATTAATTTTCCAAGGGTAACAGAATAAGTATTCATTATACTTTTGTTTTCATCCGCCCTTGCCATGATTAGGAACTATCAACAAAATACATACACAAAAAACTAAAATAAAACCCCAACTACAACACAACAACAACAAAAGTTCAACCTATGATATATAACAGATAATTTATACAAACATATTCTACAACAGCGAGGAAAAAGTAGTGGGGGAAAACCACGTGGAAGTTACAACCTCTCGGTCATTGATAAAAACAACCAACAACAAAACAAAACAGATCCCCACAAGCATGCAAGCAAACAAACAAACAAACTAAAACTGATTACTCATCATACCCCTGCCCAAGAAGGGGAATTTACGCCAATGCCAAAACTATAGAACAATCAGCCTCATCAGCCACACCAGCAAGATCATGCTCAAAGTTATTTTGAATCGAATCAAGAAGGAGGCAGAAGAACACCTTGCAGAGGAGCAAGCTGGGTTCAAGGCAGGCAGGAGCACAATCGAACAGATTTTTAACTGCCACATCCTGATGGAAAAACATCTTCAACATCAGAGAGACCTGTTCCACAACTTCATCGACTTCAAGAAGGCTTTCGACAGAGTATGGCACAAAGGCCTGTGGCAGGTCCTCAGAATGTTTGGCATTGAAGAAGGACTAGTGCAAACCATTCAAGCACTATACAACACCGTTAGCAGTGCAGTCCTTCTGAACAATCAGGTCGGAGACTACTTCAAAACCACAGTTGGGGTCCGACAAGGATGTCTGTTATCTCCAGTCCTGTTTAATCTGTTCTTGGAAAACATTATGAGAGAGACCCTCCATGACTTCCACTCTACCATCTCCATTGGCGGCAGACCCCTCAACAACTTGCGGTTTGGATGACATTGACCTCATGGGCGGAAGTAACACAGAGCTGCAAGATCTTACGACCAGACTTGAGAACAGAGCTGGAGCATATGGGATGGAGGTGAGCTAGGAGAAAAGTAAAGTACTTGTGAACAGCACGAGCAATGCCACTGCTAAAATTTACATGAACGGCCAGCAACTGGAGGAGGTAGACGCTTTTAAATACCTTGGCGCTACACTCACAAAGGACGAGCCATCGACGACAGAAATCAAAGTCAGACTAGCCATGGCAACATCTTCCATGACAAAACTCACCACCATATGGAAAAGTAAAGAGATCAGTTTCCCAATCAAACTAAAGCTCTACAAAGCCCTAATTCAGACTATCCTGCTGTACGGAAGTGAAACCTGGACATTGACTGCTGAAACAGCAAAGCGAATCCAGTCATTTGAAACAAAATGCCATAGAAAACTGCTGGGCATATCCTGGAGAGAACAAAAGACCAATGAATTTGTCAAGAGTCAAATAACACGGCTGGCAGGTCCACAGGAACCCCTTCTCACCATCGTCAAGAAGAAAAAGCTGACATGGTTCGGCCACGTCACCAGCCACAACACTCTGCCAAAAACAGTACTGCAGGGAACACTCGAAGGTGGCAGAAAGAGGGGAAGACAGAACAAGTCATGGATGGACAACATCAGAGAATGGACCAGGATGAATGACTCGGCATTACTGCGCAGAGCCGAGGACTGAGATGGATGGAGGAGGCTTACCACGGCATCGTCTATCGTGTCTCCTCCACAACCGCCAAGGTCACGGGACTGATGATGATGATGATGATTTCAGTAGGCTATAGCCTAGTCCAAGATAGTAGTAGCTCCAGTACATTCTGATAGTGAGATGACACACAAGAAGAAAGGAAATGGTGTTATCCAGTCTTCTGGTAAGAAATAGCACTGGTGTTCTGTCTTCTGGTAAGAAATAGCACTGTTGTTCTGTCTTCTGGTAAGAAATAGCCTTGTTCTGTCTTCTGGTAAGAAATAGCCTTGTTGTTCTGTCTTCTGGTAAGAAATAGCCATGTTGTTCTGTCTTCTGGTAAGAAATAGCCTTGTTGTTCTGTCTTCTGGTAAGAAATAGCCATGTTGTGCTGTCTTCTGGTAAGAAATAGCCTTGTTGTTCTGTCTTCTGGTAAGAAATAGCCTTGTTCTGTCTTCTGGTAAGAAATAGCCATGTTGTTCTGTCTTCTGGTAAGAAATAGCCTTGTTGTTCTGTCTTCTGGTAAGAAATAGCCATGTTGTTCTGTGTTCTGGTAAGAAATAGCCTTGTTGTTCTGTCTTCTGGTAAGAAATAGCCTTGTTGTTTTGTCTTCTGGTAAGAAATAGCCTTGTTGTTCTGTCTTCTGGTAAGAAATAGCCTTGTTGTTCTGTCTTCTGGTAAGAAATAGCCTTGTTGTTCTGTCTTCTGGTAAGAAATAGCCATGTTGTTCTGTCTTCTGGTAAGAAATAGCGGTGTTGTTCTGTCTTCTGGTAAGAAATAGCGTTGTTCTGTCTTCTTGTAAGAAATAGCGTTGTTTTTCTGTCTTCTTGTAAGAAAAAGCGTTGTTGTTCTGTTTTCTGGTAAGAAAAAGCATTGTTCTGTTTCCCCGAGTCTTCCAGAACAACCCCCCCCCCCCCCCCCCACACACACACCCACCCCCCAGCAAAACGTCAGTATTGGCTTCGATCTGCAATGGAGCCGAGAGGCTGATCCATGCAGGATTTACTTTGGAAAGTAACCCTTACAGAAGGCTTCATTTCTACTTGGTTTTCTTTGGGAATTTTGCCCTAATGACTTTTCCTGTCCCTGTGATGTAGTCGGGCCTAAACATTACTGTTGAATGAGTGGATTCAGAAGAGACTTTCTCCATACTCACGGGGGGATGGTATAGCCTGGTGGTTAGAGTGATGCACTCGTGATCTACTGACCCGGGTTCGAATCTCGTTCAAGAGGATTTTTCCTTTGAAGTTAACATCAGTGCTGACTTCATTCCCTCCAAAAGTCCTTCGGATGAGACTATAAACTGAATTTCCGTTGCGAACGCACGCAGAATCTGGAAGTTAACGTCCTTCGATGATTGTGTGCTGAACTACAGGGACGTTAAAAGCATATGCTACATACGTCAAAATACTTGATATTTAAATAAGTAAAGGACCATATTTCAGTAGATTATTAAAACTGTGGCAGTTTGATGCTATCATTACGAAATAAAAGAAGTGGAAAACCTGAAATAAAAAAACACACATTCTCATATCTCATTATCTATGTCTTCTGAATCCAAAGATATGCTAGCTTCTCTGCTACCTGAACAACAAACACACACACACACAACACAAAACACACACACACACACACACACACACAGAGCAAAAAAGAAGAGATTAACAAAAAAAACACCCACCTGGGGAAGACCAGTGTTAAAAAATGAATGAAATCAGAGAATATTTCAACAGATAAACAAAGTCCAATCCACTAGATTTCCATCCAGAAAAGGGAGCATCAACAACAAAAATGGCGTGGCACGACAGAACCAATCGTAAACACCGAGATCCCCCCCATCCCCCCTCCCCTCGTGGGGGGTGCCTGGGGCTCTTTCAGTATAAATAGCAGTTCCATTTTCTGCAAACTCTGCGAGAAGCAATCTCTCTCTCTCTGTCTCTGTCTCTGTTGTCTCTCTCTCTCTTCTGTCTGTCTGTCTGTATGTCTCTCTCTCTCTCTCGTCTCTCCTTCTGTCTGTCTTTCTCTTCTGTCTCATCTCTGTCTCTCTCTCTGTCTGTTCCTGTCTGTATGTCTCCTCTCTCTCTCTTCTCTCTCCCTGTCCGTCTGTTGTCTATGTCTCTCTCATCTCTCTTCTCTCTCTCTCTCCTTTTGTCTGTCTCTCTCTCTGTGTCTCTCCCTGTCTGTCTGTATGTCTCTCTCTCTCTCTCTCTCTCTCTCTCTCTCTCTGTCTCTCCTTCTTCTGTCTCTTTGTATGTCTCTCTCTCTCCGCTTTTCGGAAGAGTAGGTCCTTGTGTACCGGTGGGAACGGATGACAAAATGTACACAACTGCATACACACGGGGACTGAATGTAAAAAAAAGCACATGAGTGCCTATTCCATCATCCTCGAAATAAAATAATAAAAAAAAAAAATAATAAATAAAGGACAGTGCTGTTCTCTCATATGTATGCCACACGATTTTGGAATTGTTCTGTTTTGTTGATTCTTTTTCGCTTTCTTTTTGGTTGTTCTTTGGCTTTGTTTGTTTGTTTTGTTTTTGTAGCTTTTGTGTTAAAAAACTATTTGTTTCTTTTTAACAAAACTTGAAAAATGTTATGTTTGGATTTCTTATGGCCTGTTCATTAATCTTTTTTTTTTTTTTGGGGGGGGGGGGGGGGGGGGGGGGGGGGGGGGGGGGGGGGTGTGTTTGTTTGTTTGGGGTTTTTATTTTTTTTAATTCATAGTATTGTTTTAAACAAAAAAGGGTTTGTGCAAGTGTTTTGATATATTTATATCGTTGTTTTGCTTGTTGGGTTTGTTTGATACTAATTCAATCTTAAAGTTATGAATTTTGTCAGATTTTTAAAATTTGGTTTCTTTTGATAATGATATAACTGAAGATTCTGTCTGTCTGTCTGTCTGCTCCTGTCTCCTTTCTGGTTTACTTAATTATAACCAGTGTATCTGTTTAAACAATGTTCGAGTCAGTTGTGTTTACGGAAAACATATCATCTTTTTCAAAAATAATTATAATCAGTGTATCTGTTTTGACATTAATGGTCAGGTCAGTTGGGGATTTGTGTTGAAAACACATTTATCTTTTTTCGTCAAATCATGTTTAACATTGGGGTGTGTGGGGGGGATGGGTGGGTGTGGTTGTCGTCGTCGTTGGTTTAGTGTGTGTGTGGGGGTGGGTGTGCGTGCATGTGCGTGCGTGTGCGTGCGTGCGTGCGTGCTTGGAGTTGTAGCTTTCATTCGCATCACAAAGGAGAGACAGCAGAAGACGGAGATCAGAGACGACGGCGGAATCGTGTAGACGCGCTATCACGATGATGTATTTTCTTTTTTTTCTTTCAGTATTATAGGGTCACAAAAAGGAGCATGCAAAACGATGAAAAGCTGGTGTTTACCTGGGCTTCCCGAAGCTGTAGCACTATACTACTACACGCTACCTCACACACAACTTGCTGCCGCTTTGGAACCCGCTACTACCTTGCTCAGCTGCTAGCTAGGCTTCTCTTCGCTCCTTTGTCTGTCCCTACTTACTGTTTTTTGTTCCTTCTTGCTCTAACTACTTGCAGCTTTCTTTCCTACCTTTCTACACTATCTAGGTCCCCTCTCTCCGTCTGCGTGCGGCTGCCTATCTGCGTGTCTACCTGTGCATCTGTCTGCCTCTCTCCATTAGTCTCTCTGCCTCTCTCCATCAGTCTGTCGGCTGGTCTGCCTTCTCCTAGTCTTCTGCCTCTACCATCAGTCTGTCGTCTGTCTGCCTCTCTCCATCAGTCTGTCTGCCTCTCTCATTAGTCTGTCTGCCTCTCTCCATCAGTCTGTCTGCTCCTCTCAGTCTGTCTGCCTCTCTCTCATCTGTCTGCCTTCTCCATCATCTGCCTCTCCCTCAGTCTGCTTCTCTCATCAGCTGTCTGCCATCTGTCTGCCTCTCTCTGCTGTCTGCCCTCTCTATCGCCTGATCTGTGCCTCTCTTATCTGTCTGCCTGGTGGGCGCTGCCTATGCCCAGGCTGCCGTTTTTATAGCGGCTGTATTGCGGCAGGAGTGGGTTCCGTGCATGTCAGCTATTTGACCGGGGATGTGGGGGCTAGCGGTCGTGCGATGCTGCAGTGTGCAGCTGCCTAAGGCTTGTAGTTGCAGGTCAGGAATACGAATACATAATCATCGCGTGCGCGCGGTGTGTGTGGGTGTGTACGCGCGCGCGCGCGTGTGTATAGAGAATAAGTTTAACTCGCAATACTTCAAGGCATAACTAACTAAATGTTAAATTATGCTATATGGCATGTTCCCTCTGAGATCGGTTTTTAATATCTCAAAGTCGACCCCCACCACCACTTCTCAGTTTAGCATTTTCTTTGAAGTTCACATCTATCTCAAAGTTGAATGCTACATTTACCGATTTAGCCCACAAAGAATACTGCAGCACTCCGAGACGAAATGTCCAATCGTAGAAACCAAAAGTACGATGCTTACACATCTTGCCTGTACGTTTTTAACCACACAAAAAAAGTTCGGCCTTTTAGTAAACTTAGTCACTCAAACTTCCACTCAGAGATTTACAGAGAATCAATGACGTCAACATTAGCCATAATTCAAAACATCTTTTCCAACAAGATGTGTTGTGGTATTCAGTCTGATGCCAAATGCTTTCAAAAAACATCCTATAACATCCCTTAAACTATTACTTTAGTGCGTGGTCAACCATTCCGAGGCATTTTTTTCTCTTTTTAAAAACTGACGTGCATCTCGGCATCAAACCATTCAAACACAGTAATATTGATAGCAACACCAATACTCATGGTGACACGTTTTAAAGCGAGTTTGCATCATTTTGCATATGCGTAAATCCACGATTTGGATAAAGAATACCTATCTTGTGCATGCCTTATTTCTGACAGACATTTGAATATATCTGAACGTGTCGGAAAGTTATATGCGTATATTGATGGACTGAGTATTTGAATGTAAGGAAAGAGTAGGGCAGAGAGAGAGAGAGAGAGAGAGAGAGAGAGAGAGAGAGAGAGAGAGAGAGAGAGAGAGAGAGAATGACAATGACAATATTTTATTGTAATAAGCTGTTAAAGCTCATTTACAATGGGACAGTGGGAAGGGGACTGGGAACAAAACACGTCTTTTCAGAAATACAGATGTATCATTTCTACAGCCCAAATGGTCGACATGGCATGAATTCCACGACATGGTGAAGTGTTTTACATTACGATTCAGATGAATTGGTGCCTAACACTTTCGCCTATTGCAAATGGGGAAAGGGTGGGGGGGGGGGGGGGGGGGGGAGGGTAACAACAACAACCACAAACATAATTTTAAACACCGAGTCTGTGACAGGGCTTCCGTGTCCTACATTCCGTTTGACCCGGTAACTCGTGCTCTTTCCAACACGTGAAAAACCTAACTCACAATATGCCTAACCGTCCGTCTCTCTCTCTCTCTCTCTCTCTCTCTCTCTCTCTCTCTCTCCTTCTCTCCTCACATATGCATGCACACGCACACACGCGCGCACGCACAAACACACACACGCACGCACACACACACCACACATACACGCGCGCACGCACGTACAAGAGGGTCCGCATGCACACGCACACACACACATATACAGGCAATCGCAGTCACTTCTAACCCAGAAAAAAATCTGATAGCATCCATCATAACATGTAAAACATCCAGTCCAGCACTAATTCTGTCTTTGATTCTGTCACGATCGGCAGGTGTCCACAGCTGCAGCTTGGAATAAATGTCTTTTTCCTCCCGAGTTAGTTGCCTGGTGTTCTTTTTTGCAAACCAAAAGTAATCAGCAGGGTTGTAAGTGTCATCTGTCCAGATAAACTGAAAAATCATATCTTCACTTTCACAAATGATAGTGTCAGGTATTTCATCAGAGGTGTATACACATGAAGAAAGTCGTTTCTAGAAACGTCCCTGAGATTTCTCTGCAGGGATCTGTTTCTCAGCCCACCCACATAGTTTATAGTATCTCCACTGTAGCCTGCATCCCAAATCTGATCTAGATATTCGTCACAGTCCTCCCCCTCCATCGTAATGTCAGGTACAGGCACCTCAACCAGGTCAATTCCACCTTGTTCAGCCACTGTGTCAGCTTCCAACACTGTGACAGCACCTGACGCACGGCGATAATCATGTGTGGGAAGCAGCCATTGCGAAGGCATGTGGTTTGGAGAGGCTAGGGTGTTGGTGTGTGAGACAGACTGGGTGATGGGGGGTGTTGGCATAAACAAACTTGGCGAAGTTTCGAATGGGAACAATGCACTTGCCTTTTCTTGCCTTTCCTCTGTCTGTCTCCTCTCCTCTGCCCGCCTCTTCTCCTCTGCCCGCCTCTTCTCCTCTGCCCGCCTCCTCTCCTCTGCCTGTCTCCTCTCCTCTGTCCTTGGTCGGTCCCTGTTGGTCTGACTGGGCGGCTTTCTGCGGAAGTACACAGGTGTTTGTTGACCTGCCATGTTCCTTCACTTGAGCCAGCCTTCAGTCGCAGCACAACAGTCGTTTGCTCGCCTTCTCCACAGACCTTCCATGAGGTGATGCAGTGTTGTTGCAGCAGGGCACCTAGCGTCACTTCCAGCGTTGTTTGTAACCTCACAACTGGCATGGTGCTGGTTTATTTGGCAATTTAAACAAAATTTACGCAGCAAAATTTCGCCCTGCCGAGAGAGAGAGAGAGAGAGAGAGAGAGAGAGAGAGAGAGAGAGAGAGAGAGAGAGGAGAACAGATAAAAAGGTACATATGCATCAGAGATCGTGTGCTTATACTCAGTAAACATACATTCAACATTCATTCATGAAACTAAAAAAACCACATTTTTTCCCTTAGGATTTTATGTTCCACTTGTAAACACAATCATTCATGAAACTATACAAAAACCATCAAATTGTTATGTTTTCCTTATGATTTTTAACTTATATTAGTTTTCAAGTTTTAACAAGGTTTTTAAACATCACTCTCAAGTTTCCTTTTCATATTGTTTTATTTCAGCTGCGAGCCGGCTACCCAACCCTAACTCCAGCCTTTCTTTTTTGGCTGAAGGGGGAGGTAGGCTTTTCCCAATGCTCTGACCAGCAGTGACACAATGACCAACCAACTGACCTTTGTTCGCTTATGAATTCTAGCACCATCATTTGACATTTCAGACCACAGTGACCTATTCATTCCAAAATGCTTTTAAAAAAACGGAAGTGACAAAAAGCTTAATTCCAGCCATGTTACTTTTGTAGTCAGAATGTAAACACCGTGATAATAAGTGCAAAACCACCACCTTGTAAGTTTGAAAGGTGTGCAAAGCTTGAAATTGTCACAGGAAAGACAGACAGTTGGGTAGTCTGGTGCCAGTGGTGTGTGCTCACCACTTGATTTTAACATTTGTTGTAAAGGTATAAGTTTACGTACAGGGCTGTAAAATACAGGAAAAAAATGGAAGCTTTACTGGTTACAGAAGACACCCTTCTTGATCCTCTAAACATTTGCAACATTTTGATCATTCATCTAGATGAGCAAGCTTATAACATAATATAATATAATATAATATAATATAATATAATATAATATAATATAATATAATATATAATATATAATATAGGTAATTTGATGGTGTTTTAACAGTTTATCCACCCTTCAAACATTTCCAGTTAGGATTATAAGAATAAGCAACTGGGTTTGGAGCACAAAAAAAAGTTTTATTAAAGTGTTTTAACAGAGCAATGAAATCACTAATAATACTTGCCACCCACAAGCAAAGCACAACGTACTAGCTACAAATGAAGTTTTCAATCCATGCTTTCACGAGAGCAAAATAAATTGGGAAGTAGCTTCAAATGCAACATATCCTTCAAATATTACATAAAAACTAATTTTGACCCAAGAAAAATAGGAAAGGGGTTTTGACTGTATAACTTTTAATGAATCTACAAGATACTAAGCAATACCATTGTCCAAGAAATTTACGTAAAGAGGATAGATTAAAGACACACCCAAGCCATGTACTTTAAGTTGTTCTGATCAAGAAAGGACAGACAATAAGCTACACACATAGACTACACAATCCTTCAATGAAGGTGAAAAATGTGGGCATTGCTTAGAACAGTTACATGCAACTAAACCAGTTACAAAGCTGCCCAGATGAAACAAATTTGAAGCCCCAACCACCCTCCCCCTTCCCTAATAAATAATGAAACAGCAAATGGTCAACTCCCCCGAACATGTGTATTTAAACATTATGTTATTCACAAAAGAGTAAAAGGTAAAGGTAAAGGAGTCCCATAACTATAAGGTCGTAGGGGAGCGAGGCGTCAGAGACCTCACTTCTCTAGGGCCAGCATATTGAGGGCGGCGCCCATCTCTCCTTCGCTGCTTTACCTTCCCTGACCCTTAAGAGGGCAGGTACCCATTTACAGCTGGGTGAACTGGGGGAACTGTACTGAAGCCAAGGCGCGCAAACGGTCACCCATCCAACTGGTAACCACGCTCAACGCTGCTTAACTTGGCTGGGGGAAAGCGAGTGCTCCGACCACTGAGCTATCCCGTCCCACAAAAAGAGTACTGTAATGTAAAAATATGGTCACACCATACTGCCAAGGAAAGACTTCAAAATAAAAGCATAAAAAATCAAATAGAAAACTGTACCATCAAAAAGTCATTTTGCACGACAAAATTATGCTGTCAAGCTGAGGACAAAAATGAATCAAAATAAAATTAATAAAACGTTTTTAAAAATCTATCGTATCATTACCTCTTTCCTTAACAAGTCTCTTATTATCTGACCAACATTTCATGTACACTCAGGTTTGTTCTCTAAAAAATATCTTGAATAATCTTGAACAACAGACATGATTTCAGAGCTAAACTATTTATAAATAAATTTGTTCTGTTTTCTTTTAAGAAGTAAAGGGAAAATAAAGTTTATCCTTACATTCTTTGTTCACCTTTATACTGCAAGATGTATTATCCTTCCAACTGTAAACATGGTCACAGGATAATGCTATTTCTGTAGGCATTTGACCTTTAACAAAATCCTACAAATGAATAGCAAAAGTACACTCCCCTTCCCCAACCTCCCCCCCAAAAAAAAAACAACAAAAAAACAAAACAACACACTCAAAAAACCAAAACCTAAGGAGTGAAGAAACGGACAACTAACCATATTTTACTTTTCCATACAAACTTAGCAAACGATTTCAGGACAACAATATTTTCAAGCAAATTGATCTGACAGTTTTTTTTTAAAGAGGAAAATAAAGCCACATATGTTATTCATGAATAGTTGTTCACCTTGTTAGGAACAAACCCAAGTTCAAATTGATGTTTGAATGCAAATCTAACTGAAGACAGACAAACTGAAAAAAAACCCAGAAACAAACCATAGTATCAAACACCCTCAACCTCTTCATAATAAAAATAACTTTGCAACAAGAAGTATATTTCACAATAACATTTTTTAAACCTATTTTTGATTTGGTAAAAAAAAATCAAACTTTTTATTTCTTTGTCAGATTCAGATTTCCGGTCATCCTTTTATGGATGTGGAGGATTTTTACATAATATTAATGAACAAAATCATAACTGATTAACATATATGCACCATGTAACTGCATATTTGAAAACACTTTTGAACAAAAAAATGTTTACACATATCAAACTCTTTGAACAAAGTTTATTTCTGATAGTATTAATCGTTTTAACAACATTAAGAAAAGTCATTTCATGAAGAAAAGAATTGTTCATATTTCAAAGTGTGTGGATGTTTAGCGTAATACTTTGGTAACATTTACGAAGTTTGTTGAATATTGGACAAAATTAATAAAAAGGTAATGAAATTAAGTCACCAATATCACCACTACTGCATTGTGTACAGTATCTCATTTTTTTTGAATTCCCTCAGAACGTAGTATATTAATCGGCAGATTATTTGCGCTAAACTGGGCAAATCGAACAGAAACATTTGATGGCAATACCAGTACATACTTTTCAACACAACAGTTTGTTTTAAACATTCTATTTGTATCAATGTCTTCTGTATTTGCTTCTGTGTACCACTTGTGAATAAATGCGTCATATCTGCAGTACTTGACCTTGGTTTTAAACCAACACCCAGGGCAACAATTAGGCCTACTTTAATCTTTCTAAATCAAACCAGACAAAAATGGACCTTCCAACTATTCATTTTTTTTTTTAAATCGGCTTCAGATACACACGCAGATCACGGAGAACCGAGGGGTGGAAGGGAGGGGGAGCTTTATGGTGCATCATCTTTTTAAATGATACATTTTTTCATCCTTTATGATAAATACTTTAGGCAACAAACAACTCGATTTTAGGACCACAATATTTCTAAACAAAATCCCATACAAGTTTCAAAAGGAACAAAAGAGTATTACACACTTTCCATCAACATTGGGGTTTCTAGTTACAACATTCCAGCCCTAACAGCAGTGCATGGGTACAATTTTGTTTTGAGTGAAAAAGAAATCTAAAAAAACCCAAACAAACTCTTGGCTATCAGCCGCTTCTCTTTCCATGGCTTTGAATAATCCTTTAGCAAAACTTTCGTCCCTTACTGCCTTCCAACAAATGCGTAGTCATGTGCATACATCACATTTTCCGCAAAAACCCCGCAAATATAAGCAATGCAGCTTTTCGTGCAGGCTTCATAACAACAAATACTACCGACTTCAAATCTATGAAAGCATACCAATGAAAGACCAGTGCACAGACCTGTCTATAGAGCAAATCGCTCCTACTACACTCGCCCACACTTTAGTTTGTTGGTTTTTTATTGTCTTTATGAGTAGGGCCAAAAAAAAGTTGTATACATTTAATCTTTACCCTCAATAAAGATCCTTTTGACTTGAACCTTACAGAAACGCTCAGGCAGCCTAGGGCTTTTCAGTTAACATTAAGAGGCTCTAAATATTCTGATGCCTATTGCTTTACCCCACACTGTCCACCTCTTTCCTCCACTGCCACTGACTGAGCATACTTCTATCCCTTCTCATCTTTTTTTTCATTGTACCCCCTCCCCTTCCCTGCATCCAGAGGTATAAAATGTCACTTCTACATCGCTTTTGCCTCCCTACTTTCATACCCCAAAGAATTTTTTCTTTCCCATTTCCCCCGTTTTCTAACCAACACATACATTGTTATTTTGCTTTATAACCCGTAGTCCGTTTCTTTTCTTGAATTACTCCTATCACTTAACAGGAAAAAAAGTTCTGTCCTGCTCACCATCTTAAAACCAGCCCCCACAGTACTAACCCCTACCTTCCCCGTTTCCTAAAATACCCCCTCTCTATGGCTCATTACAAGACAGCCTACTGCCTAGCTTCCCTGTCCCCATTTTGTACAGCTTAACCACCGCCCTATTTCCCTTTCCTATCCCCTGACTCACCCTTTGTTTTCTAAAATGTGTTCTACCCTTATGATTATCTCACTAAAAATGTCTGACCGCCCTGCTAGTCTACACTTCCCCCATATCACAACCTGTACTGTACAACCCCCTCTCCCCCCACCCAATTCTTACACCCTGCCTTTCCCTGTCATACCCCTCTCCCCCTTCAATCCCCACATCCTTCCTTTCCCTATAATACCCATCCCCTGACAGCCCTCTCCGTTTTTCCTAAATTGTTTTCTACCCTTATGAAAAATGTCCTATTGCTCTGCTACTCCTGCATCTGTACCCCTGTATCAACCTGCACTACACAATCCTCTCCCCTAAATCTAACACCCTGCCTTTTCCCTGTAATACGTCCTTCAATCCTAACACCCTTTCTCTATAGCCCCCCTCCAATCCCAACACCCCCTCTCCTTCCCCTAATCCCAACACGTCCTAATACTCCCCCCTCCCACTCTTCCCTGAAAAGATATTTATGTCTCTACCATTTTATTTTATTTCGAGGATAATGAAATAAGAACTCATGCTTTTTATCCCAGTACCCATGTGTATGCAGTTTTGTAAATGTTATCTTTTCCCACCGGCACCATTGTCTTCATATGCCATTGTGTCCACCTACTTTTGTGTTTTCACGCAAGGTTAACTTTTGGTTTAGTACAAGAGTTAGAGTTAAGATTTAGTATTAGATTAGGTGTTGTGTGCATGGCACATGCATGTAAGTATGTTTAAAAGCACGTGGACACAATGGTACATAAACACAAGAGTAGAGTACCCAGCTACAAATGACAATCCTAAAGATTATTTCCGGGCCTGCTTGGGTTCCGTTTCATACCTTGTTCTGTAAAGAACAAGACTAAGTCCATAACCTTTCTAAATTCGTTTCAAGAACGGATTGCACCCCAATTATTTTTCAAAATTATCCGTTTCAAGAACGGATTGCACCCCAATTATTTTTCAAAATTATCTGTTTTAAGAACGAATTGCACCCAGCTTTTTTTCCTCAAAATTATCGTTTGAAAAACGGATTGCACCCCAATTATTAAAAAAAAATCATCTCAAACTAAAAACAGAATACAATTATTTTCTCTAATAGCGAAACCCCTTTCCCGTTCCATGGTAGATTGCTGAACTTGCAGTCTTCCCCCTTCTCTGGAACATCCCTTCCTTTCAACCACCTACCTGACAAAACCCGTGAACACCTCCACTCCTACTACTCCCTTGTCCCAAACACTCCTCCTCATACCTATCCAACAAATACCTGTCAAACCAATAATATATCTCTCTCCTAAACATCCCTTCCTCAACACCTATGCCATCACACTGTAATACTTCCACGCTACATCCTCCTTCATAACACCCGTTCCTCTTTAACATCCACATTAACAATAATTATCTGCAACCCCCACCTAAAACACTACTCCCTCCTAAACACATCATCCTCTTAAACATCCAAACAACAATACCTGCCCCCCCCCTCCCCTTAATACAACTCCTTCCATAACATCTACCTGACAGTACCTGTCAGTCCCCTCCTCATGCTGTCGTTTCTAAACACTGCTCCCTATAAACCTTGGATACCTGCACGTCCCCCTCAACTCCTTCCCTGGCTTTCAACACACTAATATACGTGTGTCCCTTCCACACAATCTCACTGAAAGCTGTATACACAACTCTTGCTTTCATTGTCTGCTCACTTCTCGGAATGAAAAAGTACATCTAGTCTAAGTTTCTGTATTTTCGTTAGAGTACGGTGTGCAATGGTCTACTATTGAACACCGTCATAGAGATTGCAAATATTCTAAACATCAAAATCATTTGCTTACGGTCTAAACATCAAAATTAATTCGCCAAACATAAATAAATCAAAAGTCTGGTGTAATTATTCCCCTTGCATGGCAGGTTATATTCTCACATAAAACAGACAATCTCATTCACTTAATGCCATTCTTTTGTTTATATATTGCACTTTGCTACTGTGCTTATAACTTCTTCAATGCCATAGAATTACTGAAATTTAAGAAAAGTTGAATGTGAATACAACACAAAAATAGAAACTTACACCTCTCTTTGCTTTTACTTTTTACCGACTTTTTTGTTTTAAGATATTTCAAATACAATGAGAGTTACTGAAATTGTAGAAAAACGAAATAAGGGAAGCCAAACTTCCATCACTGACACGACAATGTGAGAACAAGAACAGAACAAGAAATGACATGATACCAGAGTATTTTTTAGACTGAACAATTTAATAAAAAATCCCAACCTAAGTGGCCTGATTACCTGAAAAAATGCCAAATTCAAATCCTGGCAAGTTAGGCCCATATCTTCCCTATTCTCACTCTACTTCCGACCATGCTAAAAAACCCAAACAAACCCAAACATGATTCTTGGGATAAGAACCTTAAAATCTCATATGTGCTTTCATTTGAACAAAATATAAAAAAGTCAAAATCTGTGCTCTTTCATTTGAACAAAATAAAAAAAGTCAAAATCTATCAGTCCTAGACAAAAAAATACATTTGACCTCACCGTTCTTTATACATTTTTATCACACACTGGAATCTTAAAAAAAAAAAGGGGGGGGGGGGGTGAGAAACGAGTAGGCATTATTTGCAAGCAGATCATGAAGCACAATTTTCTCTCTTTACCTATTTTAAACTTTTTTTGGTACCCATTTGATTTTGTCAAAGTTTTTTTTCATTGTCTTTTTTGTTTGGGGGCGCTTCATATTTTTAGGCCAGAAAAAAAATTCCCTTTCTCGCTCCTTTCTCTGGTATGTTTAGTTCTGCATACTGCATGTAAACTGTCTACTTCTGGTACACAACATTCTGTTCTATAACTGGTTTTTGTTAAGATTTCGATGTTAAATTTGATGCTGAAAAACAAGACGATCATTCCACACCGAGCTGCTGATGTTCAACTTCATGAGTTTCTGATCCTCCTCTCCATAGTCCTGGTGCTCACTACTGCATAAAGTTTCATTTGCCAGCACTAAGAGTTCATGAAGTCACGATGATCCAAGCCAATGGCCAGATTCTAGTGTTGCAACTCTTCAAGGAAAGTTAGAGTGTTCTAATCTGTGAAGAAGTTCTGGAGATTCGGTGCATAAGGTCATGGTCATTGTAGCACAAGATTCTAGTGTGCAAGTTCATGGCGAGGTCTTCCTTAAATTGTCCTTGTGTTGCCGCTTCCTTCACACTGTCCTTGTGTTGCCGCTTCCTTCACACTGTCCTTGTGTTGCCGCTTCCTTCACACTGTCCTTGTGTTGCCGCTTCCTTCACACTGTCCTTGTGTTGCTGCTTCCTTCACACTGTCCTTGTGTTGCTGCTTCCTTGACACTGTCCTTGTGTTGCTGCTTCCTTGACACTGTCCTTGTGTTGCTGCTTCCTTGACACTGTCCTTGTGTTGCTGCTTCCTTCACACTGTCCTTGTGTTGCCGCTTCCTTCACTGTCCTTGTGTTGCCGCTTCCTTCACTGTCCTTGTTTTGCCACTTCCTTCACACTGTCCTTGTGTTGCCACTTCCTTCACACTGTCCTTGTGTTGCCGCTTCCTTGACACTGTCCTTGTGTTGCCGCTTCCTTCACACTGTCCTTGTGTTGCCGCTTCCTTCACACTGTCCTTGTGTTGCTGCTTCCTTCACACTGTCCTATTGCTGCTTCTTTGACACTGTTTCTGCTTCTTTGACACTGTCTTTGTTTCTGCTTTCTTGACACTGTCCTTGTGTTGCCGCTTCCTTTACACTGTCCTTGTGTTGCCGCTTCCTTCACACTGTCCTTGTGTTGCCGCTTCCTTCACACTGTCCTTGTGTTGCCGCTTCCTTCACTGTCCTTGTGTTGCCGCTTCCTTTACACTGTCCTTGTGTTGCCGCTTCCTTCACACTGTCCTTGTGTTGCCGCTTCCTTCACACTGTCCTTGTGTTGCCGCTTCCTTCACACTGTCCTTGTGTTGCCGCTTCCTTCACACTGTCCTTGTGTTGCCGCTTCCTTCCCACTGTCCTTGTGTTGCCGCTTCCTTCCCACTGTCCTTGTGTTGCTGCTTCCTTGACAATTTTTGTTGCCAATTCACACTGTCCTTGTGTTGCCGCTTCCTTCACACTGTCCTTGTGTTGCCGCTTCCTTCACTGTCCTTGTGTTGCTGCTTCCATGACAATTTTTGTTGCCAATTCACACTGTCCTTGTGTTGCTGCTTCCTTCACTGTCCTTGTGTAGCCGCTTCCTTCACACTGTCCTTGTTTTGCCACTTCCTTCACATTCTTTTTGTTGCTGCTTCCTTCACACTGTCCGTGTGTTTCTGCTTCCTTCACACTGTCCGTGTGTTGCTGCTTCCTTCACACTGTCCTTGTGTAGCCGCTTCCTTCACACTGTCCTTGTTTTGCCACTTCCTTCACATTCTTTTTGTTGCTGCTTCCTTCACACTGTCCGTGTGTTGCTGCTTCCTTCACACTGTCCGTGTGTTGCTGCTTCCTTCACACTGTCCGTGTGTTGCTGCTTCCTTCACTGTCCGTGTGTTGCTGCTTCCTTCACACTGTCCGTGTGTTGCCGCTTCCTTCACATTGTCTTTTTGTTACTGCTTCCTTCACACTGTCCTTGTGTTGCTGCTTCCTTCACACTGTCCTTGTGTTGCTGCTTCCTTCACAATGTCCTATTGCTGCTTCTTTGACACTTTCTGCTTTCTTGACACTGTCCTTTTGTTTCTGGTTTCTTGACATTGTCTGTTTCTGCTTTCTTGACACTGTTTCTGCTTTCTTGACACTGTCCTTTTGTTGCCGCTGTCCCGACACTCCTTTTGTTACCGCTGTCCTGACACTCCTTTTGTTGCCGCTGTCCTGACACTCCTTTTGTTGCCGCTGTCCTGACACTTTCCTTTTGTTGCCGCTGTCCTGACACTGTCCTTTTGTCCACTGTCCTGTTGCTGCTATGCACTGTCTGTCCTGTTGCTGCTGTGCACTGTGTCCTGTTGCTGCTGTGCACTGTGTCCTGTTGCTGCTGTGCACTGTCTGTCCTGTTGCTGCTGTGCACTGCTGTCCTGTTGCTGCTGTGCACTGTCTTGTTTTTGCTGTGCATTGTCATGTTGCTGCTGTGCAATGTCATCGTCCTGTTGCTGTTGTGCACTATTGTTCTGTTGCTGCTGTGCACTGTTGATCTGTTGCTGCTGTGCACTGTTGATCTGTTGCTGCTGTGCACTGTTTCCCTGTTGCTGCTGTGCACTGTCGTCCTGTTGCTGCTGTGCACTGTTGTGTTGCTGCTGTGCACCGTCTTATTACTGCTGTGCACTGTTGTCCTGTTGCTGCTGTGCACTGTTGTTCCTGTTGCTGCTGTGCACTGTCGCCCGTCCTGTTGCTTTTGTACACTGTTGTCCTGCGCACTGTCGTCATGTTGCTGCCGTGCACTGCTGTCGTACTGTTGCTGCTGTGCCCGTCTTCTTGTTACTGCTGTGCACTGTCGTCCTGTTGCTGCTGTGCACTATTGTTCTGTTGTGGTGCAGTTGTCCTTGTAACTGTCCCACATCGCCATGTTCATTCTTAGGGCCTGGAGACAGAATGGAAATGGCATAAGTGTGCTGAGACAGAATGAAAATGGCATAAGTGTGCTGAGACAGAATGAAAATGGCATAAGTGTGCTGAGACAGAATGAAAATGGCATAAGTGTGCTGAGAGAGAATGAAAATGGCATAAGGTGCTATCAATCCCAGGACACCATTATATTGATACTACCATCATCTAAAAGAAAATAATACTTTTGGTGTTTCTATGACTCAAAACTGCTTCCAACATTTCAATTTTATAAATGTCAGAGGGGAAGGATAAAAATAAAATAACTTGAAGATTAGAATGCCATCATTTACAGACTTTGTGCCACTACATTCTGCGCTCTAATATTTCAAGGATGTGATGTTACAGGTTCAATATTATAACTAAATTGATCTTATATTATCCAAGTCGGAACGTAACTACCTTAATGGTGGGCAAAACTAGTTGCACGCACAAACATCTCGCTTTTATGGACCTCATAGCTCTAGCCAAGCTTGGAAAAAAGCGTGGTTTTGTAACTCTGAAGTAGAATTTAACGCTTTTCGAAAGAGTAGGCCATTGTGTGCCGGTGGGAACAGATGACAAAATTTACAAAACCGCATACACATGGGGACTGGATGTAAAAAAAGGCATATGAGTGCTTATTTCATTATCCTCGATAAAAAAAAGTCATCTGAGCGCTTGATTTATTGCTTTACAAGATTCAGCGCCATATAAATTCCATACATTATTATCATTTTATCTTCAGCATTTATTAAGAATGCAATCACTTTATTCTTTTACGAGTCTGGTGATGTACGCAGAGAAGTTCCATATCCACCAGTTTTTATTATTATAATCTCAAAGTTATATTAATTTTTGTTTTCCTTGGGGGTCTCTTGGCTAGCAGTTTTGAGAGAGGGGAGCAGCAAATGATGCAAGTAAAACGCGCACACCTGGCGCTTTATTTTGTGAGGAGAACTATCATCCTAATCTTCAGATTTACACAGAACACTGATGCTCGGGTAGCTGAGTGGTTAGAGCGCTTGAATTCCACCCCAGTGGATCCATGAAGTCGTGGGTTCAAATCTCAGCAGCGGCGTTTGGTGAATTATGGGTGGGGTTTTTACAATCATCTGAGTAAACTTTAAAGTACAGAACTAACAGTGCTTTGTTTTCTTACGTGTGCAGACGGCATAGCTCAGTGGTCAGAGTACTCGCTTTCCCCCAGCTAAGGTTAAGCAGCATCGAACGTGGTTACCACTTGGGTGGGTGGGTGACTGCGTGCTTTGGCTTCAGTACAGTCCCTCACATCACCCAGCTGTAAATGGGTATCTGCCTCTTTAGGGTCAGGGAAGGTAAAGCAGCGAGGGAGAGGAGATGGGCACCGCCCTCAATATGCTGGCCCCTTGAGAAGTCAAGGTCTCCGATGCCTCGCTCCCTTACGACCTTAAAGTTTATGGACACCTTTACTTTTTGTTTTACAGTCGGATAGTTAGATCAAATTAATATGCACACAACAGATCTCATAGTTCATAGCGTTCGATGGGTTATGGAAACACAAACCACCTTGAGCAATGGGCTCCACTATGCTCAACTTTACAAAGACACGCCCTGACAAAGTCTGTGCCAGGGACTTAATGAAAGAAGGGAGAGAAGAAGATCAAGTGAAAGATTATGGATTTTCTTACCTGCCTTTGTCCACTTCCGGTTCAGCTCTATGCTGGCAGGCATGTCATCACTGGTGTTGGATGTCATCACTGGTGTAGGATGTCACTGGTGTTTTTCACCGGTGTAGGATGTCATCACTGGTGTTTTTCACCGGTGTAGGATGTCATCACTGGTGTTTTTCACTGGTGTTGGATGTCATCACTGGTGTTGGATGTCATCACTGGGTTTTTCACCGGTGTTGAATGTCCCCACTGGTGTAGGATGTCCCCACTGGTGTAGGATGTCATCACTCGTATTTTTCACTGGTGTTGGATGTCATCACTGGTGTTGGATGTCATCACTGGTGTTGGATGTCATCACTGGTGTTGGATGTCATCACTGGTGCTTTATGTCATCACTGGTGTTTTATGTCATCACTGGTGTTTTATGTCATCACTGGTGTTGGATGTCATCACTGGCGTTGGATGTCAACTCTGGTGTCAGGGTTGACGAGTGGCCGAGTGACATGTGGCGGTGTTTGATGTCATTACTGGTGTTTATCACTGGTGCTGGATGTCAACTCTGGTGTCTGAGTTGATGAGTGACATATGGCGGTGTTTGATGTCATCACTGGTGTCAGGGCTTTTTGAGTGGTTCAGTGACATATCTGGGCTGTTCTTGAGTAGCTCAGTCACACATGGCGATGCTTGATAAAAGTCAAGAGGCCCCTGCTGCTGTCCAGGATGGTAGCGGCATCAACAATTCATTGATGCTACTGTCAAAGATGCCAGGGCTGTGTTCTTTGACATTTCTTCAGGCTGGTCCCTCTTCAGTTTATTGTAGTAGCACTGCCAAGTCAGGGTCAGTCAGGTGCTGGTGTTCTCTGCCCACTTCATCTGTCTGCCCCGTGTCTTCCTCTCTCAAGTCCCTTGCAGGATGGTCTTGGCAGGAAAGCTGTAATTCTGTGCCGTGAATCAATCAAGCCAGCTTCCTCCCTTGTACAACAGGCAGGTGGGGTTGCTGTGGACCACCTTCCGTGATAATTTTCTGGGATCATGATCTAGCACCTGGTAACCAGACATAAATCTTTAAGCCATAAACAAGGATGGGGTTGGTGGGGGGGGGGGAAGGAGGAGATTAAGTTTGATTATACTTGGTTCAGTGTATAGCTCATACAAGCTGTAAGAAACAGCTGCTGACACAAGGACAAAGTTTCATCACCTAAAAAGGGGTGGGAGAGCCTAGCGGTTAACACGTTGTTGCTTATGATCTCTCGGCCCAGGATCGAGTCACCACTGAGGCACCCGTTCGTGAAGACCTCTCCCATGAAAAGATGAAACTATATACCGAGGTCCTGGGTGCAAAAACTATCTTGTGCACATGTCGAACACCCGTTCTGCCTTTTGGAAGAGTAGGCCTTTGTGTGCCAGTGAAAAATGGATGACAATGCAAAGATGCATACAAACTGTTCTCGTATTTTGACATCATCCCCTTAGAATGCAGCTACCTAAAAGGTGGGCAAAAAGGATTGCATACGCAAAATCTGACTACGGATGAACCCTGAAGCTCTAAGCACGGGACAGCAAAAATCACCTGAATGTTTCAACTATGTGACTGCAACACAAATAGGTTACATTTATAAATCTTTGCTATAGGCATTAAGCCCGAGGAAATCAATATGTTCTCCATTAGGAAACGTCCAAAACAGTGATGGACCATAAACATTCTGTTTAAAACATTGCAGGTGCTACTCCTTGTAACATACTACTTCCTACTCTTACTATCACAACTGCCAAGTAATTGAATGAAAACATTAGAAGCTGTATGATTTTAGTGATCTTGATATTCCAATTTTTTTAGCAAGTTTTTTTTTTTTACAGACAAGGGCTTATATAAATTCATAATAAATTACTTGTACTGCATCTCTTTAATGAGCTTTGCATTTTACAGTTTAAAGTAAACCATAAGACAAGATTTAAGCATGCGATGCACAAACGCGCAATCACACACAAACACAGAGATGAGAGAGAGAGATGAGAGAGAGAGATGAGAGAGAGGGAGGGAGAGAGGGAGAGAGGGAGAGAGAGAGAGAGAGGGAGAGAGAGAATGTTCTAAAGCCAGTTAAACTGTAGCAGCCATTTTCTTTAAATTATGTACTTACAATTGAGGTCTAGACGTTGGATGTGACGTTCCCAGGTACTGACGATGGAAGACAAGTTTGCAGTTGATGATGGCACCAGTACCATTAAGACAGCTTCAGTAGAACTGCTGTGTGATCAGCATGACAACTCTTAACCCTAGGGATAGGACTTCTGTGGAGTGCCGTTTGCAAAACGCTTGGAAGACCTTCAGAAGAAGAGATAGTTACTGATCCTACTCCAAGAAGAAGCGAACTATGCTAAAAGCCTGAGCTGAGCCACCTTCACTGCTACTGAGGTACCCACTCACGTGTCCAACATGTGCACTGCAGCCTTCAGGGCCCGGAATCAAGACTGACCAGCCACCTCCAGTCCTAGAACTACAGACTGTCCAACCATATTTAAGTCATGGACATCTTCGCTATCTTGGGAACGAAAGAATTGCTACTAAGCATTACTAGTGCCTACAAAAAGCCATGTTCTTTCCAGGACACCAGGATCAAGCTACCATGATTGCTCCCCTTTGATCTTTTGCTACTGTGGTTCATCTGTTATGCTTCTAAAAATATGTTTACGTTATTTTTGTTTGTTTTTTAGGTGTGTGTGTTGGTTGTTTTTTTTTTGGGGGGGGGGGGGGGGGGGGGGGGGGGGTTAGGGGGTGTTCTGGTTTGTGGTTTGTTTTATCTTATTTTCCAATCAGTGTTTATTTTAGTTAATTTTTTCCTGGCTTGGTTTGGTTTTACTCGGTTTAGTTTTATTCCGGGTTTAGTCTACTTTTATTCAGGGTTTGCTTTGGATTTTCTCGGTTTACTTTTATTGAAGGCTTAGTTTGGTTTAGTTTTATTCAAGGTTTTAGTTTTATTCAGGGATTGCTTTGGTTTAGCTTTATTCAAGGTTTTAGTTTTATTCACGGTTTAGTTTGGTTTTACTCGGTTTAGGTTTATTAAGGGCTTAGTTTGGTTTAGTTTCATTCAAGGTTTTAGTTTTATTAAGGGCTTAGTTTGGTTTAGTTTTTATTCATGGTTTGGTTTAGTTTTATTTGGTTTAGTTTTATTCAAGGTTTGGTTTAGTTTTATTTTGGTTTAGTTTTATTCAGAGTTTGGTTTAGTTTTATTTTGGTTTAGTTTTATTCAGGTTTTGTTTTGTTTATTTTTGGTTGTTTTATTCAGGGTTTGGTTTAGTTTTATTCAGGGTTCGGTTTAGTTTTATTCAGGGTTTGGTTTAGTTTTACATGATTTAGTTTTATTCAAGGTTTGGTTTAGTTTTATTTGGTTTAGTTTTATTTGGTTTAGTTTTGTTTGGTTTAGTTTTATTCAGGGTTTGGTAGAGTCTATTCAGCTTTATTTTGGTTTACCTTTAAAGGGTTTTAGTTTTGTCCTTTAGCTGAGGGTGTTTTAACTTTTATGGTTAATTTCAGAGCTTTTGCTCATTTTATTTCACTCCAAGTCTATTTTATTGCTTTATTTTAAATCCCCTTTTACTTTCTTTTTAAAAGCTATACGTTTTAGATATCCTCTTGCAGACTTTTTGTCTGACTTTTGTCATTTTAGTTCTTAGAGCTTCTTTTGGGCTAATGTCATTTAAATTTTTGTAACAAGAGATGGTAAAGCAAGAGAAATATAGTTTTCAGCAGTCAAAGACAACTGGCAGGTCGTCCAGCAGTTAGCCATGAAACAGAATGAAGACGCCACTTTGATCACAGTCCCTAAAATCTGAAATATCCACTAGTCAAGTATAATCACAAAACATCAGCAAACTTTGACCAGAACAGCAGAAAACCCGAGTAGTTACCTGAATCACTCTTCCTGAAACTTCTCTTTTCTTACCTCTGAAAATAATCTTCATAAAGACTGCCAGCGCTTGGGCATCAGAATACTCCCTATTCCAAAGACCCAAGACCAATGAACCAGACCAATGCGTCTCAGAACTACGACAAAGCCGTTAACAAGACTGAATTAAAACTTTCCAGAACTTTGTTGAAGTGTTTCCTCAATCCATTCTCTACAGACTTACTACAGGGCCATGCTATCACAAGCAGACTACTGGCACTGTACCCTAGTACTGAATGCACTGCACCTCCAGTGTCTCGGATAGGAAGGTCTATGGTTGGCTGAAATCTGATTAAGACATAACAGAAGCGTGTCACACATACATGACACCCCCTACCTTCAAATTAAACCCCACCCCCAACGACCCCCCTTCCCAAACCCAACAACAAGTGAAACCAAAAAAAAACCAACCCCACAATAAAATCCTTTATCATTTTCCGCTGGTTCTGTCTCTACAAGTTCTCTGTCCCTACAAGTTCTTTCCATATCCCTCCACTGTAAATAATGTCCATTACCAGCTTATATATGAACTATTTTAATTGGCTGCATGTCTTCCAGAAAGACCGTCATACAAGCTGACTTTCTTTAACTTCTTCAGCAATTGCTGAGGCACTGCAATTATCTGGCAGTGTGTCTTGGGCAAACTGAATCCGTGGAGCCCATCCCTCTTCTATTCGGAGTGTGCATGCTAGGCATGTTTGTACACCAGTCATAGTTGGCATCTTCTACAACAAACAAAATGAAGGACCTGTTCGGTAGGACAGCCCCCCTCTTCCACTTGCACTGATGCACTTCTCGCATTCTATCAAAGGGAAAGGTTCACAAATGCTGGCCAGTATCGGATGATTGCATGGAGGCGTTAGCACACCAGACAAATAGTCTAACCCTGAAGTCGGAATGCAGCTACTTTACTGGTGGGTGGGTGGTGATGGTGGGGGAAGCGGTCGCATACGGAAAAATGTCACCATTTGTTAACCGTGGAGCTCTAAGCCAGGAAGAAAGAAAAAAACCCAACAATATTCTACACAAGTCGAGGAGATTTCCTCCTGGTGCAAAAGAAAATATCTGCACTTAAATGCCAAAAAAACCCCCCACTAAAGAAATAAACGATTTCGGCAAGCACACAGTCTATAGCAACTCTTTACATTGAAGGTATAAAGGTAGAACACGGGAGTGAATGTAAATACCGTCATTACCATTGACAAGAAACTGACATTTACTCCCAACACAGCTCTCATAAATATTAAGTGCCACTCTTGTATCTTTTTTCTCTAAACTCGGAACTCAAGTGAATATTAAGGTTTTGCAGACTTTCTATCAATGCTTTATCGAGTCCTAATGCTGGTCTAAAATCTCAAATGTTAAAACAAAAAAAGTATTAAAACTAACATGTAGTAAAAGGGGCGGGGAAGGGGGGGAGGGGCAAACTGTTCTCCCAAAGGGAGTTCACTAACTTGCATGTGAAAGGTTATCAAATTTTTTCTTCCTAAATATTTGGTCTCAAGTTTGAATAGACAAAGAAAATACACATTCAACTACAGAGGTCAGCCTACCTGGATAAACGGCAGTAATTTTGTGATTATAGTCATGTCCCAGCCAAAATTTCCGATTTATGGACTATGAGAAGGCAGCTTAGTGTCTAGAAACCCCCCCAGAGAACTTGGGTCTGAGGAGGTATTTTGTATTTGTACACCACTTATGTCAGGAAGATTTCTTTTCCATATTATTCGGGCTGCTCTCTCCAGAGAAAGCGTAGAGCAGCGCCATTCAATTTTTCATTTCCTGTCTGCATGCTATTTGTGTCCCTAGTAAGTAGGGGTGTGATGGTCGGTGAACAAGTCTCGGCACCCAGATTATAAACCAATCGAAAAAAAAAAAGAATCTTACTGTCACGACTTCAGTGAAAGCTGTCGAAAATTTTTAACGAATTTGTTATACTATGGTCTGCTGGTAAATTGGGAGAGACTTCTTTTGGTTAACTTAGACCATCCATTATGATAAAAACACATAATTTTGCTCTAAAAAAGTAAGTTTGTACTCACCTTAAAACAGGTCTGCTAAGTTCACATAGGTACGACGAGGCTTCTTCTACGCCTGTGTCTCTGTTCTGTTTCAGACGTGTGTGCGTGTTCACCCTTGCAGTGTGGAATAAATTTTTGACCAATCAGGGACGGCGTTGATATTTGGTGCGCCCTCTAGGCTACTCACGATTGTCTTTCTTGCTTGTGCTCCAAAAGCTTTATGTTCGATCCTTCTGAGATGGGTTAAGGTGTGACGTCAACATAAGATCTAGATCCACATTTGTCTAATGGTGTTCAGAAAAAAGCTGACTACACTTTCTGTTAAAAAAAGAGGTCTTCTTCGTTATCATGGAGCCCGCAGGCAGCCAGCTATTGTTGCCTGTCACATGAGCGAAAATGCATGCGTTGTAAGTGTATGCACTTGAAAAATGGGGCCTAGTGTATCTAACTTTGGGGTGGGAGAGATTTGTTATCTGTTCAGTTTTTCTGAAAAAAAGGGAAGAAGAATGGACCAAGAAGGCAAAAAAGAAAAAAAAGGCAAGATGGAGGTGACAGAAAGAAAAGGAACAAAGCAGAACCAAGAGAGGGATAGAAAAAAGGGAATTCCTAGCACAGAACTTCCAGAAGGTGAGGATGCTATTTATACTGGCAGTCCCCAGGCACTCCTACAAGAGAGTAAAAATATTGAGTTCACGTGTTTCAGGTTTTTACTAAAACAACAAACAAACCACCCTGTACAGTTTTCCTGAAAATAAGTGGTGGCTGTTGATGATGATGTCACACCTCATCGGACATTGGGAGAATTGAATATATGCCACATACTCAAGATAGCTCGACACACATGTAACATAACAGCGAGCAAGAAATTCACGGGAAAATACTGTTCTTTTTGTTGAGCCTTAGGCCATTGAAACTGACAGAGTTGCTAGGTGAGAAGCCAATGAAATGAATCATATGTTGTTACATGAATCTTCTGAAACTACTATTTTTTCCACATAAATATTCCTGTCGACTTTCATACGTGAATATCATGAAATAATACACACTGTCCATAAGTTTACATAAGTGGTCAAGTTCTCATTTAAGCAAGAGAAAGAAAAGCCAGAAAAGAAAACAGAAAAGATGAGCACACAAAACAAAAGAAGGGAGACAAGAACAACGGTCAGAAGGAAAAAAAAGTTTATTGTTAGGAAATGCTTCAAAATAACAAATGCAGATGTTCGGATAAAAGATAAAAGAGTGTTTATGGCAAATTAAAGAAAAAACCGTACAAGGAAATAGTCTCTCATTTCAAAACAAAAGTCTAAATGACAAAGATGGGAAAATTCTCCTGGAAATGAATCCAATATTAGGCAGGTGGCATATCATGGAACAGAGCTGTTTGACACAAAACAACAGCACCACTGGGAAAATGACAGGCTATGTAGATCCTCAAGAGCTGGAACCTTTGCCACTAAAGGAAGAAGTTACTGATGCATGCGATGCCATCATGCAACTAAAAGTTCTAAGGCATCTGGAATTATCGTCCTATTTCCCTTTGCAAGCTGCGTGGGCAAGGTGTTGGAATAATACGTGCGAAAATATATATTTACTAATCTAATGAGAAACAACTTGTTAACACCTGCCCAGTCTCCCTTTATTCCTGCTGGATCAAGGACCTATCAGCTTTTGAGCATCTATATTGACGTTTGAAAGAAAAAAACCCAAACAACCCCCACCCCCAAAAAACAACAACCCCAACAACACATACAACGCACTTTATTTTAAAACAACGGTACAAGCGAGTTCTGTTACATTTTGAAGTATATCGATAAAGTATGGCAGTGTGCAGTACAGTGTAAATTGTATGCTCCAGGTGTTAAGAGGTCAACTGCTCTCCTGGTTTACTCATTGTTTAAAAGACCTTACCCAGGCAGTTGTTATTGAAGGGAAGTAAGTCACCTCATCTCTCTTTCAGCTGGCGTTCCACAGTTCTCTTATTGTGGTGTGTGTGTGTGTGTGTGTGTGTGTGTGTGTGTGTGCTGTGTTCATTTTTCCAGGTTGGTTGGTTTATTATTTATTAATTATTTGTAGACATTATGTTTTGATGATGAACTGGTGGTTGAACAACACAGTGAGCGTTAAAATAACCTAGAATGATAAATTTGTGGGGGGTATTACCAGCTGATGGAACTGTTTGATGTATGAAATCCCAGTAGAGCACATTTGCATTGGGAGGACTATGGAAAGATCCTATCAATATCAACCTTATCCTAACTTCATTTTCACACACACAGTCTCTAAGGAAGGTATGCTAAGGAATGGCCTAGGTTTTCAAACTAGATTATTTTTAACATACACTGCGACAATAGGGACGGATAGCTTAGTGGTCGGAGAACTCGTTTTCCCCCAGCTAAGGTTAAGCAGCATCGAACGTGGTTACCACTTGGATGGGTGACCGTTTGCGCGCCTTGGCTCCAGTACAGTCGCCCAGTTCACCCAGCTGTAAATGGGACCTGCCTCTTTAGGGTCTGGGAAGGTAAAGCAGCCAGGGAGAGGAGATGGGCACCGCCCTCAATATGTTCGGCCCTAGAGAAGTGAGGTCTTTGACGCCTCGCTCCCCTACGTCCTTGTAGGTTCTGGGACACCTTTACCTACCTTTTACACTGGGACACCTCCATCACATGTGCATCACCTGGTCTATCGCTTTCTGACTGGGGGATGAAACCCAGGAGGAAGAATTTCATCATCGGTCATGCTGTCAGATAACCAGATTGCTGACAAAGGTATGACGTCATAGTCACGAACTCTGCACCTCAGTAGGTCGATTTTACTTTAAAAAACAACACACCACTACGTGTATGTATGTGGAGAACAGATGAGCCAGCATTAGGAATGTGACCAGCTGGACCCGGTTTAGGGTGATGTGGTCTGCAAGTTGCTGAAGCAAGATCAAGAAAAGCATCACCTGAAACAAGACAACGGCCAGGCCCACACCTTTCGGCACCTCGTTTGAACGTGAATTTACGACTTGCCAGAAGTTATTAGAACAACGGAATTTATGTGTTTGTTTGTTTTTGTTTGTTTATCTATATGTATATTTAGACAGACAGACAGGCAGATAGATGTATAGACAGACAGACAGATACATGAATAGAAGGAGAGAGAGAGAGAGAGAGAGAGAGAGAGAGAGAGAGAGAGAGAGAGAGAGAGAGAGAGAGAGAGAGAGAGAAAATAGATGGATGGATGGATGGGTAGTTAGATAGATAGGTAGAAAGATAAAAAGAAAGAAAGATATATAGATAGACAGACAAATACAGAAACTTCTTTTATATTCCAAATTGTCAGCGTGTATTTTATTGCTTCACCAGAAACTGGGTGCAAACTAAACTCGGACAGTGCCATGGTAACAACCAAAAACATGAAGAAGAGTTATAGAGCGAAAACAAATCTAAAGTTATTGCCTAAAAGTCTTACAGTCCATAGTCAATAATAAATTTGGTGATGTGTTCAGTTCTTCTAATGCTGAAGAGTAAGACACGTTTGTGGTATTGCATTGTATTGTATTGTATTGTACTGCATTGTATTGTCACACGACAGTCTTGGCCAGTAAAGATGTTCGGGCACGTCACAGGAACATCTAGAATGACCAGGACTGTCCTACAGGGAACAGTACAAGGAGGGAGACGAAGAAGCAGACAGAGAAAACGATGGGAAGACATCATCAGAGAGTGGACTGACTAGCCTTGAGTGGAACGATTTGCTACGAAAGAAGAGGACCGCGGAGAGTGGAGGAAGCTGGTTGCAAAATCTTCATTAGTGCCCCCACGGTCCAAGGGACAACGGGATAAGTGAGGTGAGGTGAGGTGAGGTATTATATTGTATTGTATTGTACTGTATTGCATTGTATACCACTTTAAGTCACAACAGATTTCTCTGCCTGGAATTTGGGTTGCTCTCCCCGGGTAGAGCGTGTCGCCACAAGAGCAGCGCCACCCGTAATCATTTTTTCTTTTCTTGTCTGCATGTGTATTTGTTTCCCTATCAGAGTGGATAACTTTTCTGCAGAATTTTACCAGGGACAACTCTCTTGTTGCCGTAGTTTTTAAAAATTATTTTTTACGTGCACGAAATGCGTGTTGCACATAGGAACTCAGTTTGTCGTTTCATTCGAAAGACTAACACCCAGCCCACCACACATGGTCTAGGACGGGATAGCCTTGTGGTCAGAACATTGCGCTCGCAATATAACGACCCGGTTTCGGTTCCCGATCAAGGGGATATTTTCCCCTGGAGTTAACATCAGTGCCGACTCCACTCTCCCCAAAAGTCCTTCGGATGAGACTATAAACCGAGGTCCCGTGTGCGAACGCACGCAGAACATCTTGCGCACATGTTAAATCCTCTTCCGCTTTTCGTAAGAGTAGGCCATTGTGTGCCGGTGGGAACAGATGACAGAATTGACAAAACCGCATACACACGGGGACTAGATGTAAAAAAGCACATAAGTGCTTATTCCATTATCCTCGATATAAAAGATTAATTAAAAAAAAAATGGATGGGGAGGGATTGGGTCATTCGGGCGCAAAAGGGGATTGAAGCACCACACATTTCGAACCCGGACATTTCGCTCCCTAGGCAGGTGCGTTACCTTAAGATCACCGATCATCCTTATCTAGTTATCTGATCTAATTGTTAGGATGCACAGACATACGTTGTAAATAGCAGAAGAAGGAAAAGAGTTGAAGGTGTGCGTTAAAAACAAAATAACAACTGAAGACGTTGCGTCGGAAAGGCAGAAAACAGACGAAAAGGCCCCCTAAAAAGACCCAAAATGAGTGCATTAAAAACGGAAATTTGATGTGGTTTTATTCACACTTCTATCTTCGCGCGTGTGCGTGGCACCTACACACACACACACACACACACACACACACACACACACTGCACCTTCACACATCCCGTGTAGTCTAGTAGACCCTTGGGACACCATTGAAGACCTTGCAACCAACTCTCTCTCTCTCTCTCTCTCTCTCTCTCTCTCTCTCTCTCTCTCTCTCTCTCTCTCTCTCACACACACACACACACAAGAGCGTTGTGCACAAGTAGTAGATCAGTTTTATTGTACAACTGAACAAGACGGTCGAACAAGACGTTGCATCACGGACAAAACCGACAATTATCGTTGTAACAGTAACAAGGTCACATTACACAGTTACACATAACTCCAAACAGCTGAGAACAATTATCAAAGTTCAGAGAGAAAAGAACAATAAAAACAAAGCAAGCAAACAAACAAACAAAGAAAAAAAACACGAAAATTTATCGTGCATTCTGTTTTGCAATTAGAAAATTATTTCACAATGTAGATTTTCGTGACAATGCAGCAAGAGCATAAAAACCTAAGTAGACTACTTTACATACATAGATTATTAAAACTTTGTTGACAGCCCGATTCAAATATTTCTTTTCTGTTCTCGTAGAGTTTTGTTTATTAGAGATTTCCCCCCCCATTATTTCTGTTAATTTTTCTAAGCAGAATCGACGCTTATATGAAGTTCTGTAACCAGTTTTCTTTTTGTTGCAAAACAAAACAATACAAGAGAAGAACAAGACCCACACCCAACAACTCAGGCGGGTTTTATGTCTCTTAGCTACCAAAAGTCAAGTTGAACCCCCACCAAACACAAACACTTACACGGTTATGTCCCCTTAGCTAACAAAATTATGTTGCATAGCCTCCCCCCCCTCCCCCCAGCAACACCCCCCTTCAACAAGAAAAGACAAACAAAAAACCCTCAACCAACCAAGAACAAAACCCCCCCACAAAAACCCCACTCACAAAAAACAAACAGCAGCACCCTCCCAACCAACCAAAAACAAACAAAAAATGCAATAGCTTAAAACAATACTAACCAAAAACAAACAAACCAAACAAAACAAAACAGAACAACGAAAAACACGATGGAGAACAAAACTAGTCATCCCAGAAGACACACAACAATTATCCCCCATACTCTTGGTGCGCCACTTGCCAACTTTGAAGACAAAGGATTTAACGTGTATCAACCATAATCCAAGTCACCTCACACAACTTTGCTAATCGCACAAAGAAAAACAGATAAAAAACCCATAAGAATAAATCTACACAAAGGGAAAGAGAAAATTTTTCAATGATCTCACTTAGAGAGTCAAACCGGTCAGGACCCCCCCCCCCCTCCCCCTTGCTGACTTCATCAAGCAGATTAACTCCCATACAAAAAAAAGTATAAAACCAGTGAATACAGTAAGACCCAAGTTGCAAAATAATGCAGTGTCCTCTTCAAAACTTGTTCTGGCATTGTTTGCCAAAAAAAGAGTATTCTTCCAATCCCTTCTTTGATTCCTGGGGTCAAAGCATTTCATATTGCCGAATGAAATATAAACTCAAGTATATCAATATGTCTGAACTTTATATTATTTTTTACTCTGCATGATAATAGCAATAAACAAACAAAACCCAGTAGCCCATGCTGCGTTAGTATTGCTTTCTTGTTTGGGAGACAGTAAAATAAATTCACTTGATGGGATTGGACGATTTTTATTTTTAATTGCAAAAAAGAAATTGTTTCCTTCTTCACCTATCGCCTAGTCTTCTAGACTGTTGGGGCACCATTGAAGATTTTGCAACCAGCTTCCTCCACACCTCGAGGCCTTCAGATTTCCCTAGCACTTCTGATAGGAGTACAACAGTGAATCCTGACCCCCCCCCCCCCCCCCCCCCCCCGCCTCCCTTCCTTCCTTCTGCAATACGAGAGGGATTTTTCTTGGGCCAGTAGGAGAGGCACTCTTTCTGAGCGAACAGGAGAGTGATCATTCTTGAAGAATAGGAGAGTGATCATTCTTGAAGAACAGGAGAGTGATCATTCTTGAAGAATAGGAGAGTGATCATTCTTGAAGAACAGGAGAGTGATCATTCTTGAAGAACAGGAGAGTGATCATTCTTGAAGAAGAATAGGAGAGTGATCATTCTTGAAGAAGAACAGGAGAGTGATCATTCTTGAAGAAGAATAGGAGAGTGATTATTCTTGAAGAAGAACAGGAGAGTGATCATTCTTGAAGAACAGGAGAGTGATCATTCTTGAAGAAGAATAGGAGAGTGATTATTCTTGAAGAAGAACAGGAGAGTGATAATTCTTGAAGAAGAACAGGAGAGTGATCATTCTTGAAGAATAGGAGAGTGATCATTCTTGAAGAATAGGAGAGTGATCATTCTTGAAGAATAGGAGAGTGATCATTCTTGAAGAATAGGAGAGTGATCATTCTTGAAGAATAGGAGAGGGCTTCTTTCTTAGCTAAGGGGGTAAATTGGAGGGGGAATTCCTAGAGAGATTAGGAGGGGAATTTCTTTGTAGTGAACAACAAGAAAAAATTCTTCTGGAAAGAATAGGAGAGGTAAATTTCTTGAGGGGATAGGAGAGGGAGTGTATGTGTGTATGTGTGTGTGTGTGTGTGTGTGTGTGTGTGTGTGTGTGTGTGTGTGTGTGTGTGTTAACGTCTATCTAGTAAAAAGTTATTTGACAGAGAGAGAGAAACAGTGTTTCTACTGTATTTAACTGGTCATGAAATTGTGCTGGGATCAGACTGTATAATACTTAATTACGAACCTCACCCTGCACAAGATCTCAAGTGAAATCATCACTTTATGCAAAAAGACTGAGGAATACCGTAATATTCCTCCGTGAATATCATTAAGCAAGGCAGAGCGAGGGAAGGGCGAAGAGAAAGGGCGAAGAGAACAAAATGAAAGAGGAACATCACCGTTTTTCTGAGCATGGGGAAGTCAGAATTTGACCCTACATAGTATAGGTTGTAAGTAAAACAAGCAAGGAAACAAATTAAACACTAAATAAAACAAACAAACAAACAGCAACAACAACAAAACCACACACACAAACACACCCCTCGCACTTCCCCGTTAAACCCATTACCCTCATGAAAAATACCCTAACTCAAATCTCAAATCCACAATCCTAAACTACATAAAGAAGATTACTGCCATTCCCTTGTCATTTGTCTGAATAAAGATAAAAACAAAGATATATAGAGTATACTAGAAAATCAACAATACAAAGCAGAAAATCAACAATACAAAGCAATGTTTGGGACACAAAACAGCTCATTCAGGCAGTCTATTCACTAGGGAGAAAAACAAGTGCCAATAGACATAGTATTGGTAGCCACACTTAAAGACTGAAACATACAGAGAAAAGTGTAAGATGTTACTGAAGAAAATACTTAAAACAGAACTATGCTGATAAACGAACTTGATCCAGTACAAATAAACAATTCACAAACGCTTTAAAATAAACGAAATTATTGGTGAAAAAAACTGAAAAGATTTCGAGTACATGTTTCATACCACATGGTGTGCGAACTAGGAATACAAAATTAATCTGAAATAAATTTCACACATCATCACAAATCTGTTGTTACATATCATTCAGTATAATGAACACGCTATGAAATTCATATATGTTATAGATAATGAAAAAGTGCACTATCAACCGATTTCTAAAATCTTGTGGACAGTGATAAAAACTCATAACTTGCTCTAATCTGTTATAAATATTGTCACCACTTTTCAAAACAGTTAAAACGGAGAGAGACGTAAATATTTTCTGAACGTGGATTGGCTAAAAATAAAGGATCCGTCAAGAAATATTTGAAGGATCTTGGTGGATCTATGTGGGTTTTGCAAGTTAGGTACATGCAGACTGGTCCCTCGTGGTCCCTTTTACAATAGACACTGTACCATGTTGAGCATTGACATGTTTGTTTCCTTATTCATACCATGACAGCAACGGCTGTATAAATAATTCCACGTGGAATGCAAGGGAACGTGAGCACACAAACTGGGCATATCACTGTTGGTTTTACTCCCTGGAAGAAACTTGGCATTTCTGGATATTTAATTAAAAAAAATTCTCAAAGGTTATAAATTTAATTATGGAATCAACAACGTTTTTTGCGAGGTTGGGAATTTCTTGAAGAATAAATAACTATGATCCTTAAAAATTATAGATTTGATTTGGTTAAGGACGACAGAAGTAAAAAAAAAAATTTGATTGAGGACAACAGTAGAATGGATCACACTCTCTAATGTCAGTATTTCATACTTTTGGTAATGATGATGCACTATGAAAAGTGTCAACAGAAAACTGCATAACTCCAAGCCAGTGCAGGTCTTATAGCTACTACTAAAGCGAGGACTGTGGAAAGAACGTAAACCATGAAATACAGCAAGGACATGAGTACATGCACTGCACATATTCATCATACTTAAACACACAAAACACACTCTACGAACAGTGCTGAAGACTAGCTTGTTTGATTTTGGTCAATTATCACTTTACACTGAATGCT
The DNA here is from genome assembly GCA_028751875.1 of Rapana venosa. Lineage (NCBI taxonomy): Eukaryota > Metazoa > Mollusca > Gastropoda > Neogastropoda > Muricidae > Rapana > Rapana venosa. Next base: position 56,954,650 of record CM054143.1, on the reverse strand, counting down.
GAATATTTCCTCCTAGCGACCAGCCCTTCCCCACCAAAACAAACGAAACACACCAAACCCCCCAACAGACACCCCCCACCCAACCCTTCCCCCCAAAAACCCCCCAACAAAAAAACCAAACCCACAACCTAATAGAAAGGAGACATGTGCAAAGAAACAGAGTGGTGGGAATAAAGATGCCCATGGTTTATCGCCCCTCATGAAGGGTTTCAACACATAACAACTATGTAATGTAAGACTATGAAGGAACTACAATTTACTCTTAATTAGAAAAGGAAAATGAGGTTAGGACGATGGCCAATAAATTACTTTGTTTTCCTAGACTGACAAAGTCGTCATAACTTTTGTTTCAGAAGCTAAAATCATTATCAAGGGGAACAGATGGGAATATCCATAAAACTGAACTGGGTGTATTCGACTCTTAATTAAGCTGTTCAAGACAGGCTAGTACATACACTTACTAATAAGGGTTTTGAATTACCCCCAAAATTAGACTTAAGAACCCACACTCACTAATAACTGAATTACTGAGCAATTACAGAAAAGCACATACACTTACTGATAACTGTTTAAATTACCAAACAATTAGACGAAACAATCCACGCTCACTAATAACTGTTTTGAATTTATGAACAATTAAAAGAAAGCACATATGCCCATTAATAACCATTGTTAATTACCTACCAATTAGGCGAAAGAATCCACACTTACTGATAACTGTTTAAATTACCAAACAATTAGATAAAAGAATTCACACTCACTAATAACTGTTTTAATTTACCAAACAATTACACAAAAGCACCCATTCTTACTAATGACTGTTTGAATTAAGGAGCAATTAGACGATAAAGCACCCATACCCACTATAACTGTCTTTGAATGACCGAATAATTACACGAAAGCACCCATACTCACTAATGACTGTTTGAATTAAGGAACAATAATAATTAGACAAAAACACCCATACCCACTTATAACTGTCTTTGCATGATCCAACAATTAGACAAAAAGAACCCACGCTCATTCTCATTTGCAACTGTCTGAATTTACCAAGCAAGTAGATGAAAGCACCCACTCTCACTAACAGCTGTGTAATCTGCTGGACAATAAAAGAAGAGGCAGCATAAACTATGGACAGGGAGATAGCCACAGACAACTGATTACCTCTCAAGCCTCAAAATACATTTATTTCAAACCTAATATTCTCTTCTCTTGTTTTATCTCATTTCTGTACCCTGCCCTCAACAACCAAATCCCTATCATCCAGCCCGAGAGTACAACCTTTATGTGTGTGTGTATGTGTGTGTGTGTGTGTGTGTGTGTGTGTGTGTGTACGCACATGCAGGGGCCTGTGTGTGTTTAAATTTGAATTTGTAAAACCTATTAATTGTAAATGGCTGCATGTCAAAGGCTAGGATGAATAAAAGCGCTTTGATTTGTTTTTTTGCAAGATATAGCGCTGTATAGATTCCATGTATATCATCATCATCATCATCATCATTATTATTATTATTATTATTATTATTATTATTGCGTGATTATGCCCTATGTGAGACAGACACAACCTAGCCTCTTTCTACGCACTTTGAAAAGGGCGACAACTACAATATTCTAGAGGGAAAATAAAGGACAGACTTTAGAAACATACTTGAGAAAAGACAAGAGAAACACTGCAAAGATAACTCGGATAAAAAGGTAAGAGAAACTCTGAAAAGATTACTCAGAGAAAAGACCAGAGAAATACTGCAAAGATAACTCGGAGAAAAGACCAGAGAAACACTGCAAAAGATAACTGAGAGAAAAGACCAGAGAAACACTGCAAAAGATAACCGAGAGAAAAGACTAGAGAAACACTGCAAAAGATAACCGAGAGAAAAGACCAGAGAAAACACTGCACAAGAAAACTTGAGAGAAAAGACAGAGAAAACTGCAAAAGATAACCGAGAGAAAAGACCAGGAAACACTGCAAAGATAACTAGAGAAAAGACCAGAGAAACACTGCAAAGATAACCGAAGAAAAGACCAGAGAAAAACTGCAAAAGATAACCGAGAGAAAAGACTAGAGAAACACTGCAAAAGATAACCGAGAGAAAAGACCAGAGAAAACACTGCACAAGATAACTTGGAGAAAAGACCAGAGAAACACTGCAAAAGATAACCGAGAGAAAAGACTAGGAAACACTGCAAAAGATAACCGAGAGAAAAGACCAGAGAAACACTGCAAAAGATAACTGAGAGAAAAGACCAGAGAAACACTGCAAAAGATAACCGAGAGAAAAGACAGAGAAACTACTGCAAAAGATAACCGAGAGAAAGACAGAGAAACACGACAGAAATGGGAAAAACCAAACACTGCAAAAGATAACCGAGAGAAAAGACAGGAAACACTGCAAAAGATAACCGAGAGAAAAGACCAGAGAAACACTGCAAAAGATAACTGAGAGAAAAGACCAGAGAAACACTGCAAAGATAACCGAGAGAAAAGACCAGAGAAACACTGCAAAAGATAGCTGAGGATAAAGACAGGAAACACTGCAAAAGATAACCGAGAGAAAAGACAGAGAAACACTGCAAAAGATAACCGAGAGAAAAGACCAGAGAAAACACTGCACAAGATAACCCGAAGAAAAGACCAGAGAAATACTGCAAAAGATAACTGAGAGAAAAGACCAGAGAACACTGCAAAAGATAACCCGAAGAAAAGACCAGAGAAACACTGCAAAAGATAACTGCAAAAACACTGAACTGGGACAATGATGCGATTTGAAAGACGGTCGGGAGAAAAGGCCAGCTTATGTTTTAACACAGTCAGGTAAAGAGAGAGATGGGCTTACAGACAGGGGGAGTAGGCATCAAACTTTAAAATGAAAGAAGCAAAAAAGAAATATACACGCTAATAAACAGGTGAACATGAGCCATTTTATTCCTGATAAAACAACGTGCTCTTGGATGGGGGAACAACGTCAAACACTGATTTCGGATAAAAAAAAACAACAACCAAAACAACCCCCAAAATCAAAACAATGCAAAACACCGGCAAAAGGCATGACATTTGGTAAGAGAGAACACACATTTGACATTACGAAACTGACCCCCACTACCCCTCTTTCGAAACCCTACCCCCACCTCCACCCCACAGCAAAAATGACAAGAGAACAACAACAAAAACCACAAACTCACCAAAATCCTAACAACACACAGCGGTTGTTTTTTTTTTTTTACCCCCTCCCTTCCCACCAAAAAAAAGGAACAAAATGAAAACTGCTTGTACACATTCTCAAGAAAGATACTTAACAGATAAATCAAAATATGATGAAACTTGTAAAACACTTAAAGGAATGGTGGGGGGGGGGGGGGGGGGGGGGGGGGGGGGAGGGGGGGACGGGTGTGGGGTGGGGGGGGGGGGAGGTTGACACTTATGAAACCAGACAGATGTCAAACCGCTTCAAAAGACACTTAGTGTAAGGCAGCGAGGCTTGCTAGGAAGTGCGTGTGTGGGATCGAACACACACACTCCCTCCTTCGTGTGTCACAACACAGACACCACTGGTCCAACACAACAACAGCACCACACAAGACGCACACGTACACACCACTCTGACACATGTAAACAAACATAGGAGAAATAACACTGCGTTTGGATGATAGTAACAACTGCGTCTAAGAAGTGTGTAGCTTCCACATAACTATGCCATACAAACACTCTGGAGAAGATTGGTTTGGTTATTATTTCTGAAAGCAAAAGAATATGGAAAACGGTAGCATGCAGCTTTCTACGCACACACGCACGCACGCACGTACGCACGCACACACACACACACAACACAATGAAGTGGAATGGATCAACCATCATCAGACAACATGTGCCTACTTGTATATAGATCACGTGCTGTTCTGTGGGTTCTATGATTATCGTTACACAGTGTGGCTTTATTGAATACATTAACAGCACCCCCTCCCCTCATCCCAACATATAAAAATTCCACACAACACCACTAAAAATACCCATAAACAAATCAACCATAAAAACACAAAATGAAAATACACATATAATATTTATAACAAACTGACGTGACATTTCAAAGGATGATCTAGTCAACATAATTTTTCTTAGAAGACGTCTTAAGAAATACAGAGAGCCAAAAAACACCCCCCTCATACATTTCAAATATAACACAGTGTATTCAGATTTCAATTAAAAAAACAACAACAGTTTTATGATTTAAAAATAAGTCTCAGATCAAAACCTGTTCTGCCATTCTCAACCTTACAACGCCATTAAAGTAATCATCAAGAAAAATAATACCACCACATCATCGACAACAGAAATTATTGGGGAAAAAATTGCAAGTACTAAAACAAAAAAGCAGTGATTTTGACAGTAAGATTTTTGGTAGATGGTTCTTCAAATTTTCATATAATTTTGCCGTTAAGTGTAACCCCCCCCCCAAAAAAAAAAAAAAAAAAGTAGAAGAAAAACAACACCCCCCCCCCCCACCCATAGTAAACAAACACAGACAATAGAAAAAAAATCACATAAAAAAACCGCATGAAGTGCCTCTTGAGAAATGTAGGTATTTTGATCATTGTGCATATCACAGATCTGGACGAACCTTTCGATTTCATTTCTTACAGTCGATATGTAATGGAGAGAATCATTCTCGGATATTTCGGACAACAAAAGTTGAACAATGGAAGAAGCAGCTAGATAACTGAAAAGACCAGGCTGCGATGGGAAATTTGTCCTAGAGTTCTGTCCCTTCTTTCGCTCCCGGGCTTAGCTTGCTGCCGAGTCCAATTAAAATAAAGAGAACGAAAGGTATGCTAGTAGTCTGCTTATAGCCGATGAACATGCAGCGTATCACTTTCATACCCATAAAAGACAACCCAAAGCTAATGAAATGCCTGCTCAAAATGCCGAAGAAAGGAAATCTATTTTGAATGTTAATGTGGAGGAGTTTTCAAGTTGTTTCAGGTTTGGCTTCTTATCTTGAGGGGAGGAAAAATAAGGCCCTCTGAACCCCCCCCCCCCCCCAAATGAAAGAGGGTGGGGTGGGGGTTAACAACAGAAACGAAAGGAAAGATTTTTGTTCTAATGAATCGGAGATACATAGTGTCTGAATTTTATTGAAATAAATTCATAGCTGCTTATGGACACATTAGCACACTGATATATCTAGTTCCAGAATGTGTGTTTGGCATGTTTAAATGAACTCTACATGGAGTATTCGTCATATATAGTTTGCATGGAAAATGGACACTTTGAAACAAGTTTTAAAAACTATTATGAGACATTTTTCTGAAAAAGAGGCTACACCACAAGAAATAGTGTAGACTACCAAACAAATAGAATGATCTTGTTGCACCAACGCTTTTACAGGCAAACACAATCTTTTCAAACAAAATTCTCATGGCGATTTCTTGCCGTTGAAAAGCATTGGTTGCTCAGCATTTTTTATTTTTGCCTTTGTCAGGAAATAAACATCGCGATTGTGTGTGCTCCAATATCGAGTCGCTTTCTGCCATTTTGATTAAAGGTCACCTAATCTGAGAGAGAGAGAGGGACCACTAGCATATCATTTACTAAATTATTGGCAAAATATGCGCGCGCGCGCGCGGGGGTGGGGAGTGGGGGAATTAAACACCAAGACATGCTCGTCACACACTTAATGTACTGGTTGGTTCTTTTGAACATGAATATCAAATCATTACGATACATTTGTCAAACAAAATGTTTTCGATTGGAGCAATCTTTTCGAAAAAAGTGACAGAACTGGACCAAACTGAATTCTTGATCTGAATACATCATGCTCATTAGTATGAAAGAACTGAAAATATAATTTTGTTATTTCATGTAACTGCTTTCGCAGCTTTGTATTTCCCATAATAATATAACAAACAAAACGAATCACAGTGCAAATGAATGAAGCTTAATGATATATATATATATATATATATATATATATATATATATATATATATATATATATATATATATATATATACACTGGACATATATATATAAGGCTTGGAATAAAAAGAGACATCATCAGTGACTATTGTAGTAGATGCCGAAGAAGAAGCATGAACAATTGTTGAGCACAAACGCTTTCCAGACGACACAAAGCACAAGGCAAACAAACGAACTAGTCTGTGACCACCAGCGTTATAAGTTAAACATGATTCATGAACACGTTGAAAACGCATGAAAGACGAGGTTTGAATCGTACAACAGGTCCCTTTTTCACAATGGATACATTGTTGTCTGAATGAATTTCTACATAAAATACAAGACATCATCCACCCAAACTCATGAAGGCATAATTATGTTTGATTCGAATAGTTTGTGCGATCATTAGAAGCCAGCTCAAATATCACACACACACACAAATACACACACACACAACTCAAACACACACACACACACACACACACACACACACGCACACAGCAATCAGAAGAAATCGGTGGCAAGACACTGAGCAAAGCAATCCGTGATATCTTTCAATGTTAAAAAAATCAGCGCATGTGTGTGTGTGTGTGTGTGTGTGTGTGTGTGTGTGTGTGTGTGTGTGTGTGTGTGTGAAGGAAACGCTATCATTATTCCTGGCACAAAAATCAAACCGCTGAAAAAGCCAACACCAATGCTCTGTTTCACTGGACATACATGTAGTCTCCTAGTATGGATGACGCAGACTGAGAATGGACAGCGGACCATCAAGGCACACAAGATAACGACCGACATTCCAGTTAGGACTCATGATTTAACACGAAATGTTGACGTTAAATGGGTCATAGAGACAGAAAACATGTCTCAAACGTGCGTTAGGTTCACTAAATTAGGTACGGAAACTAAGATTGTTCTGCAAAACAAGCACAAAAACCGCAAGAAAAACCAAAATATAAAAGAACCCAAAGCAAAACAAAAAAACAAACACACAAAAACCAAACCAGGAGAAAACAAAAGAAATTAGGATTATTACTGCTTGTGTGAATTGACCTGGTGATAAAAACAGTGGAAAATAATGCAAATCTGTTCAATGCATGGTAGGTGGAAAGAAAGTACACATTTTTACGCGACACGAGTTTTTCATGGCTAGAAAAGATCATCACTTACATACATCCTGCCTGGTTTTAGATTCAAATGTGCCACACGTCAGCTATCCAGCACGAAACAGTTTGAGTTATAAGCACAAAGTTTTTGAAAATACTTATGACGAGAACTTAAAGCGCGTCTAAATCAGCATGAAAAGATTTATAATATAAAACCATGATGACAAAATAAAACGGTAAAATAACACAACAACGACGAAAATTGATTGAACGGTAAGGAAATGTGCGACAGAGGACAATTTCACAATTCCGATCTTGTCATGATAAAACAGACATATCAGCAATAATGAGAAACCCTGCGCATGTTATGATACTTCACGACAATAAAGGAGCGATATTTCAGTCTTTCTAGATTGCGTTATACAAGTAGCAGAGTCAAGATAAACGCTTTAGAACCTGCATCCCATACGTTATCAGCTGGCTCTTTCTCTTCAAGTGCCGTGTGTGTGTGTGTGTTATTAATTTTTCCAATACAAATTTCCCCCATACGAAACTTCCCTAGCAGCCTAGTCTGACATGTAAGTTTTAAAATCTAAGTTGACGGACGCTGTAGCCAAGTGGTTAAAGCCGCTGGGTTTCAGTTCCCTGGGTCCATGGAGTCGTGGGATCAAAATTCTGCAGCGGTGTCCGATGAAGAAAGGGTGGGAGTTTGTACGATCTCACAGGTCAACTTAGAGTGCAGACCTGCCAGTTCCTTAATTATCGTCGTGTATATAAACATAGAGAGGATCAAACATGCTCGTACAGAGTTCGGTGGTTTACGGAAACACAAACATACCTAGCATGCGTCGTGTGTAAAAAAACAACCGAGCTGCTCTAAAGTCGGAAAGCGTGGACTGAAGGCAGTAGGCAGCCTCAGGCAGTGAGTGTTACAAGCCCAGGAGAAAACCTGACACCACGCCTTCCTCCAGGTGAGGGAACACACCGCAGAGAAACATCTACTTTGCGGCGAGCAGAAACAATAAAAGACGTGTGCCAAATCCAACACGGCATCATGCTTCATTAGATCACAGTATGGTCACAGACATATAATCCAGACTCAGACACACAGCAGCAATGTCCATGATCATTCCAGCATGATTTGGTATCAACTTCATTCACTCACTCACTCATCACAAGCAGCCATGTGAAAGAGAACAACAAGTGAACCAGCCACTCTGTGAAGCTTAGGCCATCATATACTACAACTCCTGCTTCATAATAATAATTTTATAACGCCTGTTCTTCCACAATGAAAAATAGTCATTGAATGAACAATAGCACGAGAGAAACAAACGCTGGGAACCAGGTGGGCCTTGCATACTGTGCTACAGTAGTAGGGAGTCTGCGCGCTTCACAGCAGCCAGATGGCTTGTTGGCTTCATCATCAGCGGCTGCAGGCCGTGTCTAGAGGGCCCGCTTCTTGCCCTCGCTCTCCACCTCCTCAGCCTCGCCACTTGCTGACGCTTTGTCCCCGCTCCCCGCTTTCTCCGAGGCTTCGGCTTCGTCGGGTTCTTCCGACACGGAGTCAAAGGACTGGGACTTGCGTTGCTGCTTCAGGAACTGCTCCTGCTTGTGGGGCTGGTCCGGGTACATCATCTGCAGGATGCTCTTCACGTTCCCGGCCATCTCGTCCTGAAGAGCTTCCTTCTGCTTCCACTGGTTCAGGATCTCGAAGCGGAAGCTCAGGATGTCTTGCTTGATTTCTTCGAAGTCGTCTGCAACAGAGATGGGTGACTGTTAGTGAAGGTCGATCTAGTTTGGTGAAAAGTCAGCTGTGGGTAGAACCCAGGTTGACAGTGACAGCCTAGCGGAGTTTGAGGACCATACCTGAGACGACACTGTGTCAGTGTGATATCATTTATTATTGACCACATTAACAAAGATCGAGATGGAAACTTGCAAGGCTGCTGATCGAAGTTGAGTCACTAACAATTTCAATAGACAGACTTGAAGGGTAAAATAGCAACGCCGAAAGAAAAAAAATTAGTAAATGAAACAAGGATATAATGCTGGCAGGAGACACGTGACTACATTCGTCATAAGCCCTCCCCATCTTTCCCTTTACTTAGACCAAACCTAAATACCAATGTCAACGTCACAATATACGATTATAAGAGCGAAAGTGTATAGATCTACTTCCCTACATGACCCTCATAGTTAATGCCACTACAGTTGAACTGTTGTAACCATGATCATGCCACTACAGTTGAACTGTTGTAACCATTATTATGCCACTACAGTTGAACTGTTTTAACCATTATCATGCCACTACAGTTGAACTGTTTTAACCATTATCATGCCACTACTGTTGTACTGTTGTTATCATGCCACTACAGTTGAACTGTTGTAACAATGATCATGCCACTACAGTTGAACTGTTGTAACAATGATCATGCCACTACTGTTGAACTGTTGTAACAATGATCATGCCACTACAGTGGAACTGTTGTAACCATTATCATGTCACTACAGTTGAACTGTTGTAACCATTATCATGCCACTACAGTTGAACTGTTGTAACAATGATCATGCCACTACTGTTGAACTGTTGTAACAATGATCATGCCACTACAGTTTAACTATTGTTATCATGCCACTACAGTTGAACGGT
>CM054143.1:56932444-56937444 GCA_028751875.1 Rapana venosa | reverse complement strand
AGAAGCTGAGGATGTTGGAGATGGCGAACATCCCCTCCGCCATGTTCACAGGGTCCCATTTGTTCCACTTCATCCGGTCTGCCGACACAATGTCACACGTTAGTTACTAGATTCTGACATTATTAATCGCTATTATCAGCATCATCATTTTTGCTATAATCTTTTTTGTTAACATCATCGTCGTCATCGTCGTCGTCATCGTCGTTGTCGTCCTTATCGTCGTCATTGTCGTCGTCGTCATCATCATCATCATCATCATCATCATCATCATCATCATCATCATCATCATCATCATCATCATGTGTCGTCGTCGTCGTCCTCCTCCTCCTCAGCATCGTTGTCATCATCATCGTTACTATTGCTATTATCATCATAAGAGTGTGTGAACGCATGCAGAAAATCTTGCGCCCACGTTAGAAACCCGTTCCATATTTCGGAAGAGTAGGTGATTTCTTGCCGGTAAGAATGGATGATGTCATTTTAAAAAGCAAAGAAAAAACCGCATGCACACAGATGTTAGGTTAAGATACCATCCCCAAAGATAGAATGCGGTTGCCTTGATGGTGGATAAAACGGTCCCATACGAAAAATGTCATAATTGGTAAACCTGGTAGCTCTAGTCGAGGAACGAAACAACCCCCCACCACCCAAACCTGTTCCTAGTATGCACACAGTCTCCTGGGCACACACTACACACACACACACACACACACACACACACACACACACACACACACACACACACACACACTACTGCCTCCATCCCCCACATACACACACTATAACCACTCCCCCCTACCCCCCCCCCCCCCCCACACACACACACACACTACTGTCTCCCTACCCCCACATACACACACTATAACCACTCCCCCCTACACACACACACACACACACACACACACACACACACACACACACACACACACACACACACACACACACACTACTGCCTCCCTCCCCCCACATACACACACTATAACCACTCCCCCCTACACACACAACACACATACACACCACTGCCATCCCACCCCGCATCTAAACACTCTATAACACTCCCTTCACCCCTCTACACGCACGCGCGCATGTCTAATATCTCTTAATGTGAATAGATGTTAACTTGAACAACAACAACAACAACAACACACACACACAGACACACACAGACACACACAGACACACACACACACACACACACACACACACACGATTTAAGCTTCAAGATTTAATTCACTCTTAACCCCTCTTGGTGCAGGGAGGGTTTCAGCAAACCAAATCAGCTGTAACATATATAACTTGCATTAACAAAAACGTTTATAACACTGCATATGACAGAAATAAAAATGGGGTAAACCTTTTCATCGATGTCATGCAGCTTTACTCTTGACTATAAATGTGTTGTTTTGATCACACACACACAAGCACAAGCACAAACGCACGCACACACACACACACACAAACGAACAAGCACAAACGCGCGCGCGCGCACACCACACACACACACCACACACACAACACACACACACACACACACACACACACACACACACACACACACACACACACAACACAGCAACAAACCTACCTGCATTGAGCCAGTAAATCCCTTGCTGTATGCGGGGATGAAAGGGATCCAGGGTGGGATCGGACGTGTCGAGACTGCTCAGCATGTCAATCCCCGAAGAAAACTGTCGACAAATCCACAAAAAGATTGCTATCTTCAATGTATTTAAAAAAATATTTTCAACTGAAATTCTCCTTCCCCCACCCTCTCCGCCCCGAAGAATACTGTCAACAGAAACACAAAGATCCCTATTCTAAACGCGTTCAAGCCTGACTGGGATGGTGGGGGCGCGGGTGGCTGTGTGCTAGTCCGTCGTTTTCGACGATGACCTCCAAAACAGCAGAGGAGGCAGCTGCTGTTTCGGAAACTGGGCAGAAATTTGATTATAGTGGAGATGCCTTTCCCGCAGTACATCCCCACTCTCTCGGTCAAGTGGGCATAAGGACAGTCACCGTTGGAGATGTTCTCCAAAGGGCAACCAGCCCCCAGGGCTGCAGCACATAAGGACTGTGCGAGTCAAGCCTCCTAGTCAGAGAGTCATAGTCGATCACTAAAGACTAAGCTGTAAAGTGGAATTCCATGAGTGGGAAAGCCACTGGTCATACAGCCTCTCACATTGCTGTTGTCCCCAGCGTCAATGGTTTAATCAAGAACTGGGGTGGCTAGTTATGGTGACGAGCACTGACCTTGGTCATGGTCCAGAAGCGGATGGTGAAGACAGAGGTGTAGACGCTGAGCAGGAGAAAGTCCATGAGGTTGAAGAGGTTGCTGAGGTGGTCCTTCAGCCCAGAGCTGAAGATCTGATGGCACTCCTGGAATATCATGCCTGAACACACACACAGGCAGGTAGATAGACAGGCGCGTGCATGGAGACATACACATAATGTGCACACACATACATGTATATTCTTACGTATTCGTATATATATCATAAACACGCATGCGTGCACGCACGCACATATGCACACACACACTTATAGACACAGATACACACAGACATAGACACAGAGAGATAGACACACACGCAGACACACACATACACACACACACACTTACATACGCACGCGCGCACACAGAAATATTTTGCATTTAAATGCATTTGTCTATTTGAAAGGTATAAAAAGAAAACCAAAACGCCAATGAAAGCATACCACGTGAACCAAAATAATTAAGACACGGCTATTTCTATTTTTCAACTAAATTAACAAAAAAGCCAGCTTTTGTCAACTTAAATGAACTTTATACTCATCAACAGTCCACAAGCTTAAAAACCACCCAACTCCAAACTCACCATAACCTCACCAATAATCTACAAGTTTACAATGATCTCCATACACCACCCAAACCCAGCTCTAGCTAAACTCACCGACAATCCACAAGCTCACCCTAATCCCGCTCACTCCACTGAATCCAAGCCCCAGATCTGCAGACAATCCACGGATCATCACGATATCCTTACACCACCCAAACTCAGACCTAAGCTCACCGACAATCCACATGGTCATCATGACCTGCCTGCACCACCCAAACCCTAATCTTTAAACACACCAACAACTCGCAAACTCACCCTGATATCGGTACACCACCCGAACCCAATCCTAAACTCACCGAAACTCCACAAGCTCATGATGACCTGACTAACACCACCCAAACTCACGGACAATCCACAAACTCATCTTGATATCACTAACACCACCCAAAACCACACATAATAGTGGATCGGTGGTCTAGAGGTAACGCGCCTGCCTAGAAAAGTGAAAAGTCCGGGTCGGATGTGTGCGGTGGTTCGAATCCCGTTTGGACCCGAAACTTTTCCCCCATCCATTAGACCATGAGTGGTGGTACGGGTGCTAGTCTTTCGGATGAGACAATAAACCGAGGTCCCGTGTATTACCAAAAAATTATTTAGCGCACGTAAAAGAACCCACGGCAACAAGAGAGTTGTCCCTGGCAAAATTCTGTAGAAAAAAGCTACTCTGATAAGGAAACAAATACACTTGCAGTCCAAAAACAAATAAAACAAAATTGTGTGGCGCAGCTCTTGTGGCGACGCAGCATTCTCCCCAGGGAAGAGCAGCCCGAATTTCGCGCAGAGAAATCTACCGAGACTTAAAAGTGGCATAAAAATGAAAATTAAAAAAAAACACCCAACTAACCCCCCCCCTCCCCCCAAGCCAGTGCCCCAGCTACACTGTACTCACCGACAAAATTAAAAAAAACCGCATTATCCTCGATTAAAAAAAAAATCAAAAAAAAAAATCATGTCATCTGAGCGCTTTGATTTGTTGCTTTACAAGATTCAGCGCTATATAAATTCCATACATTCTTCTTCTTCTCCCTGTTCTTCTTCTTTTTCTTCTTCTTCTTCTTCTTCTTCCTCTCTCTCTCTCCTACTTCTTACTCACCGACGATCCACAGGCTCATCATGATCTCGGTGCTGGTGGGCTGGCTGGCCCTCAGCGGGAAGTCGGGGCCGGCCAGGGCGGAGACGTTGGCGGTGAGGTTCTTGGCCAGGGTGTACAGGTGGCTGTACTTGGGGTGCAGGTCCGGGTGGGCGGTCTTGAGGGTCTTGTCGCTGCTGACGCTGGCCGAGGACTCCACGGTGACCAGGACGATGAGCAGGAGGAAGGCCAGGAAGGACACGGCGTGACTCAGGAACTTCACCACCGGGAACTTGAGGATTCTGGTCGCCTGCAGGGTTGAGCGTGTGTGTGTTAGTGTGTGTGTGTGTGTTAGGTTAGGTGGTTGGTTTTGGAGTGTGTTTTGGGGTAGAAAAGAACATGTTTGTCTGTCTCTGTGTGTGTGTGTGTCTGTCTATGTCTTTCTGTGTGTGTGTGTGTGTGTGTGTGTGTGTTTAGTGTGTGTGTTAGGTTAGGTGGTTGGTTTTGGAGTGTGTTTTGGGGGTAGAAAAGAACATGTTTGTCTGTCTGTGTGTGTGTGTGTGTCTGTCTATGTCTTTCTGTGTGTGTGTATGTGGTGTGTGTGTGTTAGGTAAGGAGGTTGGTTTTGGAGTGCGTTTGGGGTAGAAAAGAAAATGTTGTCTGTCTGTCTGTGTCTGTCTATCTCTTCCTCTGTGTGTGTGTGTGTGTGTGTGTGTGTGTGTGTGTGTGTGTGTGTGTGTGTGTTTTGTGTGTGCGTGTGTGTTAGGTAAGGAGGTTGGTTTTGGAGTGTTTTGTGGGTAGAAAAGAAAATGTTTGTCTGTCTGTCTGTGTCTGTCTATCTCTTCCTGTGTGTGGGGGTGTGTGTGTGTGTGTGTGTGTGTGTGTGTGTTAGGTTAGGAGGTTGGTTTTGGAGTGTTTTGGAGGTAGAAAAAAATGTTTGTCTGTCTGTGTGTCTGTGTCTGTTTTATCTCTTCCTCTGTGTATGTGTGTGTGTGTGTGTGTGTGTGTGTGTGCGTGTGTTAGGGAAGGAGGTTGGTTTGGAGTGTTTTGGGGTA
>CM054143.1:56909944-56914944 GCA_028751875.1 Rapana venosa | reverse complement strand
CAATGTCAGGAAAACCATATTCAAGTCTAAAAAATCTAAACACAATGACGTCAGGTTTAACAGTTGAGATGTTGGTGTGTTATTAAACTTACGAAACATCATTAAGAATTAAAATAAATGTTTGTCCGCAAAAACAAAATAAGTCCATATATCATCATCATCATCATCATCATCATCATCATCATCATCATCATCATCATCATCACAGTTTTAAAAGCTTGTCCCTCAAGAAAGTTGGATTAGTGTATCAAAGATTTGCATGTCTTGTTTGTCTGTCAACAAAATTACACCAAACGATTAAACACTTGTCTGACTGTCAACAAATATTAGATAAAACATGAAAAGATAAATTGTACATGCTTGTTTTTTCCGTAAAAAAAATTAGATTAAAGTAATGACAACTTGGATGTTTGCCCATCAAGAAAATGTAACCAAAGAATGAAAACTGTAGCTGTTTGTGAACAATTGTACATCGAAGTGATGAACACTGAAATAATGACATGTTCACCCGTCAACGAAACGAAGCCTGACTCTCCACTGCCAGCTTCTCTCCCTGATCTGAATGATAATAATAATAATAATATCAATTAAAAAAATAAAAAAAATAAATGGAATTTGTATAATCGACAGCATGACCTGGTATCATACCATGGTAGCAAAACAGTACTCATTCAGACTTGATTCAGGGCAAAGCCAGGAGTTTTCATTCAGTACTACCTTCACGTTAGTATCGTCATTTTAATAGCAGTTATCAGGGTCAGATATCTACTTATTTATTTATTCTTTTATTTCGAGGATAATAGAATAAGCATTCATGTGCTTTTTTCATGCAGTCCCCGTGTGTACGCAGTCTTGTAAATTTTGTCATCCGTTCCCACCGGCACACCATGGCCTACTCTTCTGAAAAGCGGAACGGGTGTTAACGTGCGCGCAAGATGTTCTGCGTGCGTTCGCACACGGGACCTCGATTTATAGTCTCATCCTAAGGACTTTTGGGGAGAGTGGAGTCGGCACTGATGTTAACTCCAGAGGAAAAATCCTCTTAAACGAGATTCGAACCCTGGTCAGCAGATCACGAGTACATGACTCTAACCACCAGAGTGTCCCGCTATCCTCGATATGCGAGTGGTTAGAACGTTGCGCTTGTGATCTGAATGCCTGGGATCGAGTCATCACAGAAGCCCGCGTGTTACGAGCTTTGCCCCAGACATAAAAGAACATCAGCAGTGACTGTTTTCCCCGAAAGTCCCACGGATGAGACTACAAGCCGACGTGCCCTTTGTGCGAATACGCCAAGAACAGCCTGCACACACATTAAAAAAAACCCAACCCGTTCCGCCTTTAAGAAGAGTAGGCCATTTCGTTCCAGTAGGAACGGATGAAAAAAACAACAACCCCGCAAGCGCGCAGACGTCGTGTGTAGACAGCACCCCGCAGTTGAATGCAGCTACGTTAACGGCAGGTCACAGCGGGCGCATAACAAGCGCTTCGATTTGTTTGCTTTTTACAAGATTCAGCGCTATAAAAATTCCATATATTATTATTATTATTATCATCATTATCATCATCATCATCATCATCATCATCATTATTATTATTATTATTATTATTATTATATTATTATTATTATTATTATTATTATTATATATTATTATTATTATTATTATTATTATTATTATTGATGTTGTTGTTGTTGCAAACATTCGCCATTGGCTGTAGCCAATGGGAAAGGAAGAAAGAAAGCAGTTATAAACCATCGGTCGTTTTCTTCTTCATAGTTTGTACATCTGCAGTTTTAACTGCATTTGGTTTTGCTACGCTTCCTTTCGCTCAGTCTATTGAATCGCTAATTATCTTCTTCTTCTGATAATAATAATAATAATAATAATAATAATAAATACTCCATCTGCTTAAACATAGAATCAAACTTTAAAAAAACAATGACACACCCAAAGATACACTGACACACTCACGCACGCAAACACGTACGCACACACATAACAAGCGCATTCGCATACGCATCCACTCACGCTCGAACACACAACACACACACACACACACACACGCACGCACGCACGACACGCACGCACGCACGCACGCACGCACGCACGCACGCACACAACACGCACTTCGTCTCTTTTAGGCTTCAATTTGGCCTAAACTCTTTACTCTTGCGTATTAAAGGTGATTCATTCATTCATTTATTCATTGATTCACACACACACACACACACACACATACACACACACACATACACACACACATCGATCAGTACATAACAGGGTGTGGCAAGGCAGCAACACGTCAATCACACGCCCAGCTCCCCCCTCCCCACCTCTCTCTCTCCTCTCCTCTCTCACCTGATATAACTACCACCTGTAGCTAGCACTACTTTTATTCATCTATTTCTGTTAGATTCTTTTTCATCGACAGCATGACCTGGTCTCATATAGTACGGTGAACTATAGGCATCAAAAACGTAGAATTGATGAAAAAATGTCAAAATTCAAACGTGACAGTGCTTATCTTGGTGATGAATTTCACCACATTTTATTTTGTTGTCTATACTTCAATGAATGTTGCTAAAAGTTGTTACCAAAGTGCTATGTAAAGTATGCAAAATATTCTGATGTATGAGTACTTTCTCAACAAGAACAACAGCAACAAAACCCCCCAACAACAACAGCGAAATCAATTCATTTCACCGAATCATTGAAAAAAATATGTTATAAGCCCAGAACTGCACAAATTGGATAAGAAAAGGAATTGCTATTTTGGTTCTAAAAATACATTTTGCTGGCATTTTGAAATTATTGTGATCGAATATCGTATACCAATTCTAAGAAAACGAATTGCCATTTTGGTTGTAAAATGCATTGTTAGAATTTAGGTATTGGAATTGAATATCGTATAACAATTCTAAGAAAATGAATTTCGAATTTGGTTCTAAACTACTTTGTTGGCACTTATAGAAATGGAAAAAAAAAGTGATTGAATATCGTATAACAATTGAAAACTATTTACTTACGATTTCTGTTTGATCCTCTATATATCTAGAAGGGCGGCAAGAACGAAAGAATTTGAATTTGAATTCGAAAACAAGAGTACCATTTCATGTTCTTGGTATCTATGCAAGATAAAACTGAACGCCCGAAGGATTTTTATCCATTATTTTTTTGGTTTTGCTCTATTACAGGAAGAAGATTAAAAAACAAAAACAAGGGGAAAAACTCGATGCAAAAATGACATACATTACTATTCAAGCTTCAACGAAAATTTACAGATTTAAAACAAGGCTAAATGTGTCTATTAGGCAAGTTGCTGACAAGCAAATGTTGGGCCGTTTCTAGAAAGAAACACACCACAACGGTGTTGAACTGGAAAAACAGCTTGCTAGCACTTACAGATGCATCTTTATCACTGCCATTATTTAATCGTTATCTTTATCATTACTGACGATGATGGTAATTACAATGGTATTGTATAGTATTGTACTGTATTGAATATCACTGTATATTTGCCTAAAATTCGGGCTGCTGTCCATAGGGACAGCGCGTCGCCACAAGAACAGCGCCACCCATTTACTGGCTGCTTGTGCATTGATTTTGTTTCTTTACCACCGTGGCTCTTTCTACAGCACTTTGTTGCCGAGGGTTCTTTACGGGTGATGAATACATGTTGGACACAGGACCCCGATTTATCGTCTCATCTGAAAGACAAATACCCAGACCGCCACTCAAGGTTTAGTCGATGGGAGAAAAGTTTGGGCACAAACCGGGATCGATCCCGCTCTTCTGGCTTTGTAGGCAGGTGGGTTACTTCTAGACCACCGATCGATAAATTGGTGATAAAGACTATGATGATGATAATTCAGAGGGTCTTACAGTCTGTCCGTTCTGGGCTTTATCAGGGCTTTAGAAATCCAGCTCAACCAACCCAAAGCAAACCAAAATAAGACTTTTATTTTTAAAAGCACAATATCACACTTTAGACCATACTCTGGTATAGCCTTATTTCACTTCCTTTTTGGCCAGGGAATGCATTTAACCGCGGGATGACTGTATATGCCTATTTACAACTACACAGACAAATGAACCTAATTAGTGCCCAGACTACTGACTTAATGGCTCTCTGATTGCTAACTGCCACCTTAACCAAGTCACCAATCAAGCAAACACTTGAAATAACCATTGTTTCAGCCCTCCCTTATTATACACTCTGTTCTGATGAATTTTCAGCTTTCGTTACAGAGGCTGAAACGTAAAGTTTTGCTGCGAGTGGAATACCATACTTTAACACTTGGATCTTTCAAGTAAGTCAGCAAATGTCAGAGGAGATGAGAGTGATGCGCGCTATTGATTCGAGTGATACACCATACTGATTCAACCACACCTGACCACGTTCGTCTGACCGGAGGTGGACCTCGGCAGCAAGTGAGGACAACTGGAAGTAACGGCTGTTCTCTCCTCTTCCTTTCAGTTATTGATCCATCTATTCCTTTACATCGACGACAATGGAATATGCACTCGTGCGCTTTAAAAAAAAATCCAGTCCCCGTGTGTATGCGGTCTTTATAAATTTTGTCATCCGTTCCGATTGATGTATCTATTCTTTTATATCGACGACAATGGAATATGCACTCGTGTGCTTTTTATTTTATTTTATAATATCCACTCCCCGTGTGTATGCGTCTTTATACATTTTATCAACAATTCCGATTGATCTACCTATTCTTTTATATCGACGACAATGGAATAAGCACTCGTATGCTTTTCTTAAAAAAAAATCCAGTCTCCGTGTATATGCCGTTTTATAGATTTTGTCATCCGTTCCTACCGGCACACAATGGCATAGTCTTTCGAAAAGAGGAACACGTTTTAACGTGTGCGCAAGATGTTCTGCGCGCGACTGCATACGGAACCTCGGTTTAGTCTTATTCGAAGGACTTTGGGGGGGGGGGGGGGGGGGGGGGGGGGGGGGGGGGGGGGGGGGGGGGGGGG
>CM054143.1:56889944-56902444 GCA_028751875.1 Rapana venosa | reverse complement strand
CCCCCCCCCCCCCCCCCCCACAAAAAAACGAGAAAAAAAACCACAACGCAAACAAACGAAGACCCTCACATCACAAGCATCTGCTAAGGGAACCAGTGTATGTGTACTAGTGGCCACAGATCGTGCAAGGTCTGTAGGCGCGGAGTCAGATGGTTTTACACGCTGCGTGTTAGTGACCACAGTAATTATGATTGGAAGCTTCTCCTCAAGGCAAGGAGGTGGCAGCGATGGGAGGTAATCACGAGTAGCTCATTATTCTGCTATTATTTGGCTCTGGTGGTGTGATACGCTCGGTTTTTTTCCCCCTGTGAAAATGAGTCGCGTTTGATTTTTGCAATACAAAACCAAACCAAACCGCAAACAGCAACAATATACACTGTGGTGTGGTGAGATAACACAGAGAGAGAGAGGGAGGGAGAGAGAGAGAGAGAGGGAGAGAGAGAGAACTCTAAACTCTGAACAGTTTTAATATGTACATTGGCCTTAGGCCACAATACACGGAGTTTGGGGGAAAGAGGAAAACCAATATATTGGTATGCAAATTTTGATCACACATGGAAAACAACCGATCCTTTGAGGCTCATATCTCGAACAAGGTTAGCATTTGATACACATTCATGTCATACTGCATCAATACTTTAGACAGTAGACATCAAAATCAGTATCAGTCAAAATGCAACATTAAAATTCAGGATCTGGATCATACATGTGCATACAAAGCTTTAACACACCCATCATTAACTGATATTTTGACACAGCAATTTCTTCCTTCTATTAATAGAATGAAAAATATATCTGGATAGATAAATGACTACGTTCTCTATTTGATGTTATAAGTAAAACTGACAATGGTATATTCAGAGAGAGACGCTTTTTTTGACGCTTTGACCAATTTATTGTCATTGCCCAAAGTGGCCTATTGACAAGGGGGGTTATACACGACTTTCTTTTGTAAATACAAATAAATACAAGAAAAATCACATGATGCATTTAACGTAATGAAAACCAAAAAACCAAAAATGAGCTCTTATGAACGGATACGACTTTAAGCGCTGACGTAAACTCAGTTTCAAAATGAACACAAAGTAATAACAAGGATGAACAATAGGAACCAATAAGCAATAACTAAAATAATGAAAAGAACATTCTAGAATGCTATATTAGACCATCCATTGACATTGTATGTGAAATTTTCAAAAAATAATCTTGCTGGAGACTACAGCGTAATTATAAATGTTTCTTTATGTGTTTCACAAAATGCTGGAGTTTACATAATATAAATGTTACTTTAGTTTAGTCACAAATGTTAAGCTAATTGGAACTTAGCTGTAATTGTCTTAATTTCAGTGCTTCAGCAATAAACTTTGCAACCGATTTAATCACAATATCATCATCGGACGATAAGATAGAAAAAATATCTCGCCTTCGGAAAGCTTCTAGATTGAGAACACCACAGTTTTCACGTATGGAAACATATGATTGACAATGAAACAGAAAATGCACTTCATCATCAAGAATATGACCACACATAGGGCATAGGAACTGTGTGAACGTCTCAGGTTGAAACCATCTTTTGTTTGCATTGAAGCCGAGTGTTCTTAGTCGAAATCTTGCATAAATTAGTCATGCCATTTGTCAGTGACTATTCGAAGATACTTTTCAGCTTGAAAAGCACACTTAAACGAAAAAAACCAGCAGTATTTATCTTTACTTTCCATGTCCGAGTGCCAATTTTGATAATATTTGTCCGAGTGCCAATTTTGCCAATATTCAGAGAGAGAGAGAGAGAGAGAGAGAGAGAGAGAGAGAGAGAGAGAGAGAGAGAGAGAGAGAGAGAGAGAGAGAGAGAGAGAGAGAGAGAGAGAGAGAGAGAGAGAGACAGAGACAGAGACAGAGACAGAGAGAGAGAGAGACTTTGTGTGTATGTGTTGTGTGTTAGTGTGTGTGTGTGTTCGTGTGTTAGTGTGTGTATGTTGGTGTGTGTGTGCGCGCGTGTGTGTATATATGTATGTGTGTGCGCACGTGTGAGGGCTTTAATACGATAGCAACATGCGTGTGTATGCGTGTGTGTATGCACATATGAGTGATATATATATATATATATATATATATATATATATATATATAATATATATATATATATGAGAGAGAGAGAGAGAGAGAGAGAGAGAGAGAGAGAGAGAGAGAGAGAGAGAGAGAGAGAGAGAGAGAGAGAGAGAGAGTGTGTGTGTGTAGTGTAATCAGATCGCTACAACACGACCAATGGTTACTTCTATCATGGTGAAAGTCACTTTGTGTCTTTCGTTCTGTAACCTGCTGCTAGTCTGTCTGTCTGTTTGTCTGTCTGTATATCTGTTTGTATATATGTCTGTCTGCCTGAACATCTGTCTGTCTGTATATCTGTCTGTCGGTCTGTCCGAATACTGTTTTCTTCTCTCACTCTACTGACTCTGCAGGCCTCGTGTTTCTCATGTAAGTTTGTGATAGCTGTCGGTGCGTATGCGCGTGCGGGCGCGCGCGCGCGCGCACACACACACACACACACGCGCGCGCGTTCGCACGAACACACACACAAACACACATTAAAACACACGCACATGCACAAACACACACACAAATGTACACAAATGTACTGGTTTAATTTAACGGTAAATGATGCAATAATGTAGTGTCTTAGTATAATCATTACGAAATTTGTTCTTAGATAGATGGCTTGATGAAAAAAAGCAAATGCATTGCTTATTCAATGTACCATCTGGAAATAAAATTTTGACTTGACTTGACTTGACTTGACACATATGCACCCACACGCACACGCTCGCGCACGCACGCACACACACATCCAACAGAATTCATGAATGAAAATCTGCACTGAGTACAGAACCCTCTCATGTTATCTCTAAATCAACACACACATACACACACACACACACACACACACACACACACACACACACACACACACACACACACACACACACACACACACACACACACACACACACACACACACAAGCGTGAGTGTGGATTCGGATAACTAAGTAGGCTTTCACTTCCTAGCAGCTAAACACACACAGCGTATTCTAGGACCAATTTCTGCACATAGTAAGTGCAACAGGGTATTTGCAATACTCTCTCTCTCACCGAGCCTTGTATGAACTTAAAAAGAAAAAGCAGTCTTCAGGAGGGAACACGCTAGGCCCTATGTGGGCGGAGCCTCGCCAGCATCCCCCTATCAGCCGTATAAAAGGGTGTTCCCGCGGACATTTGGCGCTTTTGTAATTCGAGCTAATGTATCTATGCACTGGCAAACTGAAACCATGCGACCGTCAAGTGTGAGCTGTTGCACTTAGTGCAGAAATTCTAATTTTATATCGTTACACTCTAACATTTTCTTATTTCTGCATATAGTAAGTGCAACAGCTCACACCTTTAGGTGACTGTTTTAACAGTCGCATGGTCCAGTTTACTGGTACATCACTAACAGATGGAATGACAGAGGGAATGACAGACATAGTAGCTCCATCTTTATAGGCAATGTACAGACATGCAGTACTGACCTAATTCCATTACTACCTGAGACATAGGAACTCCATCTTTATAGACAATGTACAGACATGCAGTACTGACCTAATTCCATTACTACCCGAGACATAGGAACTCCATCTTTATAGACCAAAGGTGTGAGCTGTTGCACTTAGTGCAGAAATTCTAATTTTATATCGTTAAAAAAAAAAAGGGTAAAGGTGTCCCATAACCTATAAGGTCGTAGGGGAGCGAGGCATCAGAGACCTCACTTCTCTAGGGCCAGCATACTGAGGGCGGCGCCCATCTCCTCTCCCTCGCTGCTTTACCTTCCCTGACCCTAAAGAGGGCAGGTACCCATTTACAGTGGGTGAACTGGGGGAACTGTACTGAAGCCAAGGCGCACAAACGGTCACCCATCCAAGTGGTAACCACGCTCGACGCTGCTTAACTTGGCTGGGGGAAAGCGAGTGCTTTTATATCGTTACACTCTAAAATTGTTCTAATTACATTCTCTGATTATTTTGTCACAGCCAGTCTTGCTTGTCTTTAATTTCTAGGATACTGATCCTCCGAAGTCGGAGTGCAGCTGCCTATGTGGCAACGTACCTGCGAAGATTTATCACAGAGATGGAGAGATAGGCTTGACAAACTGCTGCATGCAAAGTAGATTCTGTGACTTAGCCACGAGTAAAGATTGTTCAAAGCCATAACAACCCCCCCCCCCCCCCCCCCCCCCAAACAACAACCAAAAAAAACCCAAACAAAAACCCCCAACTCAAACCATACAAGCCCCATACCCCGGGATTACAAACCAAAATAGGTTTAAAAAAACCCACAACAGCCCCCACCCCCAAAAAAAAACTGCTAATAAAAACCCCCCACAGAACTGTTCTTTGTAAAAAAAAATCCCAACAAATTAAAGTCACTTCATTTTCTAAAAACAACATAAGACAAAAAAACTAACCCATCAAACTCAAAGTCATACACCTCCCCCCTCCCATCACAAAAAACCCAACAAACAATCGTAACTGATGAAAACAGAACAATTTTCTAATAATAAATGATCCCACAAAAAGCTACAGACAGTAGAATCTTTTACAGGTCTGAAAGAAAAATGGATATAGAATAGGCTGTAAAAAATCCCACCAAAAATCAAAGTAGAAAAGTTAATATAAAAAACAAACAAACAAATAAATAAATAAAACAGAATAAAGAAAAGTAAAGCAAATTTTCCCCCGTTTTCTTCTTTTGGTCAGTGTATGGTTCATCAGTCGCCATAAGAATGCTGATGTTGTACTTGGGCACACAAAAACTACTTGCTTGTTGCTGCTATGCTGACTACGTTTCACCATGCTATGCTTAATCCATGCTTATTAATGAATAAACCTTATTTACACTAAAGCAAACTTAAAAAGAAAATCACAGAAACGGATTATCCACAATTCAAGCACATTGTGGGATGGTCAGAGAGGCGTCAGCACACTGCAGTCTACACACTGGCAACAGTTTCACACATCAGCTACAGGTGGTACACTGCACATGGCCTGCACCCGCCCTCCGCATACCAAAAATGTCTAGAACTCTTTATCCCTCCTTTCCATCCCCCAAACATACCTGCCTCCCTTCACGCTCCCTCCAAATGAAAAGTAAAATAAAACGGGAAACTACTGATTGCACCCTTTTCCATTCCCTCTTCTCCCTCATTCTGGGCCTCTCTAGAAAAAAATACACCCCTGCTCTCTCTCTCTCTCTCTGTGCCTGTGTGTGTCTATCTCTCTCCCTCTCCCCCGAAAAAAGAGGAAAAATCCCAAAACAAACAGACAGACAGACACTCTGCAATCTATACCCATGATATCTCTAAGAGAGAGAGAAAAAAAAAATCATATTCAATTGCTACAAGTGAAATGTTTACGTGGCTACCGATAGCAGCTGAAACATTAAATAAAAGAAACGAAGAAGAAGAAGAGGAAGAAAAAGTGTGGAGGGGGTGGGGGAAGAAGATTAACCCTTTCCTGTCGAATTCGGCTGACCTGCAACATTGAGTTCTGCTCCCCCACCCAACTGCAAAACCTTTTTTGTTTATGTTCCTCGACCAGAGCTCTGGGATCCATCACTGGTGAGACTTTTGCGTACGCCACCGGTTTTGCCCACAGTTTAGGTAGCCGCATTCCGGCTTTGGGGATGGACAGTACTAATACTAGCAAAAGCTCTGTGCAGACTCGATTTTAAAATACTGTTTTGTCTATTCCTCTTCTTCTGATGTTCAAGTCCTACACAGTGTATTGTGTTGTTCTGAATTGTACTGCGTTGTACTCCGTTTTACTGCGTTGTATTGTATTGAATTGCATTGTATTGAATTTCATTGTATTGTA
Organism: Rapana venosa; assembly: GCA_028751875.1. Taxonomy (NCBI): domain Eukaryota; kingdom Metazoa; phylum Mollusca; class Gastropoda; order Neogastropoda; family Muricidae; genus Rapana; species Rapana venosa. The sequence continues at coordinate 56,896,544 of CM054143.1, read as the reverse complement.
TTGTATTGTATTGTATTGTATTGTATGATTTCCCGCTCTTAGGTACCAGCAGATCTTTTGTCATGGAATGCCAGCACCTCTCCCCGGGGGAGAACACGCCACCACAGGAGAATTTGAATAAAGACAAATTTTCCTGTCTAGTCCGGACTTCTATTTATTTCCCTACGAGAGAGGCTTTTTCGTAAAGAATTTGGCCAGGCCTGGACAACTCTCTAGTTGCCGTGAGTTCTGCTGCATGATGCTGCATACATGGCCTCAGTTTATCATCTTACCTGAAAGACTGGTACGCAGATCACCATTCTGGTCTCTAGTAGACAAAAGGGAAAGCTCAGCTTCAAATGAGGGCCGAACCCACGACTTCTAGCATTCTGGGTGGGTGTGATTACCTTCCTCTAATTAAATGTTAGCTTCTTCTTCTTGTTCTTGTTCTTTCTGCTTCTTCTTCTGCTTCTTCTTCTTCTGGTTCTGCTTCTTGTTCTTCTGCTTCTTGTTCTTCTTGTTCTTGTTCTTCCTCTTCTTCTTGTTGTTTTTGTTCTTCTTCTTCTTTGTCGTCGTCGTCAAATGCTCAAACAGCAACTAGTGTTGACTGTCATACGAGTGAAACTGCGTTGCGCTGCCGTTAAACGCCTGACAAGTCAGGCCCGGGGCATCCAACTTCACTGTAGCAGAGACTTATAATCTTTTATCACGTATTTCTAGAAAGACAGAGAATGGACCAAGAAGGCAGAAAATACACAAGAAAGAGGTGACAAGAAGAAAAGGAACAAGGCAGAAACAAAGAGAGGAATAGAAAAGAGGGAACTCCTAGCACAGAATTTCCAGAAGGTGGATAGTGCTATTTATATTGACAGGCCCCTAGCATCCCCCACAGGGGAGCCACGTGTACCGTGTTTACAGTTTTCCATCACTTTTGAAGAAAGAAAAACCACCCAACGGAATTTAAACTCTGATATGGAAGAAAGCAAGTTCTGGATACAGTTGAAGTTTTGTTAAGGGCATCGAAGTTATTCAACCAGCGCTTTTTCAGATTTTGTGTCTGAAAGGTGAACTGCCTGATAAAGTAAGCGTAGATGTTTCAAGAGAACCAACAGAAGCCAATACTATTTGCGTTACAACTAGCCACAGTTCTGTTTTTATTCTGTTATTTTTTTGCCCTAGTAGTATTTAAGGACTTATAGTACCATCTTCTGTTTTAATGGTTTTATCTTTAATGCTTTGGCAAGAGCTCTGAGGTTCCTAAAAGGTGAGATTTTTGCCTCTGCGGCTTCCGCTCCCCCCATTTAGGTACCCGCATTCCGAATTCAGGGATTAATTGTTGAATAACTATTCCTTGCAATCCCCCTCCCTCTAAAAAAAGAGGATTTTTTAAACTTAGCATTTTCTTCCTGTTTTGTGTATGCATTATGGTCCTTGTTTTGTGAATGGAAAGAAAACATGCGCACGTGTGCGTGTGTGTGTGTATGTGTACGCATGCATGCGTGCGTGCGTGCGTACGTGCGTGCGTGTGTGTTGTGTGTGTGTGTGCGCGCGCGCACGTGCTCTGGGGATGCACGCATACCGTACGGTACTTTTACAAAGTCACCAACAATGAGATGACAGGAAAGAGAAGAGGCAGACACAATGAAACCTGGAGAAAACAGGAAACTAGAAGTACTGATTTCTCAGCTGGCCACGATACTGCTTTGTGTTGCAAAGAGCTAATAGCGTTCTTCAGTTAGCGAGGAAAACCAGGAGGCTAACAAAAAGGCACTTTCAGTCACAAAAGAGTTAAAATTGGTCCACAGGTAAAAAACAGGTAATCATGGTGCAGCCATTTTGATAACGCAACATCCGGGAAAACAGGAAACCGGGAAGAATGAGAATGGTGGTGGTGGTGGTGGGGGGTAGGGAGGAAGGAGGACCAGCAGTAGAGAGGGAGGGAGAGAGAGAGAGAGAGAGAGAGAGAGAGAGAGAGAGAGAGAGAGAGAGAGAGAGAGAGAGAGAGAGAGAGAGAGAGAATGCTGGCATTTTGATGACCCAATGTACGGTGTTTTGTTTGGCTGCTTGGTTGTCTTCATAGCAATTCATCTTTTTATTTTAGATAATCTTAATCTGGGGAGGAAGAAGAACGGAAAGGAAAAGAAAGAAAGAAAGAGAAGAGAGAGAGAGAGAGAGAGAGAGTAAGAGAGAGAGAGACAGAGAGACGAGAGAGAGAAAGAGAGAGTGTGGTGTGTTGGGAGAGATAGAGAATGCGTGTGTGTGTTGTGTGGTGTGTGTGTGTGTGTGTGTGTTTGTATGTGTGCGTGTTAAAGAGCGTTTGCGTGTGTGTATATGACCCAGAGAGAGAGAGAGAGAGAGAGAGAGAGAGAGAGAGAGAGAGAGAGAGAGAGAGAGAGAGAGAGAGGAGAGAGAGAGAGAGAGACAGACAGAGAGAAAGACAGAGAGAGAGAAAGAGAGAGTGTGGGTGTTTTGGGAGAGATAGAGATGAAGACAGAGAGAGAGAGAGAGAGAGAGAGAGAGAGGAGAGAGAGAAGAGAGAGGAGAGAGAGAGAGAAGAGAGAGGAGAGAGAGAGACAGACAGACACAGACAGACAGACACAGACAGACAGACTGACACACTGATAGACAGACAGACAGACACACTGACAGACAGACACACACTGACAGACAGACAGACAGAGGCAGCATATTGCGTGTGATCCTCCAGGCCCCCAGTGTGTAGGTATCACCCGGGGGAACGCCCAACAACAAAGGGATGCTGTGCTGCTACGTACTCAGCATGTGATCTCTCTCTCTCTCTCTCTCTCACACACACACACACACACACACACACACACACACACACACACACACACACACACACACACACACACACACACACACACACACACACAACAACATACACACACATAATACCAACACACACACATACAACACAACACACACACACATACACACACACATACACACACACACATCACACACATACACACACATACACACACACAACATACACAACAACATGCACAACACACATACACACACACACACACATACACACACAACATACACACACGTACACACATACACACACACACATACACCACACGTACACACATACACACACACATACACACACACTGCGCTCCAATCCCCAGCCACTGTGCTGCAACAGCGTTTGGAAACAGCTTTGTGTGTGTATGTGTGTGTGTGTGTATGTATGTTGTGTGTGTATGTGTGTGTTTGTATGTGTGTGTATGTTGTGTATATGTGTGATGTGTTGTGGATATGTGTGTATGTGTTAGTGTGTGTATGTATGTGTGTGTATGTGTGTGTGTGATGTATGTGTGTGTTATGTGTGTTATGTGTTGTGTATGTGTTGTATGTGTGTTGGTGTGTGTGTGTTGTATGTGTGTGTATGTGTGTGTGTATGTGTGTGTGTATGTGTGTGTATGTATGTGTGTGTGTATGTGTGTTGTATGTGTGTGTATGTGTGTGTGTATGTGTGTGTATGTGTGTGTGTATGTTGTGTGTGTATGTGTTTGTGTGTATGTGTGTGTATATGTGTGTGTATGTGTGTGTATGTGTGTGTATGTGTGTGTGTATGTGTGTGTATGTGGTATTGTGTTATGTGTGTGTATGTGTGTGTGTATGTGTGTGTATGTTGTGTTGTGTATGTGTGTGTATGTGTGTGTAGTGTGTGTATGTGTGTGTATGTGTGTGTATGTGTGTGTATGTGTGTGTGTGTGTATGTGGGTGTATGTGTATGTGTGTGTATGGTGTGTATGTTGTGTGTGTATGTGTGTGTATGTGTGTGTATGTATGTGTGTTATGTGTGTGTATTGTGTGTTATGGTGTGTATGTGTGTATGTGTGTGTATGTTGTGTATGTGTTGTATTGTGTGTGTATGTGTGTGTATTGTGTGTGTATGTGTGTGTTGTATGTGTAGTGTGATGTTGTGGTGTATGTGTGTGTATTGTGTTTTGTGTGTGTGTGTGTGTATGTGTGTGTATGTGTGTGTATGTGTGTGTGTTGTATGTGTGTGTATGTGTGTGTATGTGTGTGTATGTGTGTGTGTATGTGTGTGTATGTGTGTGTGTATGTGTGTGTATGTGTGTGTGTATGTGTGTGTGTCTTGACTTTCTGCCCAGGAAAAAGCAACATTTCTTTGTTGTGACAAGTTTTCAACCCCCCCCCCCCCCCCCTTTTCAAAAAAATCCCCCCAAAGCCCCATCAAAGAGACAGGATATTTCTTAATGCCGTTAAGATATTTTGTCAGTGGACCGATCGAAAGTGTTTAACACAGACGTAGTCACACAAGGGGACGGGATAGCTCAGTGGTCGGAGCACTCGCTTTCCCCCAGCCAAGTTAAGCAGCGTCGAGCGTGGTTACCACTTGGATGGGTGACCGTTTGTGCGCCTTGGCTTCAGTACAGTTCCCCCAGTTCACCCAGCTGTAAATGGGTACCTTGCCCTCTTTAGGGTCAGGGAAGGTAAAGCAGCGAGGGAGAGGAGATGGGCGCCGCCCTCAATATGCTGGCCCTAGAGAAGTGAGGTGTCTGACGCCTCGCTCCCCTACGACCTTATAGGTTATGGGACTCCTTTACCTCCTTTTAGACACAAGAACACTGTACAAAATACCTACCTGCCTTCCGTGCGTACATTTCCGTTTGTTAAAGCTGATAATTGTTGTTGGTTGCATGGGTAGGGGTGGGCTGAATGCAAGCGCTTTGATTTGGTTGTTGTTTTGTATTTTTACAAGATATAGCGCTATATAAATCCAACTTCTTGTTCTTCTTCCTCTTAATAATAATAATTATTATATTATTATCATCATCATCATCACCATCACCATCATTATCAATATTATTTTATTAAAATACCCAGTAACTGATAATTTTTTTCCCTTTTATTGTACACACACACACACACCACACACACACACACACACACACACACACACACACACACACACACACACACACACACACACCAAGAAAACAACTCCCTTCCCATCTTTCCCTCATCCTATGTCACGTATAAAACGAAGATAACAAAAACAACATGTACACAGACACACAAACACAGTCGCTCGCGTGCACGCGCGCAAACAGACACAAGCGCGCACGCACACACACACATACATACACGTACGCACACAAACGCACACAAGCGTGCGTGCACACACACACATAAATGCACGTACGCACGCACATACTCAGTATCTCTCTCTCTCACATACACACACTCTCTCTCTCTCAAATACACGTACGATATATATAATATATAATATAATATATATATATAATATATATATATATATATATATATATATATACACACACACACACACACAGCACTTCTCCCTCTTCTCCCACAAAACCATATGGTGAAAAAAACCCTGAGATACATTATTCAGGAAATCAAATCACGCTCCGTGAAAAAACCGGGCAACCCATATGTCTAAAAGATGGAAGAAGAGAGAGATGTCGTCGACACGAGGACGGGAAAAAATGCTAGGACGCAGTACAGAAATCACATACCAGGGAGAGACATTCTAAGAAAGCTTGCTTATCTCCACTGATGTCTTACCACTATCCCCACCTTATGGGAGGAATCCCCTCTTTTCCAGTACACGTGTACTGCGCACATTTGTATGCTACGGTAACCCAGTAGTGGGTGATACAGAGGGAAGGGCTAGTAGATGGTTGGTTACCCTATAGCCGCTTACTCGTAGGAAAAGGTTAAAGCTGCCGACACACCATCCTTTTCCATTTCAGGACTCAGAAGGACCTATTGTTTGGTTTGTCAGTGCAAAAAGACCCCCTGCCACACGAAACGTTCAGATGGTAGGTGGCAGGACGGTTAAGACGTTCAAATGCCTGACAAGTAAACCTGGAGGCTTTGGGTTTGATTCCCAGCCTTGACCTTTTTCCCCAGTTTGACTAGAAAATCGAACTGAATGTCAAAGTCCTTCTGATGAGACTGTAAACCGAGGCCCCCTATGGGAATGCATGCAGCTTGCACATACGTTAATAACCCATTCCACGTTTGGAAAGAGTAGGCTATTGTGTGTCGGTAGGAACGGATGACAAAAATAAAAGAAATGCATGCACATAAGTGTCATGTTTAGACACCATCCCCGGAGATCAAGGTGACACGCTCGTGCACACATGAACACAGACTTCATACTGAGCTTTCATTGGCTGAGGGATGCGAGCTGTCCGTTTATGATTGAACATGATTATATTCCGACCAGCTGGGTTGAATCTGACGGCACAAGCTGCTTGAGCCACAGTGGCAGGCAATCCGTCTGGGATAGATTTGTTTTGTCAGACTGTCCCAGCTGTTCTGTCGTGTAGCCTCGTCTGTCGGCCCCTTTAGGCTGGAAAAAAGGTGGTGGAAATTCCTCGTCTGAACTGGACGGCTTGTTCCACATTCCCTGGGTATCCTTTAGCAGTTATCTTTTTAAAGGAGACCAGGATTGCCTTACAGGAGTGTAGATCCACATCTTGTTGCCGAATTGTTTTTCTTTTTAATCTGTGAAAAGCCATGCTGTCATGAAAATGAGTGTGTACAGTTTTACTTTGTTGCGTTTAAATGTTATTTTGTGGGGAAAAT
>CM054143.1:56882444-56884944 GCA_028751875.1 Rapana venosa | reverse complement strand
TGTATGTATGTGTGTGTGTATGTATGTATATATGTATGTAAGTATGTTTTCATGTATGTGTGTGTGTTTTGTATGTATGTATGTGTGTGTATGTGTGTGTTGTATGTATGTATATATGTATGTATGTATGTGTATGTATGTATGTATGTATGTATGTATGTATGCATGCATGCATGCATGCATGTATGTATGTATGTATGTATGTATGTATGTATGTATGTATGTATGTATGCATGTATGTATGTATGTATGTATGTGTGTTTTGTATGTGTGTTTTGTATGTGTGTTTTGTATGTGTGTGTGTGTGCGCACGTGCGTGCACGAGCGGATACGTGCATCAGTGCAGTTGATGCCCTCATGTTAGCATGTACACTCACGAACTCTTTTAGCAGCTGTTTCATCTGTGACGTTCCTTTCCTGCTGTTCCCACGCCGCTCATTGCGACCTCTCCACCCCAGCTGTTCCTAGGCTTGTTATATGGCATCTTCCAAGAGTGCACATGTACGTCCAAGAGTCCAAGAGTACACATGTACGTCCAAGAGTCCAAGAGTACACGTGTACGTCCAAGAGTACACATGTACGTCCAAGAGTCCAAGAGTACACGTGTACGTCCAAGAGTCCAAGAGTACACATGTACGTATTTACATACACATATATGGCATCTTCAGGGCCCCAAGATTACACACGTACGTATTTACATACACATCACCTTACATCGGGGCCAAAATGTACACGCATGTATTTACATAATATACATCAGTTAAGAATCATCAGGGCCATAGAGTACACACACACAAACACACACACACACAACACACACACACACACACACACACACACACACACACACACACACACACACACACACACACACACAACACACACACACACTCGCTCTTTCTGTCTCTGTCTCACACACACACACACACACACACACACACACACACACACACACACACACACACACACACACACACACACACACACACACACACACACACACACACACAGTCTACTGAAACACATGCACGTTGCTTATTCAATGTACTATCTGGAAATAAAAATTTGACTTGACTTTAATTATACATCAGCTAATATCAGGTCCAAAAAGTACACAGGCACGATTTTACATATGCATCAGCTTATTACGTCAGGGCCAACAAGTAAACATGCACGTTTTTACATATGTATCAGCTTATTACGTCAGGGCCAAAGAGTAAACATGCACGTTTTTACATATACATCAGCTAATATCAGTGGATCGGTGGTCTAGAGGTAACGCGCCTGTCTAGAAAGCGAAAAGTCCGGGTCTGAAGTGTGCGGCGGTTCGTACCCCGTTTGGACCGGAAATTTTTCCCCCATCCATTAGACCATGAGTGGTGGTCTGGGCGCTAGTCTTTCGGATGAGACGATAAACCGAGGTCCCGTGTGTTACTCGTAATTATTTAGCGCACGTAAAAAAACCCACGGCAACAAGAGAGTTGTCCCTGGCAAAATTCTTAGAAAAAAGCCACTCTGATAGGGAAACAAATACAGCTGCAGAAAAAAAAAAAAAAAAAAAAAAAAAAAAAAAAAAAAAAAAGGGTGAAAGGGTGGCGCAGCGCTAAGTGGCGACGCGTTCTCCCGCTCTCCCCGGGGAGAGCAGCCCGAATTTCACGGAGAGAAATCTGCCGTGACTTAAAGTAAAATCTGAGCGCTTTGATTTGTTGCTTTACAAGATTCAGCGCTATATAAATTCCATACATTATTATTATTATTATTAATATGTAAAGTAAACATGCACGTATTTACATATAACAAGGGTAAAGGGTGTCCCATAACCTATGTGGTCGAAGGAGAGCGAGGCGTCAGAGACCTCACTTCTCTAGGGGCCAGCATACTGAGGGCGGCACCAATCTCCTCTGCCTCAATGCTTTACCTTCCCTGACCCTAAAGAGGACAGGTACCCATTTACAGCTGGGTGAACTGGGGGAACTGTACTGAAGCCAAGGCGGGCAAACGGTCACCCATCCAAGTGGTAACCACGGTCAACGCTGCTTAATTTGGCTGGGGGAAAGCGAGTGCTCCGACCACTGAGCTATCCCGTCCCTTATGTGTATATTTGCATATACATCAGCTAATATCAAGGCCAAATACACGTATTTAATTACACATCAGCTTACATTCAGTCGCAAATTAACTAAAGCATACACAGTCATTCCCCAAACCGTCACCCAAGCAACAAGTGTTTTATTGATTTATTATTATTTTTTTTCGTTCCTCGGCTAGAGCTGTGAGGTTCACCAATGGTGAGATTTTGCGTATGCGACCGTTTTTTTGCCTACCACGAAGGTGGTACTTTATGAATGAGATAGCGAACTGTAGAACTAACTATCGAATGGCTAAAACCTATACCGGCTCTGTAGGTCATTCTGTATTTCAAATCCGAACTTTTAACAACTAAATATGCACACAAGACAGCCCTCTCTCAGACAGGCAGACAGACAAACCCATGCAAGCT
>CM054143.1:56857444-56872444 GCA_028751875.1 Rapana venosa | reverse complement strand
TCGCTCTCTGCATGAGCCACTTGTTGCAGCCCGTTTAACGAGCGCCTGGCCATTCTGGTTTAAGGTCGGCCGCTGCTGGGCTACACGGAAATCCTTTTTCTCGGGCGGAAAACCGTTTTGGCGTTATGCCCTGTTGACTGTCCGACAGATTGAGTAATGAATGGAGAGAGAGTGCAGGGAGGGGACGGCCAAACCAAGCCGGGTGGGGGTAGAGTGGGCAGCAGCTGAGTTTCCTGCGATGAAATCTGTTTTGTCAGCCCTGGTAGTTGCAGATAAGAGTCGTTATTTAATATCCGCCGCGTTTCGTTATTATTAAACACAACATGTTATTTTTTTGTTTTTTTATTTATTAATTTTGTGTAGAAATATTTTCCTCTGGCATTTTATTTAATTTTATTCTATTTCACCGATCACGAAGTCCTTATTAAAATTTTTTCCCAGTCTCATCCTAATGCTTATAAAAATTAATCTTTTTAATAAACACCACATGGGAGATAAAAACTTGTGAAACTTGTAAAATTCACCTATGTTACCTTGAAAGTGTTTCGTGATTCCATTTAAGTTTAATATGATTCGTTGTTATGTGTGAATCTACATTCCAAAATTGTTGACCACATTACTGCATCGATATATTCTTGCACCATGGTTTTGTTGACTGTGGTTGATATGTGTGTCTGAAAAGAGGAAGTACAGCTGCACTGATTTCCACTATAGGTTTCTTTGTGTTTTCTTTACTTACAAAGAGGAAGTACAGCTGCACTGATTTCCACCATAGGTTTTCTTTGTGTTTTCGTTACTTACACCTCCCCATCCCCCCAATCTAAGCCAATAACTGTTTCAAACTGTTTTACACTCAAAGCTTTGTTCATGATAGACTGCAGTTTCAAGTATAGTGGCTATCATACGGATTAAAACAAAATATCCAACCAGTCAGTCAATCAATCAATCAATCAACTAATCGATTAACTGATTAATCAATCGGTCCTAAAGTGCGTCAAGGAACGACTGATGTAATCAATCAAGAAAGCTGACTTTCTATGGAACAGATTTAATGAATCACTAACTCACTGACTGAATAAAATTGCTCAAGAGAGAATGTATCTTTTTACTTATCTCTGTAGAAGGAAGGAAGACAGATTTTTCACACACACACACACACACACACACACACACACACACACACACACACACACACACACAAAACACACACACAACACACACACACACACACACACACACACACACACACACACACACACACACACACACGACACAGACACACATACGACTCATTTAAGAAAACAGCCATAACAGAAAACTTTCACAGAACAAAATCGAAGAAAGACAGAAAGAAGACAAGAAAAAAAGCAAACAAGAAATGAAAGGAAGCAAGAATTTTTAGGAAATAACAAACGGTAAACAAACAATAATTAAAAAAATAATCTAGCCAGCCAGCCACCCACCCACACATACACGCGCACACACACACACACAAATGCACGCACGCACGCACGCACAGAGAGAGAGAGAGAGAGAGAGAGAGAGAGAGAGAGAGAGAGAGAGAGAGAGAGAGAGAGAGAGAGAGAGAGAGAGAGAGAGAGAGAGAGAGAAAGGTGATCCAGGCAGAACGTTTGAGCTACAAGCAGAAACATGTTCAGTTCTTCTGCTCCCAAACACTGACCTCTTCTATTACACGTACAACGTTACTTGTCGAAAAAGCGACTTCCCACACCAAAATGCCGCGAACATTTTTTTTTAGCTCAAACTTGTTACAAAATTCCATCCCGAACACGAGACACGTAAACTATCCCACAGCAAACTTCGAAAAACAACGTGGGGGCAGGCTAGCCTAGTGGTTAGAGCGTTGAGCTCGCGATCTGAAGGCCCGAGTTCGAGCCACCACCCATGCACCCGTTCGAGGGGATTTTCCCCCAGGAGTTAACATCAGTACTGACACCACTCCCTCAAAAGTCCTTTGGATGAGACTGTAAGCCGAGGTCACGAGTGCGAACATACGCAGAACATTTTTTGCACATGTTAAAAGCCCGTTCCATCTTTCGGAAGAGTAGGCCAGTGAGCGCCGGTGGGAATGGACGACAGCTTAAGATAAATGCATGAACACTGGTGTCGGGTTTCGATAATAATGAAGTCGGAATGGGATTACCCTGATGGCAGGTAAACGGTTGCACAATGCACAGCAGCTCACCAGTGGTGAACCTCGGAACATCTGCCGAAGAATGGTAAAAAAGGAGATTAAAAGGACAGGCGACGTATACTAGCGCTTCACAATTGTGGATACAAGCATTCAAAGTAGAATGAAACTATGTCTTACAGGTTCACCATTTTGCTGTTGCTTTATGATATTGTTAGTCACAAACTGTCACATTTGGATTTTCTCTGTTGCGTGTGTTGTAGAGTTGCATTGTATTGTATTGTATTGTACTGTATTGCATTGTATTGTACTGTACTGTATTGTATACTACTTTCAGCCACAGCAGATTTATCTAAAACACTTAACGCTTGGGCAAGAAAAAGTTTACAGCTCATATCCTATCACATCATTACTTATGAAAAAAACAACCCAGCACTACTTGATCATGCAACACTGCACATCACCAACAACAACACGAAGCTTAGAGCTTATATGAAGCCCACGCAACCCACAGCCATACGTCATCCTTCGGATGAGACTATAAACCTAGGCCCCGTGTGCGAACGCATGCAGAACATCTTGCGCACACGTTAAATCCTGTTCCGCTTTTCGAAAGAGTAGGCCATTGTGTGCCGGTGGGAACATGACAAAATTTACAAAACCGCATACACAAGGGGACTGGATGTAAAAAAAAGCACATGAGTGCTTATTCCATTATCCTCGATATAAAAAAAAAGTAATCTGAGCGCTTTGATTTGTTGCTTTACAAGATTCAGTGCTATATACATTCCATACATTATTATTACTATTATTATTATTATTATTATCATCATCATCATCATCATCATCATCATCATCATCATCATATCATCATCATCATCATCATTATGCACATTAAAAATTTAATATACTTGTCTAATTTTTGTTTTTCCCACCTATCATGTTAGAAACTCTTAACTGTCTCGTAAAATGATTTATAAAATCTAGTAAACAACATTAAAGGGAACTTTATAGTCTAATCTCTAAAGATCAAAGGGGCGTGAAAGAGAAGGGGGTGGGGTGAATGAAGGGGGAGTGGGAGATGAAGGGAAGAAATGTCTTTTGAGACACCGCTGATTTGTGTTAAGATCGTATCGATTTTCAAATAAATGGCCGTGATTGTTCTATTCTACAACAGGAAATGTATAATATTATTCTTGTTTGTTTGTTTGACTCTCTTTCTCTATCTCTCTGTGTTATTTTATTTTTTAAAATTTATTTATTCCTTTATATCGAGGATAATGGAATAAGCACTCATGTGTTTTTTTTACATCCAGTCCCCGTGTGTATGCGGTTTTGTAAATTTTGTCATCTGTTTCCATCTGTGTGAGTGTGTGTGTGTCAAGTCAAGTCAAGTCAAGTCAAGTCAAGTCAAGTCAAAATTTTATTTCCAGATGGTACATTGAATAAGCAATGCATTTGCTTTTTTTCATCAAGCCATCTATCTAAGAACAAATTTCGTAATGATTATACTAAGTCACTACATTATGTCTGTGTGTGTGTGTGTGTGTGTGTGTGTGTGTGTGTGTGTGTGTGTGTGTGTGTGTGTGTGTGAGAGAGAGAGAGAGAGAGAGAGAGAGAGAGAGAGAGAGAGAGAGAGAGAAATAGAGAGACAGAGACAGAGTGAGACAGAAAAAGAGATCATATTCAGATATAACACAGACACATAGAAAAAGACACAAAAAGAGGAAGAGACAGAGAGACAGGCAGACACACAGACAGAGTGACACAGAGACACAGACAAAGAGAGAGACAGACAGACCGCTCGACCGAAAAATAGGCCGAGAGAAGGACAGACAAACAGACCCACAGGCAGACAGACAGACAGACAGACCGACAGACCGACAGAGAGTGCTCGTGTGACAATAAACTCTAAGCGATAGCGTTGCTGGCTGCCACAGACTGACAAGTGACATTTGCCAGGCCTAAATCAAGTCCAACCCTTCGCGTCAGTCAATCGTTGGAACGAGCATCGCTCTCTCTACTGTTGCATTTCCTAAGCATACGTTACAAGAAGAAGCATAGAAATGAAAGACAAAGACGAGAAAAACGACATCGAAGAAGGAAAGAACAAGAACAATAGCAAAAAAAAGGTTATGAACAGGAGAGAAGAAAGAAGGAAGAGAAGGAGAAGGAGGATGAAGGAAGAAGAAGGTGGAGGAGGATAAAATATAAGGGGTAGAACGGAGGAAAAGAGGAGAAAGGGAAGAAGAAGAAAGAAGAGAAATAAGAAGGAGAAGAAGGAGGAGGAGAAGAAGAAGAAGAAGAACAACAACAACACCACCAACAAAAAAGAAAAAGAAAAAAAGGAAGCAGAAAGGAAGGAAAGAATAAAGATATATTTATTAAAAAAAAAAAACACATAGAAAATGGAAGAAAAACGGAAGAGGAAGAGGAGGAGGAGAACGAAGAGGAGGAAAAGGAGGAGGAGGAGAAGAAGACCAAGGAAGAGGAGGAGGAGGAAGAGGATGAGAAGAAGGAGAATAAAGAGAAAGAGCAGGAAGGAGGAGGAGGAGGAGAAGAGAAGGAGGAGGAGGAGAAGAAAGCAGTAATAAAGACATACATAAACAAAGAAGAAGAATAATTGCGGAGAAGAATTGCGAAGAAATGCGAAGAAGAAGAAGAATTGCGAAGAAGAAGAATTGCAAAGAACTGGGAAGAAGAAGAAGAAGAAGAAGAAGAAGAAGAAGAAGAAAAAAATTACGAAGAAGAAGATTTGCAAAGAAGACGAAGAATTGCAAAGAAGAAGAAGAAAAATGCCAAGAACAATGCGAAGAAGAAGGAGGAGAAGAAGAAGAAGAAGTAGGGTGAGAATGTACGTGCATGACAGTTTTCAAATCACCTCGCCATAAAGGCAACCGTACTCTGACCTCAGAGAGATTTTTGTCTCCTTTAATGGCTAAGGGCTTGTCACGGAGGAAAACAGTTCACGTCTAAAGTATATCATGTAGACCTTGGCATTTCTGTTGACAGCAGTAACTGACGAAGACTCTGGCTTGGCCATACCACTACATCGATTCGATGGGTTCATGCAGAGAAGTCTGCCCTGACATAAAAGTGGGATAATACAAAAAAGTTTTGTTTTAAAACGTGCGGATGAAGCAGTCGGGTACTTAACAATGCTATATCTTATGCGGTTATTACTGGTATCTATTTGTCTACTGTAATAAACAAGAATTGCTGTTTGTATGCGCTGTGTGCTAGACTATCTTTGCACGAACACACGCAGAGAGACTATCTATGACAACGAAAATAAATCTGATGATGGCGAGAGCATGCCGTTTCCATTACTTGACAGAATAACTCTATAGTGTCTGGCAGAGTCGAGCGGTTTAAATCACTAGCCGTTATCTTCATCACGAGTCATCTAAACCTGTTTAAGCGGCCACCCCTTTCCCACCTAGAAAAAACCCACCCAACCACCTAACCAACCAAGCAACCAACTAACCAACCAACCAACCAACCCAACCAAGCAACCAAAGTCACGTACGCTTGTATATCTATGGGCTTTTTGTCTGTTTAATTCTGTTATTCCTCAGCACATTCTACACACTGGTTTAGTCTACCTGCGGGCACTCAGTATCTTGAGACTAGCGACAGGACCATAGCCATGACAACTACGAAAGCGTTCCTCATTTGCTTGATATTAATAAATAAACAAAACAAACACGTACACAAACTGAAACCTCACCGTTACACCGCCATTTGCAACATCGTAAGGGAAATACGTAACGTGTCCTCAGAGTTACAGATGGGTGGGGTGGGGGGTGGGGGTGGGGGAGCTATACAATCTTGAAAGTTCTTGCGGTGAAGAACTATCGGAAAATTCTTTGGGAATCGATTATATTAACGCTTGACCTATGCATACACATTATTGTGAGTGTGGGATTGTACATGGGATTGTGTGTGTGTGTGTGTGTGTGTGTGTGTGTGTGTGTTGTGTGTGGGGTGTGTGTGTGGTGTTTTGTGTGTATGGTTTGGGGTGTGTGAGTGTGTGTGTGCGCGCGCGTGTGTACATGCGTGCGTGTATTTTTAAAATTTTTATTTTATTTTATTTCTTTATATCGAGGATAATGGAATAAGCACTTATGTGCTTTTTTACATACAGTCCCCGTGTGTATGCGGTTTTGTCAATTCTGTCATCTGTTCCCACCGGCGCACAATGGCCTACTCTTACGAAAAAGCGGAACAGGATTTAACGAGTGCGCAGAATGTTCTGCGTGCGTTCGCACACGGGGCCTCGGTTTATAGTCTCATCCGAAAGACTTTTGGGGAGAGTAAAGCCTGCACTGATGTTAACTCCAGGGGAAAATATCCCCTTGAACGGGAATCGAACCCGAGTCGTCACATTGCGAGCGCAATGTTCTAACCACGAGGCTATCCCGTTCCCCGTGTTATGTATGTGCATGTACAAGCACGCGCTTGGTTGTGGGTGAGTGTGCCTGCATGTTGCTGGTGCACACACGATTGGCGGAGAAGGAACATGGGTTGCAGCATCACCGGACAAGAGACAAAGAAAACAAGCTGGTCAAAGTTTTGGCAAGGGCCGTTACCTACTGACCGACAGTTGACCATCGGCCTTGGACATATGTCCCCTTTCAGACTTGCAAGAGTTTTGGCCACTTTACTGACCTGACAATTCCTATGTGCCAGGAATGACACTCTGCTCTTCTCCTAATTGTCGTCAATATGTCGATTTGTTTCGTTTACAAGATTCAGCGCTATATAATTCCAATTATTATTATTATTATTATTATTAATATGTGACCTTCTGGCACAGCATAAAGTTATGTAACATAGAAGGCCATTTGCATCTATATGTTGAATTTATTTTGTTTTAAGCTGTTTAAAGCCCCACCGACCACAAAGGTCATATCAGGGCTGCCACCTTATATCAATTTCAGCAACTCCCAAGAACATTCACCCAAAGTTAAAAATCGACACCATCAAATGCCTTTAAATATATAACACCATCGATCTGAAAAGAAATAAGCCTATAGAAAATTGAATGACAAAGTACTTTGATCAGTCTATTCTTTTAAGGCCAATGAAGCAATTTGTTTATCCTGTCTTTCTCTTTCTTCGGTTTAGTCTTTCCTTCCCTTCGTCCTTCCTTCTTTTTTTCTTCCTTCCTTCATTTATTCATTCATTCATTTCTTTTTTTCTTTTTTCCTTCTTTCGTCTTTTTTTTGTTTCTTCTTCTTGTTCTTGTTCTTGTTCTTGTTCTTCTTGTTCTTGTTCTTCTTCTTCTTTCTTTTATTTTATAGTTTTCTGCTGAAACCATTCGGGTGCCTTTCACCCCGAAGTGCTGAAAGCCACTTTCTCATCAATATACATGAAATAGTTGAGTTACAGCCACTTAAAGACACGCCCTTCCTTTTCAAAATAGTCCGAGAAAACACGATCTAAACATTGTGATTGTCTTCAGGACGAGTTTAATAAAAACAGAAGAGCGTGGAAGAAAGCGAACCAAAGCAAAGTCATAAAGAAAAGCCCCGGAGAGGGATGGGCTCCGCCAGCTTCAAACTTGCTCACGACACACTGTCTGAAACAGAAAGCCAGTGCAGTGTCCTTAACGACTTCTCAAGATGTTAACCGGAGAAGTCGTGACTTATAAAAACAGCTCGACACAGCACGGGTGGTTAAGACTGTTCTGCCTCAACCCAGGGGTCCATAAAGTCGTGGGTTCGAATCTCGGCGGCGTCTGGTGAATTAAGGGTGGGGAGTTTTACGGTCTCCCAGGTCGAGTTTAAGTGCGGACTTGCCAGTGCCTTAATTCCTTTTGTGTATATGCACATGCAGAAGATCAAGTATACTCGTTAAAGATCACGTAATTCATGGTCAGCGTTCGGTGGGTGACGGAAACACGAACATACCCAGCATACACTCCCGAAATGATTTGTAACTCTTCTCAAGCAAAAAAGTCATTATACGTCTGTTTATTCATCTATTTATAATTTATTCTTTTATTTCGAGGATAATGGAAAAAGCACTCATGTGCTCTCTTACATCCAGTTCCCGTGTGTATGCAGTTTTGTAAATCTTGTCATCCGTCCCCACCGGCACACAACAATAATAATAATAATAATAATAATAATAATAATAATAATAATGTATGGAATTTATATAGCGCTGAATCAATGGCCTACTCTTCCGTAAAGCGGAACGAATTCGCTCACGGGGCCTCGGTTTATAGTCTCATCAGGACTTTTGGGGAGAGTGGAGCCGGCACTGATGTGAACTTCAGAGGAAAAGTCCTCTTGAACGAGATTCGAACCCGGATCAGCAGATCACGAACGCATCACTCTAACCACCAGGCTATCCCGTCCCCCCGTTTAGAAGGCAGTGACACGTACTGTGGACTTGTTACACACTTTTTAAAAATTATCTGCCTCTGTCACACTTAAGCTGTTAGTATGATACTGTTTCTGCTAATTTTTGTCCTTTCACATGTTTCTATTTCTTGTTAAGGTTTATTTCAAAACTGGATGGAAAAAACTCGTGGACTGAGCACCGTACCCTTGATCGGACAGTAACTGAGGTGGTTTTCGTTTGATAAGATTTTGGTCTAGAGAGAGCATCGACACTGACTCCTCCTCGCTTAAAATTCTTCAAATGAGACTATGCATCGAAGTCCCGTGCGTGAACCCATGCTGAACATCTTTCCCACAGGTGATGTTGTTGTTGGGGTTGTATTTACGTTCCAGCCGACATTTCCGATTTACGGGCTGTCTGGCACCTTAAAATCTCACTCGCATTTTGTGGAAGAGAGGACCAACTACTACGGCTGGTGGAATGGGTGAAGCAAATATACCCAGCATGCACCCTGAAAAAAGATGGGCTCCATCGGTTCAAGAAGTTTTTTCCCCTAAAGAATGCAGTGGAATGCCTGAAACACCTTCTCATGGAATGAAGAGTGAAGTCAAATCAAGTCAAAATGCTAAACTGTAAAATTTGACTTTCAACTCATTTTGTGGTGGTGGTGGTGTGTGTGTGATTTTGCAGCCAGCTTCCTCCACTCCGCGCGGTCCTCCTCGGAAAGCAGAGAACAGCGGGAAGTGGAGGAAATTGGTTGCAAAATCTTCAGTAGTTCCCCCACGGTCCTAGGGACTACGAGATAGGTAACAGGTAACAAATGTTGTGTGTGTGTATGTGTTGTGGTGGGGGGGGGGGGGGGGGGGGGGGGGGAAGGGGGGTACTAAACACACAGTCCCTGAATCAAAAATCTCCGTTAAGACGTAAATATAATAATAATAACAACAACAACAACAGCAGCAGCAGCAGCAACAAAAACAACAACCACCACCACCACCACTACCAAACGGCTTATTTGGGGCGTGTCCATAATTATGTAGTGTCCTCACTACCGAGTCACGAGGCGTGAAGATGTCACGGGCAGATGTTCAAAATGTCAGGTCTTCGGCACTAGGTCATGCTGCTCCTTAAGTGTCTGGGTGTGACTGCCGTGTCTTCAGTTTCTTTTTGTTCTCTCTCTCTCTCTCTCTCTCTCTCTCCTCTCTCTCTCTCTCTCTCTCTCTCTCTCTCTCTCTCCTCTCTCTCTCTCTCTCTTTTGGGTGATTTTTGTGTTTTTTTGTGTAGATATTTTCCCCTCGTATACTGTGTGAGTGTATTGGTATGGGCTTTATGTTATTTTATTATCATATCTATCCCTAAGGGCGGGGACTGGATGTAAAAAAGCACATGGGTGCTTATTCATTATCCTCGAAATAAAAGAATTTGTCATTGTCATTCTCTCTCTCTCTCTCTCTCTCTCTCTCTCTCTCTCTCTCTCTCTCTCTCTCTCTCTCTCTTGGGGTATTTTGTGTATGAATTTTGTTGATAGTCCCTAATCAGGGCAAGGGCGGATGAAAAAAAAAATATGAATACTTTCTCTGTTACCTTTGAAAAATAAAGATCATTCATTCATTCATTCATTCACTCACTCACTCATGTACTCACTCATTCACTCTCTCTCTCTCTCTCTCTCTCTCTCTCTCTCTCTCTCTCTCTCTCTCTCTCTCTCTCTCTCTCTCTTCCTCTCTCTCTCCCTCGTTGGTTTAATGTCTGTTCACTGCTAGGTGATTCAGACAGGCAAACGTGTTATGACCAAGCACTTAATGAAAGGCTAGGGGAGTATGCAGGGTCCTAGGAAAGACTGTCGTGACCTTCCCGCTGTTGAATGGTGCATGACTTCAGCAACTAGTGTTATGTATTGCTGAGCATCATAAACAGGATAGACTCTGAACTTCCCTACATGTTGAATTCGCACAATTTCCTTCTTCATATGATAATAATAATAACAACAATAATAATAATAATAAGAAGAAGAATTAGAAGAAGAAGAAGAAATAGAATGATAATAATAATTATAATAATAATGATGATAACAATAATAATAATAAGAAGAAGAAATTGAGTTTATATTCAATTCAATTCAGTTCAATTCTTTTATTGTCCTCTGTTTAAAGGAAATTTGCTTTGCAGTGATTAAAACATGTCTAAGAAAGTAATAGAATACAGACATATATAGGATAAATGCACGTGATAACAGGTAACGTTTGTTAAACACACACACATATTCACACACAATTCTATGAAAGGAAATTCGTTTTACAATGATTAAAAACACCTCTAAATAACTAAGATCATATGGACATACATAAATTTGAACACACGGAGTAAAAGGTAACAGTGATTAAACACACACACACACTCTCTCTCTCACACGCACACACACACACACGCGCGCGAGCACGCGCGCGCGCGCACCTACACAAACGCAAGCATGCACACATATACATATACACATACGCACGTGCGCAAACACACACACACACACACGCACACACACACACACCACACACACACACACACACACACACACACACACACACACACCAAGCTAAATAATCCAACAATATTTAAATAAATAAAATACATAAATTATTATTATTATTTTTTAAAATTAAAGTTAAATTAAAAAAGTCTCCAGTTGAATATTAAGATGAAAAAGATGTTCAAACATATCAAATAAAAAATACAAAGGAAGGGCTAAAACAGCACCGAGCACACAGTAAGAGTGGGCCAGCCAGAAGTCCACTGACACAGCCCAGCAACCACGTGCACACCCAGCTCCTTCCTTCCGTCAGTCAGCAAACCCAACCTCTGGAAACAACCCCCCCCCCCTTCCCTGCCACCACAGCCACCACTATGCAACAGCCACTAAAGTACATGCTACAAACAACATGCATAATGTGCACATTTGCTCCCACTCCGGCTGGAGCACACACACACACACACATGGACGCACGCGCACAAGCACATACACACACTTTTTTCCTCCATTCCATGCCCCCTTCCTCCCCCCCCCCCCCCCTCCTCTGAATCTCACAACCACCCTGCTCCATACATCCACCCCCCCCCCCCCCCCCCCCCGCCACCCCTACACACTCACAAACCCCTTCACGCTGTTCAGAGGCCCATCTATGCCTAACCATGCACACAGCAGCCACACAACTTGGGCGCTATATCTCGCAGAGACAAATCAAAGCGCTTGCATTCAACTCCTTCTTACACAGTCATACAACCAGTCACAATTAATAGTTCCAACAAGTCCAAATGTGCACACACGCACGCACGCACGCACGCGCGCACGCACGCACACACACACACACACACACACACACACACAGAGGTCACACACCCTGACAGGGCGATAGAATCTCGGCTGTTGAAGGCAGGGAAAAGCTTTGAGATGAAGCAGAAGAAGGAAATCTTGGGTTTGAAATAAATAAGTCTTGAGACTGGATTTGAAATCGTCATAAGAAGGCTTTTGGCCTTAACCGGAGAGATTAGCAGACAGGTGATTTAGTATGGTGTGTGTCATTTTATCACTTTAGAATCTATTTTTTAGAATCTTTTATGACTAAATATCCCCCTTCATTCAAAGAACGGAACAATTAAAAAGTAAATGTGGGGCAATAACCGAAAGAGAGCATAAGGATGTCATATATATATTTTAAAAAAGTGTATTTATGTTATAAGAATTTGATTATCGTTTAGTGTTTAGTCGTAGATTAGCAGTACAGCATGCTCACAGTTTTACTGTTTTACAATTGAAATACTCCTACCATACAATCCACAAAAATATCTGATCGAAGAAATCTTGGAGCACGTGGAACGCCGCACGACGCACAGCTGCAGACCGGAACCAATGGAGGAATGATGTTCAAGCCTTGTGTGCCTCCTGGCACAGAGAGAATTAAGGTTAAGGTAAGGAAGAAATCTTAGGTTTAGTTGAAACTTGTTTCTTTCTGAAAAACACTAAACAGCTATCCGAACGACCGAAACCTTCCAGAATTCAAACAGACATGCTCACAATACTGCTATCAATAATGTTACACGACAGATACCTGAAATTAGAGTTTCATAACTTTGCTCCCTTTCCTCCCCCTTTTGTCATTTAAATTGTGGGTGAGGGAGAGAGAGAGAGAGAGAGAGAGAAGAGAAGAGAGAGAGAAGGAGAGAGAGAGAGAGAGAGAGAGAGAGAGAGAGAGAGAGAGAGAGAGAGAGTGGGAGGTGTGTGTTCTTGTATTTAACGCCTGTTCACTATTTCTGATGTTAGACAACTATGGTTCTTTTGGGTATTTTTTAGAATCTTTTATTCCTCCATACAGAGGATAATGGAATGGAACGAGCGCGCGCGCGCGCGTGTGTATACATGTGAATGCGTGCACGCACATATGTGTGTGTGTGCGTGCGCGCTTGCGTGCATGCCCACCCAATCCCTTCTTCTGCAAGAAAACTGAATCCCCTGTCTGCTAGTCTCTGTGGGGAAGGCCAGCAATTGTCTGTAGTTGTTCAGCTCCGAGAAAGCAGACACCAAAGTCAATACCACACCTCCCCTCTCCATCTCCCTGACAACCAGACTGAGAACAGAACACTGCCGTCTTCAAGACCTCGCCTGCGTGCACCTTTGATAAGTGGAGAATTGATGAAACGATGTTAGAACACATACACACACATATACTCACATGCACACACATGCATATGCACACACACATACTCACATACACACACACACACATACACAACACACACACGCGCGTGCGCGCACACACACCCACACACCCACATCCCCACCACACCACACCACACCATACTACACTACACCACACTCCACTCATAATATATATATATACATATTATATATAATATATATATAATATATATATATATATATTATATATATATATATATATATATATATATATATATAATTACATCACCTACACGCACACGCACACACACACACTCACACACACTCACATACTCACATGTACACTCACAGTCACACTCACATGCATATGCACACACATATACACATGCAAACACACATGCCTTTGAACACTCACATGCATATGCGCACGCACGCTGACACACATACACTCACACACAAAAACACACACATGCACATACACACAAACACACACATACGCACTCCCTCTCTCTTACACCACACACACACACACACACACACACACACACACACACACACACACACACACACACACACACACACACACACACACACACACAACACACATACACCACCCACACACACTCACAGATAATAATAATAATAATAATAATAAATGGAACTTATATAGCGCTATATCTTGCAAAGACAAATCAAAGCGCATGCATTCAACCTAATCTTACACAGTCATGCAATCAATGATAAATAATCAAAAGTTTAAACAAACAGATATTTACAAACATGGTGCAATGCAGACAAAATCTATGAAATAAAGTTTCGATAGTCAAATGTTTTTCAAAAGCACACATACACTCGCACAGGCCGTATACTTTAGCAGGGTGATAGAAAATGGGTTAGATATGAAACAGGAGGGGGGGGAAGTCTTAGGTTTGAAATAAATATGTCTTGAGGCTGGATTTAAAAGTGTCATAACTAGGTTTCTGGCGAAGAGAGAGAGGAAGGTTGTTCCAGATGGATGGACCAGAAATAGAGAATGAGCGGCGGCCAACAGTGGATTGGTTGAATCTAGGTATTCTTAGGCACAAGGTATCTGCAGTAGAGCGGAGGGAACGTGAAGGAGTGTACAGGTTAAGACATTCACATAGGTAGGAGAGTGCAGTTTTGTGGAGACATTTGTAACAGAGGGTACTGATCTTATAATCTACTCT
Source organism: Rapana venosa (assembly GCA_028751875.1). Classification (NCBI taxonomy): domain Eukaryota; kingdom Metazoa; phylum Mollusca; class Gastropoda; order Neogastropoda; family Muricidae; genus Rapana; species Rapana venosa. Next base: position 56,858,046 of record CM054143.1, on the reverse strand, counting down.
CTGTGGCACAGGCAGCCAGTGGAGAGATCGCAAGAGAGGGGTAATGTGCTCAGATTTTTTCTTTCTGAGAACTAGTCGAGCTGCGGAGTTTTGTATACGTTGAAGGGAGTGGATAGATGTTGCTGGCAGACCAGCTAAAAGAGAATTGCAATAGTCCAGACGTGAGAGAATGAGAGAAGTGACAAGTTTGGCTGTTGCATCAGTGGACAGGTACTTTCGAATTGCACTAATACGCCGTAATTGATAGTAGCACGACTGACAGGTCTGGGTGATGAATTTTTTCATAGAGAGTGTGTTGTCGATAACGACACCTAGATACTTCACGGAAGTGGATAAAGGGACTGATGTATTGCCGAGTTCTATTGAAGTTGTTGTAATGGAAGAGAGTTTGTGTTTGGTCCCTACAAGCATGGCTTCGGTTTTATCTGCGTTTAACTGTAACTTGTTTTGTATCATCCAGTTTTGGATATCTTGAAAGCAGTAGGCCATCTATGTCAAGAGAGAAGGCAGATTTTCAGGTGTAACACTACTTTGAATCTTAGAGTCATCTGCATAAAAGTGATGGTTGATATGATGACGGTTTATTATATGTGATAGTGGAG
>CM054143.1:56842444-56852444 GCA_028751875.1 Rapana venosa | reverse complement strand
GCCAAGGCGCGCAAACGGTCACCCATCCAACTGGTAACTACACTCGTCGCTGCTTAACTTGGCTGGGGGAAAGCGAGTGCTCCGACCACTGAGCTATCCCGTCCACTTCCCTCACTTAATTCACTGTTATTACCATGCACCATACAGTTGGCCCCCCATCACCACTTTCGGTCACGGCAGTTTTCTCTGCGTGAAATTTGAGCTACTCTCCCAGGGGAGAGAGAGCGCCGTCGCCGCAAGAGCAGCGCCAGCCACTAAGAAAAAAAGAGTCTTATTTATTGTCTTCCATCAACATGCAGTAGGAAGTAGGGTGGGGGGGGATAGTCTGGTGGTTAGAGAGTTGCGCTCGCAATCTGACGGCATGGGATCGATCCCAGTTTTCAGCCATCACCGAGACGTCCGTTCAAAAGGATTCCCATCCCCCCTGGAGTTAACATCAGTGCCGAGTCCCCTCCCCCGAAAGTCCTTCAGATGAGACGCTATAAACCGAGGTCTTGTGTGGGAACGCACGCAGAACACCTTGCGAACATGTTAAAATCTGTTCCACCTTTCGGAAGAGTAGACTATTGCGTGCCGTTTGGAAGAGATGACAAAACTTGTTTAAAAATGAAAGCGCATGCACACAGGTGTCGTGTTTAGACATCATCCCCGAAGTCGGAATGCGGCTACCTATACGGCGGGCAAAAACGGCTGCGTCCGCAAAATCTTACTACTAGTGAACCTGGGAGCTGTAGACGAGGAAGGAAAAAAGTAGGAATGAAAGAAAGAAGAGTAACTGTAGGCACTATCTGTTCAGTTGGACCCTTCCTCCTTCTCTCACTCCTCCGTCTGTCTGAACGTCGATCTGATTTCCAGAACTTCGTGATTTTTGACAGATAGTTTGTTGCTGTGATAAATATGTGATTTTGACAGATAGTATGTTGCTGTGAAAAATATGTGATTTTTTACAGATAGTATGTTGCTGTGATAAATATGTGATTTTAACAGATAGTATGTTGCTGTGATAAATATGTGATTTTGACAGATAGTATGTTGCTGTGATAAATATGTGATTTTGACAGATAGTATGTTGCTGTGATAAATATGGGATTTTTGACAGATAGTTTGTTGCTGTGATGAATATGTGATTTTTGACAGATAGTATGTTGCTGTGATAAATATGTTATTTTTGACAGATAGTATGTTGCTGTGATAAATATGTGATTTTGAAAAATAGTATGTTGCTGTGATAGATATGTGATTTTGAAAGATAGTATGTTGCTGTGATAAATATGTGATTTTGAAAGATAGTATGTTGCTGTGATAAATATGTGATTTTGAAAAATAGTATGTTGCTGTGATAGATATGTGATTTTGAAAGATAGTATGTTGCTGTGATAGAGATGTGATTTTGAAAAATAGTATGTTGCTGTGATAGATATGTGATTTTGACAGATAGTTTGTTGCTGTGATAAATATGTGATTTTGACAGATAGTATGTTGCTGTGATAAATATGTGATTTTTGACAGATAGTATGTTGCTGTGATAAATATGTGATTTTGAAAAATAGTATGTTGCTGTGATAGATATGTGATTTTGAAAGATAGTATTTGCTGTGATAAATATGTGATTTTGAAAGATAGTGTTGTTGTGATAGATTTGTGATTTTGAAAATAGTATGTTGCTGTGGTAGATATGTGATTTTGAAAATAGTATGTTGCTGTGATAGAGATGTGATTTTGAAAAATAGTATGTTGCTGTGATAGAGATGTGATTTTGAAAAATAGTCGTTGCTGTGATAAATATGTGATTTTGACAGATAGTATGTTGCATGGATAAATATGCGATTTTGAAAGATAGTATGTCGCTTTGATAAATATGTGATTTTGAAAGATAGTATTTGTGTGAAAAATATGTGATTTTGAAAGATAGTATGTTGCTGTGATAGATATGTGATTTAGAAAAAAAGTATGTTGCTGTGATAGATATGTGATTTTGAAAGATAGTATGTTGCTGTGATAAATATGTGATTTTTGACAGATAGTATGTTGCTGTGATAAATATGTGATTTTGAAAAATAGTATGTTGCTGTGATAGATATGTGGTTTTGAAAGATAGTATGTTGCTGTGATAAATATGTGATTTTGAAAGATAGTATGTTGCTGTGATAAATATGTGATTTTGAAAAATAGTATGTTGCTGTGATAGATATGTGATTTTGAAAGATAGTATGTTGCTGTGATAGAGATGTGATTTTGAAAAATAGTATGTTGCTGTGATAGATATGTGATTTTGAAAGATAGTATGTTGTTGTGATAGATTTGTGATTTTGAAAAATAGTATGTTATTGTGGTAGATATGTGATTTTGAAAAATAGTATGTTGCTGTGATAGAGATGTGATTTTGAAAAATAGTATGTTGCTGTGATAGAGATGTGATTTTGAAAAATAGTCTGTTGCTGTGATAAATATGTGATTTTGACAGATAGTATGTTGCATGGATAAATATGCGATTTTGAAAGATAGTATGTCGCTTTGATAAATATGTGATTTTGAAAGATAGTATGTTGCTGTGAAAAATATGTGATTTTGAAAGATAGTATGTTGCTGTGATAGAGATGTGATTTTGAAAAATAGTATGTTGCTGTGATAGAGATGTGATTTTGAAAAATAGTATGTTGCTGTGATAAATATGTGATTTTGACAGATAGTATGTTGCATTGATAAATATGTGATTTTGAAAGATAGTATGTCGCTTTGATAAATATGTGATTTTGAAAGATAGTATGTTGCTGTGATAAATATGTGATTTTGAAAGATAGTATGTTGTTGTGATAGATATGTGATTTTGAAAGATAGTATGCTGCTGTGATAAAGATGTGAATTTGAAAAATAGTATGTTGCTGTGATAGATATGTGATTTTAACAGATAGTATGTTGCTGTGATAAATATGTGATTTTAACAGATAGTATGTTGCTGTGATAAATATGTGATTTTAACAGATAGTATGTTGCTGTGATAAATATGTGATTTTGGCAGATAGTATGTTGCTGTGATAAATATGTGATTTTGAAAGATAGTATATTGCTGTGATAAATATGTGATTTTGAAAGATAGTATATTGCTGTGATAGATATGTGATTTTTGACAGATAGTATGTCGCTTTGATAAATATGTGATTTTGAAAGATAGTATGTTGCTGTGCTAAATATGTGATGCTGACAGATAGTATGTTGCTTTGATAGAGATGTGATTTTAAAAGATAGTATGTTGCTTTGATAAATGTGAGATTGAAAGATAGTATGTTGCTTTAATGTGATTTTTAAAGATAGTAGGTTGCTTTGATAGAGATGTGATTTTGAAAGATAGTATGTTGCTGTGATAAATGTGTGATTTTGAAAGATAGTATGCGAGTTTGATAATATGTGATTTTGATAAACATTATGTGATTTTGATAAACACTATGTGATTTTGATCAACACTGCGTGATTTTGATAGGTATTCTGCCATTTTGGTAGATACTATGTCATTTTAGTAGGTATTATGTCATATTGATAGATACTACGTAATATTGATAGATACCATGTGATTTTGGTAGATACCATGTGATTTTGGTAGATGCCATGTGATTTTGGTAGATAGAATGTGAGTCTGGTAAAAACTATGTGATTTTGGTAGATAATATATGAGTCTGGTAAAAACTATGTGATTTTGGTAGATAATATATGAGTCTGGTAAAAACTATGTGATTTTGGTAGATAATATATGAGTCTGGTAACTACTGTGTGATTTTGGTAAAAACTATATGATTTTGGTAGATAACATATGAGTTTGGTAAATACTATGTGATTTTGGTAGATAACATATGAGTTTGGTAAATACTATGTGATTTTGGTAAAAAAAAACTATGTGATTTTGGTAAAAAAAAACTATGTGATTTTGGTAGATAAAATATGAGTTTTGTAGATACTATGTGGTTTTAGTAGGTATTATGCGATTTTGGTAAATACCATGTAATTGTGGTAAATTCTTTGTGAAGTTGGTAGGTACACCAGCAGGCCTACCCGGATTTCCGTTCCAACGTTGTCCGGAATTTGCGAGATCTGTTCCTGTCAAATGCTGGTATTTACAGAACTGAGGGCGCGAAAACTAGCACTTGCTCGGGTTAACCAAACAAACTACGCACACATATCCAAGGGCCACTTTGAAATGAAATATTGCATAATACTGAAAATCGCTTCCTAGTTGTTTAGAAGCTAGCGACGAGACTTTTAGTGTGCAGTGACCAGCTAGATTCAAAGCATAATCTCTTAGAGAAAAGCTTCAGGTAACTTAAAATATCAGCTTTTTGGCAAATTTATCTATAATAGCTTTTTTCTTTCACAAAAACACTCCCCCCCCCCCCCCCCATGTTATGCTATAGTTCGAAAGCATCCTGTAATTTTTGGCTAAGTATATCTGGTTTACAGCGAAAGAATCTACGAAAGAATGTGTTGCCGTTGTTGTTATTGTCTTTGATTTTAAGTATACATTCAATTTAAGAGCTATATATATTTTAGACGATGGGAAGGGGTGGAGGGGATGGTAATAAAACAAAGTTGATGCATGAGTGCAATTCATTATATATCTACTGCGTAATAACTCACACAGAACGTAGAAAAAGGGCTCTACAAATGATAGCAACAATACAAAACATAAATTAAAAAATACGGAAGTAAATCATAACACAACTAATGGTGTAGCAGATCTACAAGATTTTATGAGAAATGTCCACGAACTGAAAAATGCAAGACGTTACGAGATTCTCTGTGGACACATAGATAAAAACCAGACACAGGAAAAGTTCGCAAAACCACGATTACAGAATACATAGCGATTATGTGTACACCAGAGAGCACTAGCAGTGTCAAAAAAAAACAACTACGTACACAGTACATTACAAGGCCAGCTAAGAGTCTGATTCATCAGGCCCTTGACATCTTTCGGCCGACTGCTGTGACAACACCTTCCGGCATAGTTTTCCGCTGCGCGTGATGCGCATGCCCCAGTTCAGCCAATGAGATCGAGTGCTTAAGCTTCCGGTCCCAGCATTTCGCGCTTTAAAAAAAACAACAGCAACCGTTACCTGATGTAATCAGAACCATCACTGCATCTGTTCTGTTTTGTCTGATCCATAGTAAGTTACTAGCTAGGAAGCGACCTACCCCCCCCCCCCCCCCCCACCCCCCCCCCCCCCCCCCCCTCTTCCAAACCACACCACCACCACCACCACCACCAAAAAAGAAATAAAAAAAAAGAAAAAGACACACCTCTTGGAACAGTACAAACGGATTATACAATTTCCGCCCTGGGTTTCTGCTTGTTAGTTTAGCATTACCATTCTAGAAAGAAAAACCAATGGTGTTTTTTTTTATATACTTATCTTTCGCTGCAACTCAGCTAAGCTTCCATAGTCACTGTCAAGATGAGCGGAAAAAGAAGAGGAGGAGGAAGAGGAAGAGGAGGAAGAAGGATGAGGATGGAGGAGAGAGAGAGGGAGAGAGAGAGGAGAGAGAAGGAGAGAGAGAGAGAGAGAGAGAGAGGAGAGAGAGAGAGAGAGAGAGAGAGAGAGAGAGAGAGAGAGAGAGAGGAGTGGGTGTAGTAAGTCAAACTTAGGCTTGACAGTTACAGTTGATATTGACGTGTTGGTTTATTTAGGGGCGGGATAGCCTAGTGGTTTAAATATTAGTCTCGTGATGTGACGGAAAATCAGTGAACGGGTTTGTGCCTCCGTTTAAGTATTCGTCCAAGAAGATCCCCCTTCCACCCTCCCTTGGAGTTCAAATTAGATCTCAGTCTACAATCCAACAAAGTTCTTCAGATGAGACTTAAACACGAGGGCATGTGTGCTAACGCATGTTACACAGTCATATGTAATATATAGTATGCAGTACATTGACACCAAAACGTCATCCGCCTTTCGTAATGATACTAATCCAGCTAGGGCCGGTGGTATGCGTGGCAGACTAAGCCCAACGTGCGTCTTTCTACCTGGAGAAGTGGGGGATGGGCTCTGCCAGGTTAAACCTGCCCGTGACACACACTGCCTGGACACTTCAGTGCGATGATGATCCAACAACTCCTCAAGAAGGTAAGGGGAGAAGTCAGTCGTTGGTTTGAATGAGGAGGGCAATGTAAGCTGGGCCTGTCATACATACTAACACACCACACACACACACACACACACACACACACACACACACACACACACACACCACACACACACACACACACACACACTTTTCACCTTTTTTTTCTTCTTGTGCTTTCATTCTTGTTGTGATGCGATTTCCCCCCCCCCCCTTTCGTTTCTTGGCTAGCGCTTCGAAATTTACCAATGTGAAATTTCTTTTTCGTCTGCGACTGTTTTGCCCACAATATTTTTTTTATTAAGGTCGCCGCATTCTGACTTTGGGGGGTAATGTAAAAATAAAATCAGCAGGAAATAGTATAAAAATTTGCAATAATTACTTACAAGTGGTCCTATACAATAAATCTGAATTTGTGGGGTCGTGATTAAAAATGAAAATCAGAGGAATATAGAAAAGAAAAAGAAATGCAAGACGGTCAGCACATAGAAATACTGAAGTTTATGTAAAACACGTGTAGAGCACACTCACATAACATAGGCAAACCACGTTGCACACGCATACAATTCACAACACACAGCTGGACACATCGAGCCCCACGGGAGGGGCGGAAGGGGGGAGAGGGGGGAAGGGGGACCTTCCTCACATACCCTACTATGGCACTTTGCCAGTCGTTAAAGAGATCACTGACAGTTATCACAGATATCACAAGTGTCATGTATTATGCGAGCGCGAACACACCACACGCAGCACGCGCACACACACAGGGTTGTTGGTTTTTTAAAATGTGTGCGTGCGTGCGTGCGTGCGTGTGTGTGTGTGTGGTGTACAGTTTGTCTGTGTGTATGTTGTGTGTGTGTGAGTGTGTGTGTATGTGTGTGTGTGTGTGCTCGCGCGCGCGAGCGCACATGTATGTGTGCGTGTGCGCGCGCATGTGAGTGTAACTCGTGCAGGCATGCGCGAGTAAATGCTTAAATGTGTGTTGCGCACATACCAGAACACTTCCGTGAGTACTCAAATTCACCGAGTGCATACAACAGTTATTTTGCGTTCAATTCAGCCCAGCAATACTCCAATAGTGAATGAAACATATTGCCCGCAGCGGTGCGTGTGTATCAATGCAAGCCTGTGGTACAACACAATACGTTCAAAACGAAAAAACCCCCCATCAAAACCCCAAACCAAACCCAAACAAACAAGCACCCCCCACCAACACAACAAACCCCCCCCAAAACCAAAACAAACACACAAAAAACCCAGCAAACCTGACCCCCAAAAAAACAACAAACCAAAAAAAAAACCCCGAAAAAGCCCAACCTGCTGTGCATTCACAATTGCGAAGCTCTGAGCAGCTGTGCCAGATTCCTAGTGAAAATATTCTGTGGGAAAGAATTCTCGAAAATAGGATGCACAGTCTGGGTCATATATTTTTGATATTACAGGTACCTTTGTTTTGCCTGGGAGGTGGGGGGGAGGGGCAGGAAGGTTAAAACTCTATATCAACATTCTAGATAGAATACACTTGGTGCGTTACATTGGAATTATGTTCCTCTTGTTCCAACATTTTGGGGGAGGGGGGGGGGGGGGGGACACGGGGGTCGGAATGTAAAATTTGAAACACTTTGTCAATGGACAGGGTGGTTCCTAGACACTAGGACGCATCGGCTCAAGTGTAAATGTTTGGTATTATGGCGCATTATCTGTGAAATATGTAAATTCGTGCGGTGTAAGAACCTTTTAACTTGCAAACGACTCCTAGATTTTAAAACCTATATTTTCTTTTACCATATAAGAGAATAAGTTGGAGATCGATTTTTCGTATGAAATTTTCAAAGGAGCAGTGAGAAGGTAATATATATCGTGTAAGGGGCAGAGTTCAATGGTAGATTTCAGAAGCATTGGTTAGCTCTAACATTTCAAACATTAGACAAAGAAAAAAAAGGGATAGTTCCTTCATATTCAAACACACTGTCTTCAGGATGATGCGCTAAAACTGTGACATTATCTCGATGGAAAAATGCACATTAACATAAATTTTCTATAAAAAAAACGTTTCAGATAATTATTAGAACGAACTATGGAGGAATAGTTTTTTTGATTTCTGTGAAAATTTTGATTTTTTAAAGATACAATGCTCAAATGAAGTGGGATGGGGGTGGGATGGGGTGGTAGCGCAACTTGATGAATTAGAAATTACTGTTAACATTTTCAGTAAAGTAGGAATAGTGGACATTCTACAGGTAGGCATGTCTTTGATTAAATCGCCAAATGTCTGTTTGTTTGTCTCTCTGTCTGTCTGTCTCTCCTTCATATGTGTGTGTGTTGTGTGTGTGTATGAATGTGTGTGCACGTGCGTGCGTATATATATATATATATATATATATATATATATATATATATATATATATATATATATATATATATATATATATATATATATATATATATAATACGTGAGCGCATGCACGCACGTTTGCTCCTTTGCTTGCTTTCTTTGTTGATGTTTACCTTTGCACGAACGTGCACATGATTGCCTGAACGTGTGAACACACTGAAAAGACCAAAATACAGCACCAAACATATAAAAAAAAATTGTTCACTAAAGCGGACTGCTGGCGATTGAAAGCTTAGAAAGCGTATGTTGTAGCGCTTGTATTTACTTACCCTCAGCTGCACACAGTTGAAACAAACACAGAGATAAAAACAAACAAAACAAAACAAACAAAAACTGCTCTAGTACTACCTATAACAAGTAACAACCAACGCTCCTTCTAAACACAGACAGGATTATCGACATCACACAAACAGCCACTACAATAATCCTGCTATTTCAAAGCTAGGATTTCTTGCTTCGTTCCCCAACTAGAGCTCCATGGTTCACCCACGGTGAGACTTCCCGCACGCCACTGTTTGTCCACCAGTGAGGCAGCCGTATACCGACTCGGGGATGAAGTCTAAACAAGACACCAGTTCGCAAACAGGTTTTTTTTTAAAATTTCGCCATCCGTTTCTTCTGGCACACAACGGCCTCTTCCGAAAGGCAGACCGGATTTTGGCGTGTGCGAAAGACGTTCTTCGTGAGTTTGCACACCAGACCTCGGTTTACAGTCTCATCCGAAGGACCTTCAAGGGGGTGGAGTCCGTACTGATGCTAACTCCAGGGGGGACAATATCCCTCACACAGGTGCCTCTATGGTGGCTCGAACAGGGGCCGTCAGATTGCGAGACCAACACTAACTACTACGCTACTACGCCCCAAAGCACAATTTTAACGATATCCTCTACACGACCTAACCCACTGTTCTCAAATAATAATATGCAATTAACTTTTTTTCCAAAGCCGTTTTGAACCCTTGCTAGTAAACAGTAACTGACTACACCCCGGCCCTAGATAGACAACAACAACAACAACTACAACAACAACATAGTTTTCACTGTGTTAATTATTTATACTTACATTTACCGTTCTGCCCTTCCTCGTAAATAAAGAAAACAGACAATCCTTTGTCTATAAATGTCTCCTTTCCGCCTCCCCCCTAATTCCGTTTAGAATTTAGCCTAAAATGTACAGGCCTATCCTCTAGATGAACGTACATGTTTACTGTTCTACGCGTGTAACCATAATATAAATTGTTTGAATACATATATGTGTTTTTATCTCGTCCGTCACTCAATTTTGAATTTTTGTAAAATGTATCTACTACACAGAGGAGTACAATGGCTTCCTTCTCCCCCTCTGTCTCTCTCTCTCTCTCATGCACACTGCACACGCGTATGCGCGTCCCGCGCGCGCGCGCGCGCGCACACACACACACACACATTTTTCAGATATGTCTTATCGAATGTCGAAGGAAAGTGGCTGCAGCTTGCTATTTCTACATCAACGACTTGC
>CM054143.1:56834944-56839944 GCA_028751875.1 Rapana venosa | reverse complement strand
GCCCCCGAGCGGCATGTCCACCTTGATGCGAGACAGAACACCCAGCATGTTACTCTGCTGCTTGCCCCGACCCTTGCCCCACCCGTACCCCACTGCCCGCCCACCCCGACCCCGGCCCACGCGATCCCAGTTGGACATGGTGGTTCAGGGTATGTAGGTTCTCTAGTCTACCGGGTGGATGGGATGGGTCGGTTCGGTGGGTTTGGTTGGCTGGGTGGATTTGTTGGGGTGGGTGGGTTGGGTTGGGTTGATGGCGAGATGGGATTAGGATGGATTTGGGTAGGTGGTTTTGTTGTTGTTGTAGTTTTTGGTCTGGTTTTTTTTTTCACTGACAGAGTTTAAAGGTGAAGCAGCACGAAACAGACTGGTAAACAACACCACTGGGTGAAATTTTGTCGAACGTAATTTCTACCCCCCTTTCTTTTTATCGGTTGTTATTGCTTTCTTTTAGGTAAGAATTCTTCTGTAGGTTTGTGTTTGCAGTCCTGGAAGTACACGTTGAAGAATCAACAGTCTTCACAAATCCAGCGACGTCAACACCAGGCTTCAAGACACAAATCTCATGGATTGCTTTAGCGCACATCACCATCACCCTATCTGACGTTGTCTCCAATCTGCCAGGATTTCAGCACCACTCACAACAGCACAAAGAAGACGGACATTGAATGTAAGAAACGCAGCATAAACGACGAAAAATGTCGAACATTATAATTATCATTAATGTGATTAACTTCACGTCGTCAATGATCACAGAGGCAAGAGGATCCACCTTTAGTTCAGTTGGACAAGAAAGTTGATGTCAGAAATACACTAACTTCAAGCGTTGATAGTTATGGGGGGGAAAAACCATTCCTGACACCAGAATGGTAACTGTCAAATATGAACCGCAAAAAATGGCGCTAAGTCACCCACAAAAATCCCACCATACACCAGAAACAGGTCCTTTGAAACTGGGGTGTGACTCCCTCACCACTTCTGACAAAAGGAGCAGCCACACAACGATAGTCAGTCATATCATCCACCATCAGTAACTCTTGGATTAAAGGAAAAAACAAAAGACTCCAAAAGAGCCAACCGAATCGTGCCACACTGACGAACGTTCTAGAAACTGAAAACCAGGAAGCACTGACACGGAAGCAGGCTGGACAGACTGGCTGTGCCAGCACTCTGGCGGGCTGGCATCATCATCATCATCATCATCACACACACAGCTGGCATTTCATGGAAACTCGACCCCGACCTCAGGGAAGGAAGACACCACGATTTTCTACTTCTGTCCACATGGCACCGAGGAGGACACGAACCGACAGAAATAAAACACCTGGGAGGCTTGGGGTTTGTCTTTCACAATTCGCCACGTTCAAAACTTAACCGATCCTGTACGTATCACGAACACAGACAGTGCGATATTTGCCATGGCGTCATCACTTTCAAGTTCTGGGAAGAGGAACAAGTCGATAAACGGCAAGTTTCTTAGCTTAGCTCAACCCAACCCGCTAAGATGAATGCTGCGCGGGGCACCACCACTAAAGCGAGGAGCAGCCACAGCTAGCTAGCTAACGGCACTTTGTGTACAGTTGTCAGTCACCACAGGAAAAGAACTCTTAGCCCTCTTTCCGAGTTTGTCTGGTGATTTTTACCACCAGTGCAACGGTCAGTAATACGAAATCATAACCGATATAATCACCACTTCCCCCTTTCCGTACGCTTTAAAATTTCGCTGTCCTCCTTTTATCTATTTCATCAACAACAACAAAAAGAGAAGATTTTCTCTACTAGCACAAGTCAGAATAGAGTCAGAATACGACGCGGTGATATAATTAATTTTTTCCTCACTTATTAAGCTTCAACATTTCTCTTTCTTTATTTTGAAACCGATGGCAGTTTCGTCACACGGCTGTTTCCAGCTTTGTGGAGTGCAGCTGACTGCTCTAACTTTGCTCGGTAACTGCATGACGCCAGTTTGGGTAGTAACGCGACACAACCAGCCCAAACCTCAGGCTAACTCGAATTGGAGCCCACTAGCAGGCACTACCCCATGTCTAATTCCAGCCACAGGTTGCAGGAGCCGTGTGTGTGTGTGTGTGATGGGCGCGCGTGCTGGCGCGTGCGCTTTCAGTCATGTGGCATGTGAAAGAAATCTGTTTGGTGCTGCCCACGTGAAAAAGTGTGCAGGGGGTGTGGTTTGGTTTCTTGTCAGGGATCGTTCCTCTCAAAGGGGATTTTCAGGGAGGGGGTGGGGGGTGGGGGTGGGGCTGAGATGGTACTTTCCCTACAAATGTGTTGGTGTGGTTGTAGTACTAAAGGCCATTGCACCCAGTAAGCAGATACGGGTTTATTTTGTTTCGTTTTGTTTCTTGGTGTGCTCGTTACAGTAAAGAGAATGATTTAGAGATCTTGTGGTCAGTGACTGCAAAGTACTCGCTGCTTCCCTTTTTATGGTGACATTATTTCGAGGTTCCTTATGAGTGGGTTTATTTTTTGGTTGGTTTTTTCACGTGTGTGTATGTATGTATGTATGTATGTATGTATGTATGTATGTATGATGTATGTATGTATGTATGTATGTATGTATGTGTGTGTGTGTGTGTGTGTGTGTGCGTGCGTGCGTGCGTGCGCGCGTGTGTGTGTGTGTGTGTGTGAGTGTGGTTTTGTAGTTGTTCTTGGGGCTTTCTGTTCTTGTTGTTGTTACTGGGTTGTTTAAGCCTACAACTATTTTCAATCTTAAGATGAAAGTTACCAAATCCTTCTTCAGGGATGTTAAAAGGCTCAGAAACACATAAAAACAATCTTATGACGGCGCAGTGTAGTAACATTACCAGAACATAGCATTGCAAACATCATTCGGCAAGCATGGTGGACGGGTGGTCTACAGGTAACGCACCTGCCTAGAAAGCGGAAAGTCCAGGTTCAAAGTGTGTGATAGTCGATTCCTGTTTGAGCCAGAAACTTTCCCCCATCCTCTAGTCTTTCGGATGAGACGATAAACCAAAGTCCCGTACGTCACACATATTTAGCGCAGGTAAAAGAAGTCACGGCAACAAGGGAGATAGGGGAACAAATACAGTTGCAGACAGGATAAGAAGAAAAAAATAATGCGTGATTCTGCTCTTGTGTCGACACGCTCTCCCCGTGGATAGCAGCCTGAATTTCACGTAGAGCAATCTGTCGTATACAATACAATAGAATGGAATACAATAGAATACAATACAATACAAAGTGGAAGGAGAAGACCGAAAAGACAGAACACAATGCACACACAAAACAAACAACAAAAACACCATACTCTCCCGAATCCCTAAAGATACAAGCACAAAATACCCATACAAAAACACACACACACACACACACACACACACACACACACACACACACACACACACACACACACACACACACACACACACACACACACAAGAAACAAAAAAAAACCCCCAAAGTACACAAACAAACCTCCCCCCCAAAAAAAGCCAATCAAACGTAGCATTTATAGACCCCTTGTGACAGGCAGAAGATAAAAATCGACTGATGAAGAACTGACCAAAAACATCATCTCGTGGAAGCCCTACAACGACAAAAATACGCCGAAAGTCAGATTACAATCGGAACATCATATTTCACAACCCTGCCACCCTCTTTAACGATAAACGGCTATGTTCGTAAATATCTGCAAAAGAAAACACAAAGATGAGATCTAGCTACTCAGCCGTTTCTTGCCTCACTACACCCTCAAGCCCAGAAGTGATGGCAATCCGAACATGATTATTGTTTTACAGCCCTGTCGACCACAGGGACCGTATCAGGGCTGTTGTCGCCTCGTTAGGAATAAACTGCCACATGTGCCGCTGTGTACCAGTTATACCACTAAGATGAGACCCAACCTGACGGACGCCATCACCGAGTGGGTAAGACCGTTCGACTTCAATCCCATGGGTCTATGAAGTCGTGGGTTCGAATCTTGGCTGTGTTTGGTAAACTAAGGAGGGGGGGGGGGGGGGGGGGGGGGCATTTTGCGATCTTTCAGGTCCATTTGAAGTACAGATTTGCCGCCAGTGCCTTCATTCGCTTCGTGTATATGTACATACAGAAGATGAACTATGCACATTAAAGATCCCCTTAGTCATGTCAGCGTTTGGTGGGTTACGAAGTCGAAATGTGGTTACCTTAATGGTGGTTAGACATGGTCGATTATGCAAAGTCTCATTACTGGTGAACCTGGGAGCTCTAGCCGAAGCACGGGGGAAAAAAGCCTCGTACAAATGATCCTATGTCCCAACCACACTTACCCAGCTACACTTACAGAGCTCTGTTGTCTCAACACGCCAGCAACTTTAAGGCCTTTTGCATGGAAAGTCACCAAGCACAGAAACGAGATGAAACCAGAAACCGAGACTTGATATATCTCACTGTTTGTTCTGGAAGACTTAAACGTGAGACTCGAATCAAAAGAAAAGTATGGCTGATATTTTTCAGGAATTTAAGCACAGTGTTAAAAGGTGGCTGCAGAAAAGGTACCTGTCCTCTTTAGGAACAGGGAAGGTAAAGCAGCGAGGGAGAGGAGATGGGCGCCGCCCTCAGTATGCTGGCCCCTGGAGAAGCTGAGGTCTCTGACTTCTCGCTTCCCAGCGACCACATAGTTTATGGAAACACCTTTACATTTACCACCCAAGGACTTTAAAGACATGTGCTGCAGCACGTTCTATTTGGTTGTGTGTGTGTGTGTGTGTGTGTGCGTGTGTAGCGGGGGGGGGGGGGGGGTTAGTGTCCTGTTGTTGTTGTTTATTTCTTGTTGCTTATTGTTGACGATACAAACGATTGTTTTAAAAAAACCCTTTTGTTTCTTCAATTCACTGTTCATTAGTTGTTTTTTACACAGATGCTCTTTCTGCACTGTGCATTGTAGTCTAGTGGTACAAATGTCCTTTCACCGTTCACCGCTACTGATAAGATAAGGATCCCCCACCCCCACCCCCTTTGACCACTCCCCCTCCCCTTTCTCA
>CM054143.1:56827444-56832444 GCA_028751875.1 Rapana venosa | reverse complement strand
CACGAGTGCTTATTCCATTATCCTCGAAAAAAAAGAGTATGCCTGAACTGTTTTGTTTCTGTTACATTCTTCGTTGCACTAATTGCACACCTTTACGTTACGTTTCTTTGATTTCTGCTATTCTGGGGTGAAGGGTTCTAAAAGCAGAGAAGAGACGAGCCATAACAAATATATGTGTCGCACACTAATGACCTACAACACATTCATTTCCTTGTTCGACTGCCCTTTGCTTTCTCCGAAAGGCCAGATGTGGCGGGTCATTCTTTGTCTATTTTTTACACCCATACACACTAGGTCATCCGCTACTCTGTCGTCGTCGTCGTCGTTGTTATTATTGTTGTTGTTGGGCGTTCCCCAGCTTAACACCTTGAGGGTCACCCAGAATACGCTCTCTGATTCACTCATCCCACCCGGGGTTATCATCATTACCGACTCCACTTTCCCGAAAGTCCTTCGGATGTGACTCTAGACCAAGGTCCTGTGTGCCAACGCATGCCAAACATCTTAGATACACGTGAAGTGTAGACAATTGCATGCTGGTGGGTACCGATACCATAATTATTGTAAAAACGCATGCACAACGATAGTGTGTTTAGACATCATTCTCGAAATCGGAATGCAGATACCTTAATGGTGGGCACGAAACAGTCGCGTACGCAAAACCGCAACATCGGTGAGCTTCGGGAGCTCTAAGGAATGAAAAAAACCCCACCCCAACCCAAATCAAGGAAAGGCGAGATTGGGTATCCAACAGGTACTGCATGCGTTGACATATCATAGGACCTATATTCATAGCTTGTTGCAAAGGCATTTTGGGGAAGTGGAGTCAATACCAATGTTATCTCCGCTCAGGGGAAAAAAGATCCCCTTGAACGAAATCCTCAGCGTGGGTAAACACGGTCACATACATACGCTCAATCTCACCACTGGTGAACCTCGGAGCTCTAGCCGAGGAACGAAAACAGAAAAAAGAACACCACCCCCCACCTCCACCTCAGCAGAAACTCAAACCCATGGCTTCATCTATCTCAGATCACGGGTATGACACGTTCTAATCATTTGGTTTATTAGTAGAAATGCTAAAAAGCACGCGAGGGGGTGGGGGTGGGGGTGGGGGGTGGAAGGAGGCGGGGGCGGGAAAAGGAGGGTATGTGTGTGTTTTTTTAATATTTTTTAAATTTTATTCTTTTATATCGAAGATAATGGAATAAGCACTTATGTGTTTTTTTTACATTCAGTCCCCGTGTGTATGCGGTTTTGTAAATTGTCGTCTGTTCCCACCAGCACACAATGGCCTACTCTTACGAAAAGAGGAACATGATTTTAACGTGTGCGCAAGATGTTCTGCGTGCGTTGTGTGTGTGTGTGTGTGTGTGTGAGGAGAGAGAGAGAGAGAGAGAGGAGAGAGAGAGAGAGAGAGAGAGAGAGAGAGAGAGGAGAGAGAGAGAGAGAGAGAGAGAGGGGAGGGGGGGAGTAGTATGCTTATTGCTTCAAGTGTCCAACAATAATTTTTTTTTAAAAGTTGTAGCTAGAGTATTGCACACAGACACATAGCAATTATACCAATAATTGCGTTGGTTTTCGCCACGGTATCTCCCTAGATAAACATGGCATGTAACATCGATTGCAAGAGAGGCAATCAGCGAAGAGACAAGACAGACTGGTGATGACATATCGAACACCAGGGAAAGCGACAAGGATCCGTGGCAACAGAGCTGTTCAGCAGACGACAGCTGCAGTTCTGTTGGCGAAGATGCAGGACAAGGTACCACTGAGCGAGGAGCGAAAAGGCTTCTTTATTCTTTCTTTCCTATGTTTGTCCACTGTCCAGCCAAATTCAAATCATATTCTTTTATTTCGAAGATAATGAATAAACACTATGTGCTTTTTCATAGCCAGTCCCCGCCAACCGCAGATGTCTATACTATATTGGACTATATTGTACTGTGTTGTATGGGGACGGGACAGCTCAGTGGTCGGAGCACTCGCTTTTCCCCAGCTAAGGTGAAGCATGGTTACCGCTTGGATGGGTGACCGTTTGCGCGCCTTGGCTTCAGTACAGTCCCCCAGTTCACCCAGCTGTAAATGGGTACCTGCCTCTTTAGGGTCAGGGAAGGTAAAGCAGCAAGGAAGAGGAAATGGGCGCCGCCCTCAATATGCTGGCTCCTTGAGAAGTGAGGTCTCTGACGCCTCGTTCCCCTATTACCTTATAGGTTATGGGACACCTTTACCTTAACCTTTTTTTTTTTTTTTTTACTGTGTTGTATCACAAAAACTTCAATAGAATTCGGCAATACGTCAGTTCCTTTGTCCAACTCTGTGAAGCATTTAGGAGTAGTTCTTGAAACACACTCTCTATGAAAAATTCATCACCCAGACCTGCCAGTCTTGCTACTATCAATTACGGCGCATAAGCGCGATTCGCAAGTATCTGTCCACTGATGCAACTTCCAAGCTTGTCACATCTCTTATTCTTTCACGTTTAGACTACTGTAATTCTCTTTTGGCTGGCCTACCAGCATCATCTATTCACTCTCTTCAACGCATACAAAACTCTGCAGCTCGACTGGTCCTAAGAAAGAAAAAATCTGAACACATCACTCCTCTTCTGCGATCTCTTCACTGGTTGCCTGTCTCACAAAGACTGCAGTATAAAATCAATACCCTCTGTTTCAAATGTCTCCACAAATCTGCACCCTCTTATCTCTGTAACTGTCTTCACCTGTACACTCCATTCCCTTCGTTCAGCCGCAGATACTTTGTGCTTTCGAACACCCAGATTCAAACAAACCACTGTTGGCCGTCGCTCCTTCTCTGTTTCTGGTCCATCCACCTGGAATGACCTCCCTCTTTCACTTCGTCAAAAGCCTTCACTTGATTCCTTCAAATCCAGCCTCAAAACACACTTATTTCCTACCTGAGACTTTCCCCCACATATCTGTCCCTAATTTTCAACAGCATCTTTCACCTTCTAAGTGTTGTTCCGTGTGTGTGTGTGTGTGTGTGTGTGTGTGTGTGTGTGTGTGTGTGTGTGTGTGTGTGTGTGTGTGTGTGTGTGTGTGTGTGTGCGTGCGTGTGCGTGCGTAGTGCGCGCGCATGGATTTGAAATCTGTTGCTCATTATGTTTAAGGAGAGTTGCATGCCTGTAAATGATTGAGTGCAAGCGCTTCGATTTGTTTGTTTTTTACAAGATTCAGCGCTATATAAATTCCATATATTATTATTATTATTATTATTATTATTGTATTGTGTTGTATTGTATTGTGTTGTATATTCTATTGCATACCACTTTAAGTCACGGCAGATTTCTCTGCGTAAAATTTGGGATGCTCTCTGCGGGGAGAGCGTGTCGCCACAAAAGCAGCGCCACCCATGACTTTTTTCTTTTCCTGTCTGCATGTGTATCTGTTTCCCTATCAGAGTGACATTTTCTAAAGAAGTTTGCCAGGGACAACTCTCTTGATGCCGTGGGTTCTTTTACGTGTACTAAATGGGCGTTGCACGCGGGAACTCGGCTTATCTTCTCATCTGAAAGACTAGCACCAAGACCACCACTTAAGGTCTAGTGGAGGGGCAAAACGCTTCAGGCACAATCGGGAATCAAACCATAACACATTTATGACCCGGACTTTTCGCTATTTTAGACAGGGGCGTTACCTCTAGACCACCGATCTACCGATATATGAGTTGTCTGTCTTTAGTTGTCTTGTGCTATTTTCTGTTTGGATGGCAAACGGAATTTTCATTAAAGGAAAACAACAACAACAACAGCAACAACAACAAAGCACATCAATAGAAAACTGGAAAAAAAAAACCCAAACCAAAAAAGCCAACTCATACAAAACGGACTCTGTGCTCACTATTGCTAAGTTTGAACACGAGTCTAACAGTAGCCAAAATTATGTGGGTTTTTTTAGAAGTAAAAATTGCTAGATGCATATATGGAGATTTCGTAAAAACAGTTTTGTACTTGCTCCAGAAGTTTGAAATATTTAGTTTTGGCGGCCGTATTGGGTTGTTTCCATGGTAACAGTGCATAAAACTGAATAATTGATAGATTTTTATGATTTACAAGTGAAGCCCTTTTCAACATATTTTTTTACTACTTCTAAGATGAGCTTTAAACAATTTTTTTTAATCAGTATCGACCCCTGTACGTTTTATTCGTCTGTGTTTGGTGTTTGAGTTTAGAAAGTAGAGCTCTCAATTTTGAGGACTAACATCTTCTCTGCCTTGCTGTCTTTTTGTCTGTCTGTCTGTCTGTCTGTCTGTCTGTCTGTCTGACTGACTGTCAAAGGCCGAATTAAAAATCTATAACAATGCTACTGCATTTTGACATCTTGAAAAAAAATGCATGTAATAATAAACTCTCTCTCTCCTCTCTCTTTCACGCGTGAGTACCTGTCTATATGTGTATAAGCTTGTGCCAAAGAGTGATAGACAAATATAATAAGAAGAAAAGAAAATGATATATAATTCCATGCACACACACGCGCACACATACGCGCGCACACACACACTACACACACACGACCCCCTCCATCAACACACACACACACACACACACACAACACCACAACACACACCACACACACACACACCACACGTACGTATGGACGAACGCACGCACGGACGCACGTACCACACATACCCCCAGACCCCCCACCCCCACACATATATATACACGTGCGCGCGCGCGCGCGCGGTTGACATTCGGTCAAGAGGAATGACAAGAGGAGATAATCAAGCGCTAATGACGGTTGGAGTGAGCGGTCCTGGCAAGCTGGAAAAGGTCAAAAGGTGGCGCTGATTTTTGGCGACCTAGCTCAGTCGCCATCTGCATGGGCGTGGTAACCTAGGTTACAGCTCAAATGGCCTTTGCAGCGTTTCTCAGATTGGATTTTAACATAATATAGGAAACAAGGTGTAAGTGCTGAGTGAACGTATCGAATGAATATGAAGACATGTCATCATCGGGTATGACTATGATTATCGTTGAT
>CM054143.1:56777444-56819944 GCA_028751875.1 Rapana venosa | reverse complement strand
TGTCACCCATCCACGAGGCAACCACGCTCAACACCGCATGAAAACAGCCTTCCCAACAGGAAAAGAAATGGTTCATCATTATATATGCGGGGCCGAGTCTACTCCGGTGAGTGGGCCTCTGGTGACCTGGCGCTTCCTGTATCATGTCTTCGAGTGGGGATGAAAATCATTTATGCTGTCACCGAATCAGTCTGTCCAGATTATTGTGTGTCACTAAAAACATATTCTTACCTAAAAGTAATTACGTGATCAAAATAAAATTGTAATTCAGTGATTTTGTGAATTCGGTCGATCAAACGGTCATATCAAAATCACACTCAGTATTATATTGGTGCATGTCAGCAATGGCAATGAACAGTTTCAGTGTTCAGTATTTTCTCCCAGTCTCTGTCTCTCTCCCAATTTTTTAAATCTCTTTCTTCATCTTCTTCTTCCTGGACCGTTTGTCTAACTGTTCTATCTCTCTGTTTGTCTATGTCTCTGTCCTTCTGTGTCTCTATCTCTATTTGTCTGTCTTTTTCTCTCTGTTTGTCTAGTCTGTAAAATCTATGATAAGGAAAGATGATCTCTGTCTGTCTCTCTTTTCCTTTCTCTCTTTCTTCTCTCTCTATGTGAAAACTATGAAGAAAGACGATCTCTGTCTGTCTCTCTTTCCATTTCTCTCTGTCTCTGACACTCTGTGAAAACTATGAGGACAGATGGTCTCTGTCTGTCTCTCTTTCCATTTCTCTCTCTCTCTGTGAAAACTATGAGGACAGATGATCTCTGTCTGTCTCTCCCTTTACACTTCTCTCTTTGTCTATGAAACCTATAAGGGCAGATGATCTCTGTCTATCTGTCTGTCTGTCTTTTCCCTCCAACCTCTCTCTGTCTCTCAGAGAATTGTGACACAGGGACAGTACAGCTGATACAGGCAGCTTGCAGGAGTCGATAAATCAGGAGAACGTGGTCGATACGTCAAAGAGCTCTCTGCTCGCCATGGGCGTGGTCGATGAGATATATATCCTTACTGCGCTGCAGGAAATGAGGGAGAGAGAGAGAGAGAGAGAGAGAGAGAGAGAGAGAGAGAGAGAGAGAGAGAGAGAGACAGAGACAGAGACAGAGACAGAGACAGAGGGAGAGAGAGAGAAGGGGAGGGAAGGAGGGAGAGAGAAAAGGAGGAGGGGAGGAGAGAGGAGAGAGGGAGGAGGGAGAGAGAGGGAGAAAGGGAGGGAAGGAGGGAGAGAGAAAAGGGGGGAGGGAGAGAGAGAGAGAGTGGGAGAAGAGGGAGGGAAGGAGGGGAGACAGAGAGAGGAGAGAGGAGAGAGAGAGAGAGAGGAGAGAGAGAGAGAGAGAAGAGAGGGGGGGAGAAGGGAGACAGAGAGAGGAGGGGAGGAAAGAGAGAAAGAGAAAGGGAGATAGAGAGAGGGAGGGAGGGGAAGAGCGGGGAGAGAGAGAGGGAGCGGGAGAAAGAGAGAGACAGACAGAGAGGGAGAGAAAGAGGGGCAGACAGACAGACAGGAAGGCAGAGAAGAAGAGAGAAGAGAGAGAGAGAGAGAGAAGAGAGAGAGAGAGAGAGAAGAGAGAGAGAGAGAGAGAGGAGAGAGAGAGAGAGAGAGAGAGAGAGAGAGAGAAAGAAGAGAGAGAAGAGAGAGAGAGAGAGAGGAGGAGGGAGAGTATGGATAGAGAGAGGATGGAGAGAGAGATTTGTGGTTGAAAAGTCTGTAATAGGCAACTGAGTGAGACGGAGGGAAGGAAGAAGAGACGAAAGACGGTAAGTAACGGAGGGAAGAGGAGAGAAGAGAGAGGGAATGAGGGGGAAATCAGGCAGACAGATTGACAAACAAACAGAGAGACCGAGACAGCGCAAATGGAAAAGAAAAATGATAACCAGCATGAAAAATGATCAGAAGTAAACAACAAAGACCACACGGGCAAATAAAACAGCAGCATTATTTATTTCTTTATTTATTTAATTTATTTATTCTTTTATATCAAGGATAATGGAATAAGCACTCATGTGCTTTTTTACATCTAGTCCCCGTGTGTATGCGGTTTTGTAAATGTTGTCATCTGTTTCCACCGGCACACAATGGCCTACTCTTCCGAAAAGCGGAACCGGATTTAACGTGTGCGCAAGATGTTCTGCATGCGTTCGAACACGGGGCCTCGGTTTATAGTCTTATCCGAAGTGGCCATCCCATCCCTGGATCTTGCATTTTCATTTCCTGGCAGCAGCCACGACACCACACACACACCACACACACACACACACACACACACACACACACACACACACACACACACACACACACACACACACACACACACACAACACACACACACACACACACACACACACACACACACACAACACACACACAAACGGGGGGACGGGATAGCCTAGTGGTTAGAACATTGCGCTCGCAATTTGACGACCCGGGTTCGATTCCAGTTCAAGGGGATATTTTCCCCTTGAGTTAATATCAGTGCAGACTCCACTCTCCCCAAAAGTCCTTCAGATGAGACTATAAACCGAGGCCCCGTGTGCGAACGCACGCAGAACACATTGCGCACACGTTAAATGCTGTTCCGCTTTTCGTAAGAGTAGGCCATTGTGTACCGGTGAGAACAGATGACAGAATTTACAAAACCGCATACACACGGGGACTAGGTGTAAAAAAGAACATGAGTGCTTATTCCATTACCCTCGACATAAAAGAATAAAGTAAAATAAAATAAAATAAACACACACACATACAACAAAAACAAAGTGTCCAAAAACAAAAGAAAATGTAGACGAAAGAAACAAAACCAAAACCCCAGCAGCAATCCTAATTGGGCAAATGAACGGGGAAGATAGAAAATAATTCAAAAGAAAAAAGACTGCAAGTAAAGATACAAGACAGAAACAAGAGACAAGTGATAGAAAAGAGGAATTTGAGTAATTTTCTTGCACAGAATGTCCAAATGGTGGGAATGAAAAAGCTTCTTGCATCATCACGATAATACACACACACACACACACATACACACACACACACACACACACACATATATATATACTCTCTCTCTCTCTCTCTCTCTCTCTCTCTCTCTCTCTCTCTCTCTCTCTCTCTCTCTCCTTCTTATGACGCTTTTAAATCCGGCCTCAAGACACAGTTATTTCAAAGCTAAGCTTCTCCCCTCTTGTTCCATTTAATTTTTGTCCCTGCCCTCAACAGCCAAAACCCCATCACCCTGTCGGAGAGTAAACCTTTATGTGTATGTGTATGTGGGTGTGCGTGTGGGTGCGTGCGTGTATGTATGTGTATACATTTGAACTTGTAAAAAAAACAAACCTATTAACTGTATATGGCTGCATGTGAATGAGTAGGATGGATGAAAGCGCTTTGATTTGTTTTGTTGCAAGATATAG
Organism: Rapana venosa; assembly: GCA_028751875.1. Taxonomy (NCBI): domain Eukaryota; kingdom Metazoa; phylum Mollusca; class Gastropoda; order Neogastropoda; family Muricidae; genus Rapana; species Rapana venosa. The sequence goes on along the minus strand of CM054143.1, from coordinate 56,816,547 downwards.
CGCTATATAAATTTCATGTATTCTTGTTCTTGTTCTTGTTCTTGTTCTCCTCCTCCTCCTCCTCCTTCTTCTTTTTGTTCTTCTTCTTCTTCTTCTTCTTCTTCTTCTTCTTCTTCTTCTTCTAATATATATAATGTATGTATATTAATATGTTTGTAAACTTAAATGGTATGGGCATGTCACAAGATCCAAAGGACTTGCAAAGACAATTTTACAAGGCACTGTCCAAGGAAGAAGAAGAAGAGGCAGACCAAGGAAGAGCTGGGAGGATAACATCAGCGAATGGACAGGCCTAAAACTCAACAAAACCCTGAGAAAGGCAGAACAGAGAGAGGAATGGAGGGAACTGGTTGTTCAGTCTTTGAGGGTGCCCCACGGTCGTCAGACTAACGGGACAGATAGATAGATTGAGAGATGTAGTGTATTATTATGTATGTTTATGTATGTATTGTGTTACATGTTATGTATGTATGTATGTACATGTAATGTATGTATAGTAATTATGTATGTATGTATGTATGTATGTGATGTATGTATGTATGTATTGTATGGTATGTATGTATGTATGTATGTATGTATGTATGTATGTATGTATGTATTGAGGTCATGTATGTATGTACGTGTGTAATTTATGTATGTATGACATGTATGTATGTAGTATGTATGTATGATTATGTATGTATGTACAATGTATGTATGTAGTATGAATGTATGTATGTATGTATGTATGTATGTATGTATGTTGTATGTACATGTATGATGTATGTACATGTATTTATGTATGTATGTATGTATGTATGTATGTATGTATGAATGTATGTATGTATGTACGTATGAATTTATGTATGTATGTACATGTATGTATGTATGTATGTATGTATGTATGTATGTATGTACATGTATGTATGTATTATGTATGTATTTATGTATGTATGTATGTATGTATGTATGTATGTATGTATGTATGTATGTATGTATGTATGAATGTATGTATGTATGTACGTATGAATTTATGTATGTATGTACATGTATGTATGTATGTATGTATGTATGTATGTATGTATGTATGTATGTATGTATGATGTATGTATATGTAATGTATGTATGTATGTATGTATGTATGTATGTATGTATGTATGTATGTATGTATGTATGTATGTACGTATGTATGTATGTATGTACATGTATGTATGTATGTATGTATGTATGTATGTATGTATGTATGTATGTATGTATGTATGTATGTATGTATGTATGTATGTATGTAGTATGAATTTATGTATGTATGTACATGTATGTAGGGTATGTATTAGATGTATGTATGTATTGTATGTATGTATGTATGTATGTATGTATGTATGTATGTATGTATGTTATGTAATGTGTATGTATGTATGTATGTATGCATGTATGTATGTTATGATGTGTATGTGTACATGTATGTATGTATGTATGTATGTACATGTATGTATGTATGTATGATGTAATGTATGTATGTATGTATGTATGTGTGTATGTACATGTATGCATGTACATGTATGTATGTATGTATGTATTATGTGTGTATGTGTGTACATGTATGTATGTATGTATTATGTGTGTGTGTGTAAAGGGAAGAAATGGTAAAAGAACCACAAAAGGAAGGAAAGGAAGAGAGATAAAACAGGAGAGAAAACTCACACCTATAGCTTTGTTTATTTATTTGGTGGTTTTTGTGATAATCGATACAACTCACGCTCACTACAATAATGTTTCCAGTACATTTTCATTATCCTCCATAATTCCCTCCAGTTCATAATGTATAGCTTTTATTTCTACATTCCTTTCATTTTTAAAGTGTATGATAAGATATGTTGCTAGTTTTTTGTGTGTTTTTTTAAAGCAGTTACCATAATTATGCACAGCTACGAGTCAAACAGAAGACAACAATATAAATGTGATCCCAGTCAAACTTGCATTGCATGGTCTTGACATAATTATGAGGATTTTTCCTTTTATCTTCTAAATTTTGTTTGTTAAACTGCTATTGTTTCCCCTTTCCTTTTCATACACGGAACTTCCACCGAAGAAGTGTGTCATTTTTGTTGCTGATTTTCTGGTTTGTTCTTATTGCTTTGTTTATATGTTTTTCGTTCGTCTGTTCCTTGATGTTTGTTCGACCAGTGAAAGGTCATTCACAGAGGAAACCTGTCAACCATCCATTTTGTTATTGCTGGTCGTGCCAGATTCCCGTTCGTTCCTTTGTGTCAACGATCTGTCAGCAGCGTTTTCCGATGATGTAATGTGCAGAAATATTGACGTGAAAATCCATTGTGACCTTGCTAGGAGTAAACATAATAAGAAGAAAAAAGCCTATCAACATGTAAACAAGCAGACATCCACCAAACCTTAAGGAAGAGGAAGAAGAAAATCGCTGCTGCTATGTATGACGTATTAAAGCTCCATGAAACGTCAAAGTTGTACACGTGTTAGGAATGCTGTAGCAGCAACAGCAGCATTAGCATTAGCATTAGCAGCAGCAGCAGCAGCAACAACAGCATCAGCAACAGCAGCAGCAGCAGCTTCAGCATCATTATCAGCAGCAACAACAACAGCATCAGCAGCAGCAGCAACACCAAAACAACAGAAATGATAATAGCAATAACAGCAACGCCAATACTACTACAACAACAAAAACTACTACAACTACTGCTAACTTCTACTTCTACTACTACTACTACTACTACTACTACTACTACTACTACTACTACTACTACTACTACTACTACTACTACTGCAGCTGCTGCTGCTGCTACTTGTCCTCCTCCTTCTACTACTACTACTACTGCTACAACTACTTATTACTATTATCATTATTACTACTAGCAGTAGTAGCAGCAGTAATAGTAATGTCATCATTATTGTTTCCCACTTTGTTTTTAAAGTGTCAGAAAGAGCTGTCCAGCCATTCTGGTCACTATTGCAGGTGTCTAGTCTGTATCGATCAGGCCTGTACGACATAACCGTGCACCAGAACAGATAGAACGCAGTTTTGGGGGGAGTCAAGCAGAACTGAGAAATGTATCTCTCTCTCTGACACCCTGTAAACTCACAGTACTGCATAATCTTATTCTAGCCTCGAGGGACGGGACATCTTAGTGGTTAGAGCGTCAAACTCCTGATCTGACCTTAACTGAAGGCGAGCGTTTGAATTTCCACTGAGCTGTATTTTCGAGATGTTTTCCAGTTAACATTGGTACTGACTTCTCTCCCCAGAAATTCCTTCAGATGAGGTGATAAACCGACGTCCCTTGTACAAACGCATGCAGAACATCTCGTGCACTAAAATCATTCCCTTCCTCCCCCTGTGGGGATGCTAGGGGCCTGTCAGTAAAAATAGCATTCCTACCTTCTTGAAATTTTGTGCTCGGAATTCCCTCTTACCTCCTTCTTGTCTATTTTCTGCATTCATGGTCCATTATCCTGCCTATTTTTTCCATAAAGACTTCAAAGATAATAGTTCCTTCCAAAGTCGAAGTCGGAGGCACTGGGCCTGATTTGTCAGATGTGTAACGGCAGCGCAACGGATTTTCGCTCATATGCACATACAACAATAGTTGATGTTGTCTGAGCGTTCGACAAAGGAGAAGAAAAAGAAGAATTGCGAAGAAGAAGAAGAAACGCAAAAAAAAGAAGAATTGCGATGAAGAATTGCCAAGAAGAAGAATTGCCAAGAAGAAGAAGTAGAAGAAGAAGAAGAAGAAGAAGAAGAAGAAGAACTGCAAACAAAAAGAAGAAGAATATCCACTGAGCTGTCTTTCGAGAAAAATTTTCCCTCTTAACGTCGGTACTGACTCCATTTTCCAGAAATTCCTTCAGATGAGGCTATAAACAGAGGTCCTGTGCACAAACGCACGCAGAACATCTTGTGCACATATTAAACCCCCCATCCGTCTTTCGTGGAAGAGTAGACCAGCTATGCCTGGTGGCATGGATCCCATGAACATACCCAGCATGCACCCTGCAACCTGGAGAGGGATGGGCTCCGCCAGGTTCAAATCTCCCACGACACTGCCTGAAAAAAATTATTGCAGTGTCCCAACGGCTTTTGAAGGCGTTAAAGGACAAAGTAAACACCAACACAAACACACACACACACATAAACGCGCGCGCGCGCGCGCGCACGCACCAAGTGCCTTCTTGCAGACTTAAAAACCGCGCTTAGGTGCAGATTAAAGGCTTCACGTAATGTTTTCCCTCTTTGTCAAATGAAGCGTAGAACAAGAAGAGACACTCCTATACTTATGGACATTAGGTCTAATATTATCAAGCGTGAATAGCCTTCAATTTGACAACAACAACAACAATAACATTAACAACAGCAGAGGAGGTTATAATTATGTGCGCTAAGAATGCTGTCCTTTTACACAGATATTTTTAAAGATATTTTTTCTTCTCTTAAATTGGTCACACTTCACTTGTCTGCTCAATCTTGGCAGTGATACGTAGGTGATGAGACCAGGACGGGTTATCATCGCAATACTGTATGGATTTGTTTTTAAATGTTGAGAGTTTTTTGTGCAATGGAGAGGGAGAGAGAGGGGGTATATCTAATTCAGCTTTGGCCCCATAAAAAGGAACATACATCAATTCAATTAGTAAAATTTGGGGGAAAGAGAAAAAACCAAGAGAGAGAGAGAGAGAGAGAGAGAGAGAGAGAGAGAGAGAGAGAGAGAGAGAGAGAGAGAGAGAGAGACAGAGACAGACAGACAGACAGGCACACACACAAACAAAATACACGCGCGCGCGCACTCTAGTCATACCTATTCACCAAGCATAACATAGAAGTTAAAAAAAGAAACATGCAACAACAACAAAAACAGAGAAAGACAGAAAAGCATCTCTCACACACAAACACACACACAACACACCACAATAAAACACAAAACACAACAGACACACACAACACAACACAACACCACACACACACAAAACACAACACCACACACACACACACACACACACACACACACACACACACACACACACACACACACACACACACACACACACACACACACACACACACACACACCACAATACAACACAAAACACACAACAGACACACACAGCACAACAGAACAGAACAGAACAGAACGAACACAACACAACACAACACAACACACACCACAATACAACACAAAACACAACAGACACACACAGCACAACAGAACAGAACAGAACAGAACGAACACAACACAACACAACACAACACAACACACACACCACACCACACCACACCACAACACAACACACACACGCTGGTAGATTATGGAATTGAATGTCTAAAGATCAGAAGCATGTAGCTCTGACGGTGCCTGCAACAAAAGTCTGCGTGCTTACTGTATTATATCACCTCGACTGCTCCATGGTTGTTTTTTTCATATTCTGTGTTCATATGGGTCTTAAGGCCTGCAAAAACTGAATAAATTTGATTAATTGATTGATTGACACACACACACACACACGCGCGTGCGCGCACACACACACACACACACACACACACACACACACACACACACACACACACACACACACACACACACACACACACACACACACCACACACACATAAAACACATCTTTAAAAAAAAACCCAGCAAAACCTGTGTGCAAGCTGATTCTGCCATTCACTTAGACCTAGCTAGGGGCGGGGTGGTTTGCAGATAGCTATCACACACTGCATTATCAAAGCTACACACACACACACACATTGACGTAAAACCTCCTCAAGGCTAAAAACCTGGCGACCTTTACAAACCTTGGCTGTGTCGACAGGAATAATAATAAAAACCTGCACAATGACTCCGCCATCATATGACAGGCTTAGAAAGCTGCAGAGGACGGGGTTTTGAAATTTATAGCTTAGGATCAGATGCTAGTGATGATGTCTCTGAAACGGTCGATAAGTATCTATAGCTGAAATCAGCGCAATGGCTCAAAACTCCCTCTCCTTCCCTCGTTTTTCTTTCATATTTTGTATTCATATCTATCTATCTATCTATCTATCTATCTATCTATCTATCTATCTATCTATCTATCTATCTATCTATCTATCTATCTATCTTATCTATCTATCTATCTATCTCTCTCTCTCTCTCTCTCTATCTATCTATCTATCTATCTAGCTATCTATCTATCTATCTATCTATCTATCTATCTATCTATCTATCTATCTATCTATCTATCTATCTATCTATCTATCTATCTGTCTGTCTTTCTGTCTGTCTGTCTGTCTGTCTGTCTGTCTATCTATCTATCTATCTATCTATCTATCTTTAAAGCGTTATTGACCCGTTATTGACGCATTATTGACGCGTTATTGGTGCTTGTAGTTCACTGCATTCTTTTTTGTCCAATGTTGAATGGTTAACAATATATGATCTTAAAATTCAAAGTGTTTGGACGTCATGTTAAACATCCAAACACTTTCAAGTAGGAACAACTCTTGTCTTCAACAGAATTATTATGCTTACTCTGTTCAGTGTTGTTAAAATGATTGTTACTCTCGAAAAAAAAAAACCCCATGTAAAATATGTAAAAATATAACGTGAAACAAGGAAACATAATTCTTTTACGCTAAGGGATTTTGTCGACGTATTTATTTCAATAGTGCATTGAAACTAAGTTGTTCAGTTATGATCTTGGTTTTTTTAATATCAAGTAAAAATCGTGCACATCCCCAAAGGAATGGCAGGGTATAAAAAAACCGAAAATTTAAATGTTGTTGAACTTCCATCCCTTGGGACTACAAAGCTAAGGGTTTTAATTTCGGCAGCGCCATCTGTGAATGGGGATTTTTTGTCTCCGTGGTCAACGTAACGCGCAGACCTGCTACTTTCTTAGCCCCTTTCGTGTTGATTCGCATGCAGAAGATCAAATATGCATATTAAAGATCCTGTAAATCATGTCAGCGTTCTGTTGGTTACCTGGAGACGACAGAGAGAGAGAGAGAGAGAGAGAGAGAGAGAGAGAGAGAGAGAGAGAGAGAGAGAGAGAGAGAGAGAGAGAGAGAGAGAGAACACTGAAAAGTTTTATTGTACTTCGGCCTAGGGCCACTATACAAAACATGCTTTGGGCAGGGAATCAGTGCACATCATGGCAGAAAACGTTGTCTATTTTCCATTTCGCATTTTCAATTCTACAAGCATACAGAATCACACTCATAATCTTCTAGTTATCATCCCCATCATCATCTTCAGCATCTACATCATCATCGCCATCAGCACCTTCATTATCTATAGCAGCAGCAGCAGCAGCAGCAGCAACAGCAGCAGCAGCAGCAGCAGCAGCAGCAGCAGCAGCAGCAGCAGCAGCAGCAGCAGCAGCACAGAAAGAGAGAGAGAGAGAGAGAGAGAGAGAGAGAGAGAGAGAGAGAGAGAGAGAGAGAGAGGGGGGGGGGGGGGGGCGTGGCTATAACAAAATACTGTAATGTTTTTGAAAGATTATCTTGAGATAGTCTTCAACCATGATAAGCTCCAAGTAGTACAACCTGTATCCTCTCTTTCAAGAAGAAAAAAAAATCAATAATTCGCAGTATGGCTGTTTACGTGACGAAGTATTTGAAAACAGCCATGCACGCAACACATTCATCGGGTACTATGTACTTTTGCTCTCGCATTGATTTTCAGATGTGATGCATGAGACAGTGCATACACTTGGGGCGTTTGGGTGGAGAACGTGCAAAAACGACAACAAGATAACAACATTATGCATCTTTGTGAAATGATCGGTAATATCCACATGCCATCGATTCCACCAGTTTATGTTTGTGTGCCGTCCATGCTGGCTATTTCCTTGAAGTCTACATAAATATGCTCCACTACGAGAGAGATTTACGCCTACCCGTCTGTTTCCACCCCACCCCACCCCCTTTCTCTTTGAGTCCCTGTTATGCCTGTTTGTCTGTCTGTTTGTCTGTCTGTTTGCCTGTCTGTTTACCTGTCTGTCTGTTTGTCTGTTTGTCTGTCTGTCTGTTTGGCTGGCTGGCTGACTTCGTGGGTTGTAAGCAATTTCCTACCTCTCCAAACACTTTGGAAGTCAAATCTTAACATATGCCAAATAAAATAAACCTTGTGTTTAATATTTCAACAAGGCTAAGAAAAATGGCAAAGAAATTGCGTCGGTGTTTAACTATGTTATCCTTTGCCGTCGTGTAATTCTCTTCAGTTTTGAAACAAATAAATACATCTTGCAGTATACTTGAGGAAGTTCTGTTTATTGTAGCACTGTTTTGTTTAAATTTCGTAAACTTCATGTTGCACAGCAATGCGTTACGTATACAATTACTCATTTGGTGTTTAGCAAATGTGACAACGTTTCCTACTGATATCTTTGATAACTATGTTGTAATGATAACGATGTAAAGAGTTTTAGAATTATAATTTCTTCGCAAGGGATAATAACAATAAAAACAAAACAAAAACAACAAAAGACCAAGTATATTATGTTTGAAGGAGACGAATATTACTCCTGTCTCTGATATAAGTTATTCCCTGGCAATTTTATGCAACCATATTCAATATGAAACCACGGCTAAACTAAACCTTGTAGTTTTTCTGTCTGTCTTTGTATGTATCTCCCTCTGAGTCTCATTGTCTGTCTATCTATATGTCTGACTTTCTATTATTTGTCTTTTTCTGTCTCTGTCTCTCTGTCTGTCTGTCTCTCTCCATATCTCTCTCTTTGTCCGTCCGTCCGTCTGTCTGTCTGTCTGATTTTCAAAAGCAGAGCGGTTTCGTTAACACCTCCGTTTCTCTCTTATTTTACCATTCAACTCAATACCTACCCACTCTCTTTTAGAACACAGATCAGTAAACAGACAAAAATATTTTACCAGCTATTTTCTTTTTCTGTTTGAATTAGATACGAAGATCAGTCACCAAACTATTTCCCACTCATTTCCTTCCCGAAGGTACACACACAACACACACACACACACACACACACACACACACACACACACACACACACACACACACACACACACACAAAGAGAGAGAGAGAGAGAGAGAGAGAGAGAGAGAGAGGAGAGAGAGAGAGAGAGAGAGAGAGAGAGAGAGAGAGAGAGAGAGGAGAGAGAGAGAGAGAGAGAGAGAGAGAGAGAGAGAGAGAGAGAGAGAAAGAAAACAATTTTTAAAACAATTTTTAGCAATTTCTATTTTTCAGAGGGTAAAAGATTAAGCATTACATCCAGTCCTCAAAAAAGGGAAAAATATGCATAATGACATAGAATTGCATGGAAAACAACACACGCAAACGCACACACACACAGACAGAAATACAGACAGAAAGAAAGACAGACAGAAACAGACAGACCGACAGACAGAAATAGACAGACAGAGACAGACATACAGTTGGTCAACCAGCCCGCCAGACACACAGAGACTGAGATAGTTATATAATCACCAGCTAGAAACTCCCCCCCCCCCCCTCCGTCCCTACCCTTCTCGCAAGACAAGAGACAAAGCTGCCTCCCAAACCTGGATGAGGGAGGGGTTCAAGACACCACGGAGACAGTGAAGCTTCACCGAAGTGAAAACGAACATCCATTTTTTTTAGATAGATAGATAAATAAGGAGACGGGAAAAGCATTTGGGCGAAATCAGCATACAGTGTCGTTTTAAAAGTGGTCATCCTCACCATTCAAGCCATCAGCACAGACTCATCCTGTTTTAGTGTATTGCAGTTAAAGACTCTGCAGCTGAAAACTTAGCCTATGTCTTTGTTGTATTGCAGTTTAAGACTTTGAGGCTGAACACTTAGCCTATGTCTTTGTTGTATTGCAGTTAAAGACTTTGGGGCTGAACACTTAGCCTACGTCTTTGTTGTACTGCAGTTTAAGACTATGCAGCTGAACACTTAGCCTATGTTTTGTTGTATTGCAGTTAAAGACTTTGGGGCTGAACACTTAGCCTATTTCTTTTTTGTACTGCAGTTTAAGACTCTGCGGCTGAAGACTTAGCCTACTTCTTTGTTGTATTGCAGTTTAAGACTCTGTGGCTGAAGACTTATCTTATGTTTTGTTGCACTGCAGTTTAAGACTCTGCAGCTGAAGACTTAGCCTATGTTTTGTTGCATGCCAGTTTATCTCTGGTTGAAAGTTATGCTGCTTCCGTCTATATTGGGAGAAATTAAAGTAAGCGCTTTTGTTTATAGTTTTGAAAACTTAAGTCTCCTTGTTACAGAATATACTAGTCTTTTGCTTCTTTTTTGTTGGGGGGGGGGGGGGGGGGGGTTGTGGTCTTATTTGAGGAAGAGCAGACACAAATGATATCATGTGACGTAATATTAAGGAGGAAAAGCCCTCGTGGTCGTAACTTACTCTCCCCCTCCCCGTTCTAGATTGTCTAGATAAATCTTCATAATATCACAATCTAGTCTTTTGACTAATGAACTGCATCTTTCATCTATATGGTCACATAGATCAGCATGTTTATAAACCCCATGCTCTTATGAAAGGAAAAAAAATCAAAGACATGATTTAGATAAAAAGAAAAAGATAGGACTAAGATTGCCTAACAACAGATGATGGTTTGGTTTTTTTGCTTTTTATTAAGGAAAATACCGTAATAACTTAGAACTTTGCTACAAGGACCCCCCAAAAAACAAAAAAAACATAAACAACCCCTAAACAAAGACCCCCAAACCACTCCCCCCAAACAAAACACCCCAAACCAACAACAACCCCAACTAATTAAGAATAAAACTCCTACTAACCAGCCAATCATCCAAATGACAAATTGAACTAACTAGAAAAACAAACACCTCGAAACACAACGAAATCAAAGCCAAGCCAAGCCAAGCAATTTTATTACTATTCTTTCATGGGATTCTGATAAAATATCTCTGCAGTTGGGATCTATGTCTATCATTCTGTCTGTTTAAATGTTTTTACGTTACTTATTTGTTTTCTTGCTTGTTTTTATATTTTGCTTAATTATGTTCTTCATTTACACATGATAAACGATTATAACTTTTCTGAGACAAGCTCCAAAATGAAACAAAATTTGCGCCCAACAGTTGTCATACAAAACCAGTATTGTAAATGAACAAGAAACGCTATCTTACAAAGAAACTTTTGATTCTTTCCTACTTAAGATTTAAAGGAAAAGCCTAATTTACGTTTCTTTTAAGTTCTCACCCTGAAAGTGGATCAATCTACGGAAAACAGATTGCACGAGAGAGAGAGAGAGAGAGAGAGAGAGAGAGAGAGAGACATACATACATACATACATACATACAGACAGACAGACAGACAGACAGACAGGTAGACAGACAGACAGACGGAAAGACGGAGAGAAGAGAAGAAGAATAACGAAGAACAGCGAAGAATAAAACTTGCGAAGAACAAGAATTGCAAAGAAGAAGAGTTGCTAAGAAGAAAAATTGCAAAGAAGAAGAAGGGTTGCGAAGTGGAATGCAAAGAAGAAGAAGAATGTAAAGAAGAAGAATGCAAATGAGAATGCCAACGAAATAGAAAAAAAATTGCAAAGAAAAACAGGAATTGAGAAGAAGAATTGCGAATAAGAAGAACTGCGAAGAAGAAGACGACGACGAAGAAGAAGAAGACGAAGAAGAAGAAGAGAAAGAAGAAGAAGAAGACGACGACGAAGAAGAAGACGAAGAAGAAGAAGAGAAAGAAGAAGAAGAAGAAGAAGAAGAAGAAGAAGAAGAAGAAGAAGAAGAAGAAGAAGAAGAAGAAGAAGAGAAAGAAGAAGAAGAAGAGAAGAGAAGAAGAAGAAGAAGAAGAGAATTGCGAAGAAGAAGAAATAGAAGAAGAATTGCGAAGAGGAATTGCAAATAAGAAGAAGAATTGCGAAGAAGAATTGAGAACAAGAAGAAGAATTGAGAACAAGAAGAAGAAGAAATGCGAAGAAGAAGTAGAATAATTGCGAAGATGAAGAACTGTGAAGAAGAAGAAGAAGAACAAGAAGAAGAAGAAGAAGAAGAACAAGAAGAAGAACAAGAAAAAGAATGCAAAGAAGAAGAATGCGAAGACGAAGAAGACAAAGAAGAACAGCAATGATCTGCATATTTTAAGCATAACAAGCTTTTGCTTTACTGCTTTCCTACCAGGCTCTTCAGACAAACATCTAGAAATAAACAGACAAAGAGACAGACAGACAGATAAAGAGACAGACAGACAGATAAAGAGACAGACAGACAGATAAAGAGACAGACAGACAGACAGACAAAGAGACAAAGAGACAGACACACAGACAAAGAGACAAACAAACAGACAGACAAAGAGACAGACAAAGAGACAGACACACAGACAGACAAACAAAGAGACAGACAGACAAAGAGACAAACAGACAGACAGACAAAGAGACAGACAGACAAAGAGACAGACAGACAGACGAGCACCTCCCCTCGCCACGCCCGGACATCCAGGCTTCAGCACTTACACTGGCATGGCCGGAGATGCCCCTGCGGCGGGCAGACCTCCTGCTGGACGCGGCCTGGTGGTCCCCACCCTCGTTCTTGTTTTTCAGCTTGCCGATGAAGGCGAGCTGCAGCCCGGCACTGTACATGGTGTTGCCCACCTTAGAGGGGTCCCACATGGCCCCCTGCTCACACCCCGCTCTGCTTGTCTAATGCGGTCCTTTGGGGATCGTGGTTCCTTCCAGTCTTTGCGGGAGCTTCACGGTGGGTTTTTTTTTTTTTACCCCTGGGTGTTATACGTTTGGATTTTCTGGGGTAACCATCTTCATGAGTGACGTTTGCGCGCGCTAGTGTCGAAGTTAGAAGAAAAGCCACACTTCCAGTGACAGTTTGGGCGCTATGCGTCGCTTTTTTTCTTCTTCTGAGGGTTAGGATGCAACATACAGAATGTCTGCACTCTGAAGTTAAGGTTGGCTGCTAATCATATTTCTGATGAAAGTTTGTGTTTTCTTGGGAGTTAATACGTTTAGGTTTTTTTCTGGGATCTTGATCAACACGCGCAATGTCCACAGTTTAGAATGAAGTTTGTCAGCAAAATCACAATTGTTTGCAATGGAAGTCCGTAATTCCTTGGGTGTTAATCATCGAGTTGGTTGGTTTTTTTTTTTAAATCATGACCAACAAACGCAGAGTTCCCACTCTACAAATGGTGTCGGCATTTTTTTTCTTGCAATGGCAAGTTTGTAAATCCTTGGGTGTTATACGTCGAATTTTTCTAGCGTTGCCTGCATCTTTAAGATGAAAGTTGTCAGCAAATCACAGGATTTTTGGGGGTAATGATAAGTTTGTAGTTCCCTGCATATCAGTCTTTTGTTTTCCTGGAGTCAGAATCATCATCACCACTGTCCATAATCTCGAGTCAAAGTTATCAACAAACCACCCGTGCCTGCAATGACAAGTTCGCAATACCCGGGGTATCAGTCACTTGTTTTTCTGGGACCAAGACCATCATGAACAATGTCCACACTCTCTCTCGTCAGCTACTCACAGATCAGCAGTCACAAGCTTGAAGTTGCAAATCCAGAAGCACAGCCAAGTTGGTTCGCTAAGTATTCACGCTGTAGGGATTAGGTTTCTTTAACACAGCATCTGCACGTGACGTAAGTTGTCTCCTAGAATCGTCACAATGTTGTTCGCGCTGTAAACTGTTTCAAGCTCTACATTTGAAAGAAGCCCAGTTGGAAAAAAAAGCAACAAGTCCAACGTTTTGTAATAACAGTCTTGTAATCAATACACCCAGACGCAGTATACACCACACTATGGATACTCTTGTATGACTGCTGCTCCAAGGTCACAGCCTAATGATGACAGCTCTGTATCGCAAAGTTGTCCGATTTTGGTACAGATGTCCTTCACAGAATCATCATGTCACATATTACATGAGAGTTGATATAATCGAGCCACGCTAGATCAATTTGATAGTGTTTTGGTTTCCTAAAACTTACTTTTATGAATATGACACCTGTCTGTCTGTCTTTGGCCCAAATCTTCTTGAAAGAATAGGAAGAATTTTTACAATCAAGCTACAGTGTTTGCTTGTTTGTTTGAGAAATTAGGTTGGGTTTGTGTGTCCTCAAATTCTGGTGGTGATGACTGTGTCACGTATCAATGTCCTCCAACTGTAAGCATTATGCTGTATGTGTTGATCTAACTCCATACACCATTCATTCAATAGTAAGTACGGCGTCTCCTTTACAGTACTTGTGTAACTATTCCAAGGACACACTCACTCGTTTTTTTCTCTTAAAGAAATAAATCAGTTGTTTGGATCAATGTTTGTCACACATTGCAATTTTAAATGATCTCACTTTTTAAATTATCACAGTTTGAAATGATCACAGTTTTCCATAATCACAGGGAAAAACCTTTCAAAATGTCAAAAGTTTTCAATTTTATGAATGCAGAAGTAGTGGTGGAGGAAAACAAGTGCAGGTAATCATAAGGAAAACAAGACCAGGAAACCACAAATTCTTAATTTTAAATAACCACAGTTTAAAATCATCACAGAATTAAACTACTGTCAGTACTGACGCGTCCATCATTCACTATAGAGAAACGAGTTAGTCGTTGCAAAGGTGTGCGTCACTTCTGTCAGTAATCTGAAAAACGACGAATTTTCCCACTTCGTAATACGCGCTATAGACACTAACTTAATCGTTATGTTGCTGCGATGCTAGCCATTCTGTAGCTTAACATACTGGCCCGGAAAAAGAGGGCTGTCACCCAGAAGAAGTATACTCTCAGTCTCGCTTATCCCACCTGGGAATTAACGTCGTGAGAATTGTAATACACGCTCTGCGAGAAGCTAGCTTTTATGGCCAACTACCTCGCAATACAGGCAGCCATTCCCCGACTGAAGAGGATAACTGTACTGTCATGAAGCTAGCAAAGAGTGGATGCTGAGACGACAGCGCTGATAATACCTTCTGCCAAAGAGCCACTTGGCTAGGATAATGTTGAGAGAGAGAGAGAGAGAGAGAGAGAGAGAGAGAGAGAGAGAGAGAGAGAGAGAGAGAGAGAGAGGAGAGAGAGAGAGAGAGAGAGAGAGAGAGAGAGAGAGGAGAAAAGGAGAGAAAGAGAGAAGAGAGAGAGAGAGTAAAGATACCAGGACTGACATCGGCTACAATCGTACATTTACTAAAGGTTATTTCACCGTGACGAGGCGAAGATACCGGGATAACAGCTTGATCCTAACTTCTCCCCAAAGATGCGCTTTGTTCGTAATGACGCTGATGCACATTCGTGCAAGAGCGAGCCACATACACACAAACACACACACACACACACACACACACACACACACACACACACACACACACACACACACACACACACACACACCACACACACATATATACACACACAGATGGCTTGAGGAAAAAAAGCAATTGCACAGCTTATTCAACGTATCCATAAAAAATAAACGTTTGTCTTGACTTCACACACACACATACACGCACATAAACACACACACACCACACACACACACACCACACACACACACACACACACACACACACACACAACACACACACACACGCACACACACACACACACACAGCGAGACACAACGCGGCATCTGTCCTTATCCTACTTGTCTGCTGTATTTGGCGATGGAGGACAATGACTGTGAAAGTCGATGTCTTCGTGCTTCATATTCAGTTTTCGTGACTGCAGTTTGTCTGTCCGTCCGTTTGTCCGTCCGACGGTCTGTCTGTCTGTCGATTATTCTCTACTTCGGGGTGTGTGTGTCTTTATCTGTTTTGCCTTCATGTTTTCATGTATATATGTATGTATGTATATATTATGTGTATGTTATGTATGTATGTATGTATGTATGTATGTATGTATGTATGAATGTATGTATGTATGTATGTATAAATGTATGTATGTATGTATGAATGTATGAATGTATGTATGTATGTATGTCCACCACCCCACCTAGGTATGTTGTGTGTATACATTTAGTATTTGTTTATCTTGATATTTGTGGACGGGTGCATGCGTGTGAATGATTTAGATGCAAGCACTTTGATTTGTTTACTTTAAAAGATTCAGCGCTATATAAATCCCATACATTATTATTATTATTATTATTATCATTATTATTATTATTATTATTATTATTATGATGTATGCTTCTACGCTTGTATGTATGTGTGTATCTGTGTACGCTTGTATGTATGTATGTATGTATGTATGTATGTATGTATGTATGTATGTATGTAGTAGTATGTATGTATGTATGTATGTATGTATGTATGTATGTATGTATGTATGTATGTATGCATGCATGTATGTAAGTGTCTGTTTGTCCGTCTGTTTGTGTGTTTGTCCACGTCTGTTGCATTTATGTGATGGACTGAACAGCTCAGTAATCAGAACACTCGCTCCCTTTAAGCGAAGGTTAAGCATCACTGAGCGTGGTCGACTTGTGCATGGGTGACCGTTCATGTGCCTTGGCTTCAGTACAGTCTCCCATTTCACTCAGCTATAAATGAGTACCTGCTCTCTTTAGGGTCAGGGAAGGTAAAGCAGCGAGGGAGAGGAGATGGGCGCCGCCCTCAACATGCTTGCCTCTGGAGAAGCTGAGGTCTCTGACATTTCGCTCCCCTACGTCCGCACAGGTAATGGGACACCTTTACCTCTTTCATGTATGTATGTATGTATGTATATATGTATGTATGTATGTATGTATGTATGTATGTATGTATGTATGTATGTATGTATGTATGTATGTATGTATGTATGTATGTATAACAATAACAATAATTTTAATTCAGTTTTTGCAGGCCATATGGCCCATAGGAACAACAGTTAATCTTATACTTTCATGTAAGGTGAACATCCGTACTTCTGATATCTAAACATTTAGTAAGATGTATGTATGTATGTATGTATGTATGTATGTATGTATTTGTGTATGTATGTATGTATGTATGTATGTATGTATATATGTATATATGTATATATGTATGTGTATGCATGTGTGTATGCATATATGTATGTACGTATGTATGTACGTATGTATGTATGTATATATGTATGTATGTATGTATGTATGTATGTATGTATGCATGTATATGCGTGTATGTCTGCATATATGTAAGTATGTATGTGTGTATGTATGTATAATTATATGTATGTATGTATGTGTATGTATGTGTATGTATGTGTATGTATGTGTGCATGTGTATGCATGTATGTCTGCATACATGTATATATGTATGCATGTATGTATGTGTATGCATGTATGTCTACATATATGTATGTATGTATGTGTGTATATGGATGGATGGATGGAGGTAGGTATGTAGGTACGTAGGTAGGTGGGTAGGTATGTGGATAGGTAGGTACTTACAAATGTATGTAAGTATGTGTGTATGTATGTATATATGTGTACGTGCGTGCGTCCGTGTGTGTGTGCGTGCGTGCGTGAGTGAGTGCGTGCGTACGTGCGTATGTATGTGTGTATGTATCCGTCCGTCCGTCCATCCATCCATCCATCCATCCATCCATCCATCCATCCATCCATCCATCCATCCATCCATCCATCCATCCATCCATCCATCCATCCATCTCTCTCTCTCTATCTCACTCTATCTATCTGTCTATCTATCTATCTATCTGTCTATCTATCTATCTATCTATCTATCTATCTATCTATCTATCTATCTATCTATCTATCTATCTATCTATGCATGTAGGTATGCACGTATGGATGTATACGTCTGTCTGCCTGCCTGTTAGTCAGTGTGTTTAGGACTGTCTACAGAGACGTCTGCTGCTGCTGCTGCTGCTGCAAGACTAGCCCCCGTGTCCATTCTCAACAAGGTGGCCGACAGGACAGGACAGGTGGTGTCAGCATTTTTGCTACACAGTCACGATCTGCCTCTGACAAGTGATAGTGGTCAGGAAAGTAACAGTCACGCTGTGAGGGAGAGCTCAGGCCATGTGGACGTTAAGTATGACTATACGCACACACACACACACACACACACACACACACACACACACACACACACACACACACACACACACACACACACACCACACACACACACACACACACATACACACTGTATGTATAATTATATACATATATATTATATCTATCTGTCCTTTACACACACACACACACACACACACACACACACACACACACACACACACACACACACACACACACAGAGACACACACACACATGTATGTATATATATTACATATATATCTATAACTATCTGTCCCTTTTTCTCTTTCTCTGTCTGTTTCTGTCTGTCTCTCTTTCTCTGATTGTCTGTCTCTCTTCATCATGCCATGTGTACGCGCTCTCAGTCTGTCTGTCTGTCTGTCTCTGGGTGTGCGTGTGTATTCCTCTCTGTCTCTGTCTGTCTGTCAGTCTCTCTGTCTCTGTCTGCTTGTCTGGCTCTTTCTTTGTCTCTGTGTGTGCGTGTGGGGTGTGTGTGTGTGTGTGTTTTGGTGTGTGTGTGTGTCTGTCTGTCTCTGTCTGACTCTCTCTCTCTCTCTCTGTCTGCCTGTCTCCCTGTTTTGGTCCCTTTTTCTTTTCATCCAGAGTGGCAGGAAATTGTGCAGGGCAAAGAACAATAACTCCAGGCAGATGTTTTCACACGCACGTGTCTGCGACTATGTCACGCTTCCTGTTCCATCTATGATATACTTTTGTGTCGACAGTTTATTAACGTGGCAATGCCCTGTACTTTAAGACAGTATCGAAACCTGCACTGTATTGTGTTTTGCTGTGTTGTGTTTTGATGTGATGTGTTTTGTTGTGTTGCGTTGTGTTGTAGTGCGCTGCAATGAGTTGTGTTACATTGCCTTGTGTTGTAATGCACAGTATTGTATTGCATTGAAAATTGCATTATAATACAATACAATATTATAGCATAGTACTGTATTGTATTGCATTGAGTTGCATTACATTGCTTGATATTGTGATGTACAATAATGCATTGCAGTGAAACTTGTATTAAAATATAATATTATAGTATAGTATTGTATTGTACTGTATTGTATTGTACTGTATTGCGATATCTTGTATTGTACTGCATTGCACCATCATCCCATCAGATGTATCCTCAAGCAATTCTGACCACCCTTTCTCGGGGAAAGCACGTCGCCACAAGTGCAGCAACTGCCATTAAAATGTCTGCATATGTATGTATTTCCCTACGAGAATGGCTTTTTTTCCTACAGAATTCTGCTAGTCAGAGACAACTCCCTTGTTGGACATTTTTTCTACGTATGCTAAATATATGTTGCACACAGGACATTGGTTTATCTTTTTGTCCCAAAGACAGGCATCCAGGCCACAACAGTTTTGGACTCAAACGGAGTTCAAACCCACGACTGTTCGCTGTCTGTACAGGTGTGTTACCTCTAGGCCACCGATCTACACATCGTCTGTTGCTGTACGTTCTGTCCCTAGTCCCACAACACGACACACATTTCACAGAGAGGGAAGAACACTTCTCCATACAAGATTTCTTTGTTTTCCTTTCCTCCTCTCTACTTCCATACCGGTAAAAATGAAACCTACGGTACTTCATGTTTTAGGAAACGCATAATCAAGTCCTGTACTGTCTAAAGATAAGTAACACAACGCTAAAGATATCTACATCGCAGAGAAAGGCTTACATAAATACTCAAAGATTACTTTTCTTTTTGTTCCCCTCTGCCTCAACAACAGGTTTAAAGTATTTCTAAGATCCGGCAGCTTTGGATAATCTTACTGACAGTTCTGATCTAAATGAGATATAGGTATCTTGATCTAAGGGAAGAAAAAAAGTAAGGAAAAAATAAATAAAAGTGGATCTTTTTACGAAGAGAAAAAGTGTGAAACACTCGTTAAGACACGAAAGAAGACAAACAAGAAGAGAAGACTTCCATGGCTCTCCGCAATCTACAGGCAACTGAGGCCATAAACAACTTGTCTCACCCCCTCATCTACCCTCCTCCCCTTCCCAAACCAAACTAACTAGTTACCCGTGTCCCCCAACATTATCTCCATGGTAAGTATAAAACTTATATGTGCAAGGAACAGTGCAGGGGAAGAGAAGGCGAGGCAGGCCGAAGAAGAAGAAACGGGCAGACAACATCACTGGTTGGACCCTGGAGAGCTTCTCCACAACCCAGGCACTTGCACACAACCGCCGCAAATAAACCAACTGGTGCCGCGTTCATCATTGCAGTGCCCCTACGACCCTATTATGGGGGCAGATGAGATGAGATGAGATGAATAACGTTTTGTCACAATCTTATTAAAAGGGAAACCACTGGCAGCAGACGAAACTCATAGTCAAAGTAAAGAATTCCCCTTTCCCTGTGGTATTTCCATAGCCTAGAGCTTTGGACTCATGATCAGACGAAAGGCTGTGATGGAGATCAGTGTTGCAGTCCATGCTGGGGCGTGCATTCCAGATATTCCCCCTGGAGTTGGCGCTAGTACTGACTCCACTTCAACAAAAGCCTTTCATAATTATGAACTGGGGTCCGATGTATGAACGCATGCAAAACATCTAGCGCACATGTTTTTATTTATTTTATTTTTATTTTTTCTTTTATTTCGAGGATAATGGAATAAGCACTCACATGCTTTTTCCATCTAGTCCCCGTGTGTATGCAGTGTTGTAAATTTTGTCATCCGTTCCCACCGGCACACAATGGCCTACTCTTCCGAAAAGCGGATCAGGTTTTAACGTGTGTGCAAGATGTTCTGATGCTAGATCCCCATACATATTTAGTATCAGAGTAGGCCAGCTATGGCCGTTGGGACGCATAGCACGAACAGGCCTAGCACTGCTCAGCAACCTGGAGAGGCATGACGTTGGCCAGGTTCAGCTTGCCGGCGTCAAACTGCCTGAAAAATTGGTTGCAGTGATACAGAGACCGCAGTACCAACGAAGAAGTCCGACAAACCATCACCCAACAAGTGAAACAGTACGAAGACCTGCTGACGACAGTCAAAAAAGAAAGCTCAGATGGTATGGACATGTAACAAGATCAGATGGGCTGTCCAAGACCATACTGCAAGGAACAGTGCAGGGGAAGAGAAGGCGAGGCAGGCCGAAGAAGAAATGGGCAGACAGCATCACTGAATGGACCGGGAAGAGCTTCTTCACAACCCAGGCACTTGCCCACAACCGCCGCAAATGGAGCCAATTGGTGCAACGTTCATCACTGCAGTGCCCCTACGACCCCGGAGGGGGTTATGGGAACAGATGATGAGATGAGAGGAGATACAGGGACTTCTCAGAGAAAATAGGGGGAAACAAAGTCCAGTCACTTCATGCGCTCATCACAACTTTTTGTGAAAAAGCAAATGACACAGGGCGGTAATCCAACATCACTCAGTAGTCAAGAGTGCAAAATTTAGTGTGCCCCTGCCTTTTACCTAGTGCAAGTGTGGTCAGTTCCTGCTATATTATTAGCCCCAGCTGGGCTGGGATGGAATGGATAGCAGCTGAGAGCAGCTGAATTTGGGGGAAACTGACAGCTGTGATGACCGAGCAAAAAGAAAGAAAACTTATGCAACCATTTCCTCACACGTGTAAACCCAACATGAAAGTTCATCTATACATAAATATCGTTAACGTGATATAACAAACACACAGAAATACTGTAAAGTAATACAAACAACAAAGACAGAAATACTGTGATGCACTCTAACGATCATAGAGACATGGTAATATTGATAAAACGAATGAAGACACAGCGTAAAGCAATACAACGAACGTAAACATATTATTATGTAATCTAATACAGAACTGCTTTATATAACGGACAGACTATGGCCACCCCCACCCCCCTCTCTCTCTCTTGCTCCACCCTGATGATATAACATGGATTGATTTTCAAAGCACTGCTATCAGCAGTTTCTAATCACCCAGCCCGCATCAGCTGAAGATAAGTCATTCTTTGAGAGAGAGAAACAGAGAGACAGAGAGACAGACAGGCAGAGACAGAGACAGAGAGACAGGCAGACAGACAGAAGACATACAGGCAGAGAGAAAGGAAGAGAGACAGACAGACAGACAGACAGACAGGCAGACAGACATACAGGCAGAGAGAAAGGAAGAGAGACAGACAGACAGACAGACATGCAGAGAGAGAAAGAGAGATAGAGAGAGAGACAGACAGAGAGAGAGAGAAAGAGAGAGAGACAGACAGAGAAACAGACAGAGATAGAGAGATAGACAGATAGAGACAAAGAGAGACAGAGACAGACGGACAGACAGACAGAGACAGACACACACACAGAGCTAGAAATATACAGATACACAAGACAGAAGACAGAGATAAGACCAAAAAAACTCAACCCAAACCAAACAGAGACACAGTGAAACCAGAGGCTGACAAAGACTCCGCCCAGGCCAACCCATATTAATTGCGCAACACCAGCTAGCTAGCTGACTAACTGACTGACTGACGAACCCAGCACAAGAAACGACAAGGTGACCTTTGCCCCCTGACCTAGAATAGGATCTCTCAGCTACGCTTCCTTCCAACAACAGTACGGTTTCTATGCAGAACTTTAATTATCCATCTCCTCTGCTTCTCTCTTTATCTTTACGTTATTCTATCTCTCTCCTTCCACTCCTGGTGGAAATCTTGTTGACTTTTCAGAGTGTCATAATTTATTTATTTATTTATATCACTTTAAGTCACGTCAGATTTCTCTGCGTGAAATTCGGGCTGCTCTCCCCGGGGAGAGCGCGTCGCCATAGAGCAGCGCCACTCTTTTTTTTTTCTGTCTACAACTGTATTTGTTTCCCTATCAGAGTGGCTTTTTTTCTACATAATTTTGCCAGGGACAACTCTCTTGTTGCCGTGGGTTCTTTTACGTGCGCTAAATAATTTTGTGTAACACACGGGACCTCGGTTTATCGTCTCATCCGAAAGACTAGCGCCCAGACCACCACTCAAGGTCTAGTGGATGGGGAAATATTTCCGGGTCCAAACGGGATTTGAACCACCGCCCACTTCCGACCCGGACTTTTCGTTTTCTAGACAGGCGCGTTACCTCTAGACCACCGATCCACCATCAAATAGGAAAAGATGCTAGCAATACATGACGGTTTGTTTCAAAGTTCTTATTGCTTAAAAAAAGAAGAAAATGATTTATAAAATAAAAAAAAGAGAGAAACGGGAAAAAATTCTGGCATGCACGTGCACAGAGAGAGAGCGAGAGAGAGAGAGAGAGAGAGAGATAGAGAGACAGAGAGAGAGACAGAGAGAGAGAGAGAAAGGAGGCAGAAAAATAGAGTGAGTGAATGTGATTGAGAAAAGGAAGGGAGGGAGGGAGGGAGGGAGAGGAGAGAGAGAGAGAGAGAGAGAGAGAGAGAGAGAGAGAGAGAGAGAGAGAGAGAGAGAGAGAGACTGACTGACTGAATGAATGAATGAGAGAAAGAGAGAGGTAGAGAGAGACAGAGAGAGAGAAAATGGGAGAGAGAAGGGGAGGGAAGGGGAGGAGAAAGAGATAGGCAGATGCTCACAGAAGGAGCGATGAACAGTGTGTGAGGGAGAGTGGAAGACCGATTGACTGATTAATTGATTGATTGATTCAGAAAGAGAGAGAGAGAGACAAAGAGAGAGGACAGAGAGGAGAGAGAGAAAGAGAGAGACAGGCAGAGAGACAAAGACAAAGACAGGGACAGAGACAAATACGCAGATAGTACCAGAGACAGAGAATGACCAAGACAGAGAACTAGCCACACTGACTGTCCTTATGCCCTCTTGGCCGAGAGAAAGAAGGGGTGTGCAGTGGGCAACAAGGCACCTCCTCTATAATCAAAAGTTCTGCCCAATTTCCCAAACATAGCTGCCTCCTCGGCTGTTTTGGAGGTCATGGTCGAACAGGACGGACACACATATCTATCTATAAAACCAACAAAGGACACAGAAGACGTGCCAGTGTGCGCGAAGCGAAGGCACGTGGTGCTATAGACTGCCAGTGCTGTCAGTCATTTAAACCTGTTGTTCTTGTCACAAGAAAAAAGAGCCTTGACAAGTGTCAGTGACTGCATGCTGACAGACGAGTCTTTCTGGGATGAAAACAATGATACTCTTCTCTGACTACGCTCCTGTCTTTTCTCTTCTGTGTTAGTTTTGCTTTCATGTAAACATCTGCTTTCATACTTGCACAAAGACATAGTCAGACAGGCAGACACAAACACGCACGCAAACACGCACGCATACGCACCCACACATGCATATGTTATTGGTTTTTTTGTTTGATTTGTATGGTTTACCATAGATTAGGTTTTTTTATTTTTTTATTCTGTCTGCATATACATTATCTTTTTTTTTTCTCGCTTTTTTTCTTTCTTTAGATAGATGGCTTGATGAAAACAAGCAAATGCACTGCTTATTCAATGTACCATCTGAAAATAAAAGTTTGACTTTGACTTTGAATAAAGTTTGACTTTGACACACGCATGCATGGGCTCATTAATGCGACTGTCAGTTTCACAAAAGCTTAGGTATTGGCATCCTCCCAACTGTCCTTTATCTCTAGAGCATATTTTGAATAACTATTCGCTTCTTCACGAGTTTTCTGTTTATTTAAATAGCAGTCTGGCTGGTATCTACCTTTGATTCACGTTAAGCTGCTATGTGATGATTCGGTTAATGTTATATCAATTATGCTAAATTAGTTATGTTATACAAGTTATGGTATTTCAATAATGTTGTGCTATTTTTTGCCATCTGAGTTTTTTTTTAATACTTCTTCCTCAGCACACACACACATGCGCTCTCTCTCTCTCTGTCTGTGTGTGTGTCTCTCTCCTCTTTCTATGTATGCACTTGAACTTACACATGCTTATTCATACACATACTTCCCTCCCCCTTTTTCTTTTTTTTTTTAAACATTTCTCATAATCCTTTTCCCTATCGTCTAATATCACTTAAAGTGGAAGGACGTTAAAGCAAACAACAACACGCATGCACGCGCGCGCGCGAATACACTCACACACACAAACAAACACAAACACACAGAACATCGTGCATATACGTTCAAATCTGTTCCACCTTTCGGAAAAATAGGCCATTGTGTGCCGGTGGGAACGAATGACAACAGTTGCAGAAACACACACACACACACACACACACACACACACACACACACACACACACACACACACACACACACACACACACACACACACACACACACACACACACACAAACATGAACACTGGATGTAGAAAAACACACGAGTGCTTATTCCATTATTCTCGAGATCAAAGAATATATAGATAAATTGATACACACACGCACGCACGCACGCACGCACGCACGCACGCACACACACACACACACCACACAAACAAACATACACACACGCACGCGCACGCATGCGCGCGCTTCCTATAATTTGGCCGAAAGTGGTATTTTTTAGTGGTTCGAAATCCGTTTTACACATCTCGGACTCATTTACTACCAAAACACAACCTGACTTGATTATTGACATGAACTATATGTTACACTGTTGAGCAAGAACAGGCACAGATATCACTTTTTGTTGGATTTCTGCATATGTAGGATTGTTGGGTGATGAGCATGTTGATAAAATAGCATAGACAGATGTATATTATTCGGAAGAAAAAAAAATCAACACAAATGTGCTTTATCTCACTAGCCTATTAGAGAGAGAGAGAAGTTGGTTTGAATGCGGGTGTGTCCTTATCACCAAGTAGTGAATGGACATTAAACAAACAAAACAAAACAAACCTATTTTTCTCTAAAAACAACATTTTACCACACATCTTTTGAACGATCAAATATGAAATCTATTCCACAGAAGGATTATTTCTCCTGTTATTTTAAAAGAGAAAAAAAAATCTCTTCCAATTTCCAGTGTCCTACTTGCAATTGATCGTTACAGTCTTTTACCGACTGCGAATTAATGCTTTAACAACGAAATTAAGCAAAAATGTTAGATGTATTTGTGCTGTTTAGTTTACATTGTTTCACTGTATCTTTCACTGCGAAAAGATATGTTTATTTTAAATGCTTGACTGGCATGACTGACAAACAATCACCGAGAGAGAGAGAGGGAGAGAGAGGGAGAAGGAGGGAGGGAGAGAGAGAGAGAGAGAGAGAGATAGAGAGAGAGAGAGAGAGAGAGAGGGGGGGGGGCGGGAGGGAAGAGAGAGAGGTGGTAGGGTGGGAGACGGACAGGAAGAAATTTTTAGATTTTTAGTATAAAAATCAGTCCAAGCTAGCCTAATGAGTTGGCATCCTATCACACTATTTACAGCCCCGCCGACCACTGAAGCTATACCAGGGCTGTTGTTAAGAACTGTACTTCCAATTAAAATTGTGCTGATACCATATAGAAATTAAAACATCAAGATCATATTCATTTTGGTTATTCTTTGCCTTTTTGTCAAGTTATAATCCTAGTTCCTGCCTAAGTCTGATGACACGAGTGAAGAGACCTTCAATGAAGCAACAACAACAACAACAACAACAACAGCAACAACAACAACAGCAGCAGCAACAACAACAACAAAAACCACCATCACCACCAAGATTAAAACCAAGTCTTTGACCCTTCTCCCGTCAGCAACACCTCGCCAACCATCAGGGTCAACCCAGGACGGTCACTGCTCAACATACCTATACGTGCTACACTACCCTTCTCCACTCAGATGACTCTTCACATGGCACTAAATCATAGCTCACCATCATCCCTGCTCCTTTTTGTGGGGAGGTTCATTACGCTACACTTGCTCACACTGACACACTGGACACTGCCTCCGACACTGCTGACGTCATGCCCACGTCATCAAAGACCACCACATCCGGTATTCAAATATTTCACCACATCTTCATTTGTGGGAATGCGAGAACTCATCCTCAAAAGTTTAATGACCTCAAGTACTGTTCCATGGCGTTAAGGTTTCAACTTATGTCGTGCAACGTAAAAGTAAAACACAAAGAAAATCTCGGTTTATTTCGTGTCACCTCAAAAACCACACACAAGATCTCAACTTATATCGTGTCACCTATAAAAAAATTACAAAATCTAAACCTTATATCACGTCACTTCCAAAAATAAACCAACGCACACACAAAGAAGATCTCAAGTTTAAATCCTGCCACCTCCAAAAACAACAACCAAGATCTCAGTTTACATCATATCACCCCCAAAAAACATTTTTGTTGTAGCACAAAACAAGGTTCTCAGTTTACATCATATCACCCCAAAAAAACCCATTTTCTGTCGTTTGCGCAGTCCTGCCTTCCCCAAACCAAAGCTCACCTGGCGAAAGCATCATCCGTTCTTTTGAACATCTTCGCGAAAGAACGAACGACGACTACAGTTACATTCTTGCTGGAGGGGGGAGAAGCCTTCTAGTTCCAGCCTCCACCGGCATCACACGCCTTGCTGTGTGTGCTGGTGGCTCTCTGGTGTCTCTGGCATTTCGCTGTGGATTCCAGCACACTTGTACAACAGCGGCTGGTTGACGCCTGGAGCAGTGTGAAACGTGATCCCTCTCTGCTTCATAACGGCACACTACCCATCCATGCCTGCCAACACCTGTTGAGCGTCTGTGTCTGCCTTGCTTGTCATGAGGCTGGAGATGTGTGTGTGTATGCGTGTATCCGTGTGTGTCTGTGTGTGCGTGCGTGCGTGCGTGCGTGCCTGCGTTCGTGTGTGTGTGTGTGGTGTGTGCGGTTCTGTACATGTTGTGTGTGTGTGTGTGTGTGTGTGTGTGTGTGTGTGTGTGTGTGTGTGTTGTGTGTGTATTTGAGAGTTTGTTTTTTCTCTGATAGCTGTTTGTCCGCATGTCTGTCTCTGTCTTTCTCTCTCTGTCTCTATATCTCTGTCTCTGTCTGTCTGTCTGTCTCTCTCTCTCTTCAGAGGGTTGGATATAAAAAAAAAAAAAAGCTTTTGTTATACTTATTTTATAACACTCTATAAATAAAATTTGTTCATTGATTTCTCTCTCTGTGTCCGAAAGAATTATCTCTGGATCTTGAATGTCCATCTCTGCATCTGTATCATTCTCTCTCTCTCTCTCTCTCTCTCTCTCTCTCTCTCTCTCTCTCTCTCTCTCTCTCTCTTTCTCTCTCTCTCCCTCCATCCCTCCCACCGTCTCACGCATATGCGCGCACAGACAGGCAGACAGACAGACAGACAGACAGACAGACAGACAGACAGAGAGAGAAGAGAGAGAGAGAGAGAGAGAGAGAGAGAAGAGAGAGAGAGAGAGAGAGAGAGAGAGAGAGAGAGAGAGAGAGAGAGAGAGAGAGAGAGAGAGAGAGAGAGATCGAGATCGAATTGAATCGCATCAAGATTTTTACGTCAAGGGATGTAGATTAGCAACACGGTTTGTTTTGTCATCAGTCTTCACCCCATCGGGAAGACGAGAATAAAAAACCCACAACAATGTGTGTGTGTGTGTGTGTTGTGTGTGTGTTGTGTGTGTGTGTGCGCGCGCGTGCGTGTTGTGTATGTGTGTGTTGTGTATATTTGCGTGCACTTTTTTGTGTGTGTATGTTAGTGTGTGTGTCTATGCATGTGTTACTGTCTGTGTCAGTGCGCGCGCGTGTGTAAGTGTGTTATTCAGATTCAGATTCAGAATATTTTATTGCCATTTAAGTCATGTAGACTTATTTGACACAACAAAAACATCAATTATAATTATTATCTATTTTGGCTAAAAGTTATGTACACTGTGTGTGTGTGTGTGTGTGTGTGTGTGTGTGTGTGTGTGTGTGTGTGTGTGTGTGTGTGTGTGTGAGAGAGAGAGACAGTCAGACAGACACAGACACAGACAGACTGACTGAGACAGACTGACTGAGAGAGAGACAGACAAAGAGAAACAGAGACAGATTCACAGACAGGAGAGTCAAACTGAACATGCACACTCTCGCTCACGGCTACGTGAGAAGCCAACAAGCAGAACTAGGTGACATAAATAACAATCGTATCATGCAGGGACATCTTTTTTTTCCCCTCCAACACTCACAATTTGCCCTGCAAGATCAGTAAACACTAGCTCGCAGTCTGAACAGAATGCACGATTAATTGATTGATTGATTGATTGATAACACTTTTATTGACTGCGGATTTGACTGATTGCTTGACTTTCAATCAATGCCATTTTCTCTGAGTGAATTTCGGGCTGTCCTCTTCACTGACAGCGCGTCACCACAAGCGTCAGCGACACCCGTTATTTTTGTCTAAAAAAAATCATTTCTGAATGCGTAACTTTTTCCTCACGAAGAGTGGCTGTTAAAACAAAACCAAGGACAGCTATCATGTTGTTGAGTGTTCTTTTACGTGTGCTGAATACGTGGCGCACATGGGACATCAGATATATTGTTTCCTCCGCAAGACTAGCACCCGGACCATCACTCAAGGTCTAAGTGGGTGGGGGAAAAGCTCGGGCTCAAGCGGGGGATCGAACCCGCCCTTGTTACTTTCTAAGGCGGATGCGTTACCCTCCAGAGCACAGATCACGGTGAACCCCAGCCTACAACTCACTCACTCGATCCCGACCCAGCTCATGCTTACAATCGCACTCAATCGATTCGTTCGCTGATGATTTTTCTGAAGCTAATGATGATTCGGTGAATTAATGATGACATAACTACCGCTCCTCTCACGGCGTAAGCGCCCCTACGACATTTCCACAGTCCGTGACCTATGCAGCAAACTCGCACGTGACTTCTTTGCCTTACGTTGCGACACTTCGAGGTAACGATGTATGAGCGTGACGTCATAAATGCGTTCAGGTTGGCGATAACGTTCATAACGTTAGTATATTGTTGTTGTTGTTGTTGGGTGTTTCCCAGTTCCTCTGACTGTGGGGATCAGCTAGAACACAGATTGGGTTTCTCTCCTCACACCTGTGAATCACCGTGAGACAGCAGACACACACTGACTGGGTGAGAGACTTGCTGGTGCTGTTGATCTCAAGGACGTCGTTCTTGTACATGCAGCCATAATTGCGACGTCACAGGATGTTTCTCCTTAAATGGAAGACGCTGATCGTTATGCTTAGAGTTTGTCAGATAAAAACAATATCAAGACGTTAACCATGCCCGTGAAATATTCAGAAAGTGTCATCTCGTCATGTGATAGGAATATAACGTCTTTGATTAATCAATAGGCTGGGAGTAAGTTCATCGAAAACAAATATCTGCAAAAGCTAGGTATATGCTCCAACAGTATGCCTATCTAACCTTTATGTTTTGAATGTCCTATACTAATGACTGATTTTAAAATCTTCAGTGGTTCCTCAACGGTGAACGAGACAATGGGAGAGGGTGAAGGTGATGGTACTACAAACTATGGGATGAATTGATTGATGTCAGCAAATATATCAAAGAGGCTGAGGAAATGTTTACAAGCAAAGCTGCTTATCTTGATGATATCGCCAACAAGTTAGGATAGCATCACAAGCTGGTATACTTTTGTAGTTTGGTGTTAAAGTTGTTAGTCATTGTTGTTTTCATTCTGATTTCTGTTCCCGTCTGATATCACTATTAAATTGGTTCTTTTAGCAGGGCTATTGGATTTTGTAACGTGGCCACACTTTATCAGGGCATTACGGGCACTGCTATGACATGGTTCCTATTTTTTTAAAAAAATGTTTGTTTTAGTAAACTAACACACATCTATCTATCTATCTATCTATCTATCTATCTATCTATCTATCTATCTATCTATCTATCTATCTATCTATCTATCTATATCTATCTATTTATCTATCTTTGTATTGTATATATATTCATGACCAACATGATTTTCTCTCACTTGAGCTGATACAAGTATTTGTGTCCGCACCAGTTTTGTTTTTCCTGATGACGTTCTCTATTTCTTCTTGTTATTCTTTGCTGTTGCTTTGTTTATTTATTGTCAAACACACACACACACACACACACACACACACACACACACACACACACACACACACACACACACACACACACACACACACACACACTCTCTCTCTCTCTCTCTCTCTCTCTCTCTCTCTCTTGCTCTTTACATGTCACTGACATGAATTTGTACAATTTGAGATTTTTTTGTTCCCCAGATAGAGCTCCCAAGCTAGATTTACCGATAGTGAGATTTGTTGCTGTATGCGACCGTTTTTTCCCACCATTAAGGTAGCCACATTCCGACTTCATGGACGATGTCTAAATTTAATTTAACTTACTTAAAAAAATTCTTTTATATCGAGGATAATAGAATAAGCACTCATGTGCTTTTTTTACATCCAGTCCCCGTGTGTATGAGGTTTTATAAATTCTGTCATCTGTTCCCGCCGGTACACAATGGCCTACTCTTACGAAAAGCGGAACAGGATTTAACGTGTGGGCAAGATGTTCTGCGTGCATTCGCACACGGGGCCTCGGTTTATAGTCCCATCCGAAGGACTTTTGGGAGAGTGGAGTCTGCACTGATGTTAACTCCAGGAGAAAATATCCCCTTGAACGAGAATCGAACCCGGGTCGTCAGATTGCGAACGCTATGTTCTAACCACTAGGCTATCCCGTCTCCCAAATAAAATTTGGGATATATCTAGATATATCTATATATCTTTATATCTCTATCTCTATTTATCTATCTATTTATCTATCTATTTATTTATCTATCTATCTATCTATCTATCTATCTATCTATCTATCTATCTATCTATCTATCTATCTATCTATCTATCTATCTATCTATCTATCTATCTATCTAAAAATACGACACCAGTGTGTATGTAACTTTTTAGTATATCTTTTTTGTCAGCCGTTGTTACCGGCATAAAATAATAGCCTTCTCTTTCGAAAAGCAGAACAGGTTTTAATGTGTGCATAAGATGTTCCGCATGCGCTCGTACACGCGACCTCGGCATATAGTCTCATCCGAAGGACTTTTGGGGGTATGGAGGCAATACTGACGTTAACTCCAGTGGGAAAATCCCTTGAACAGGCGTCTCGGAGGTGGCTCGATCCCAAGCCGTCACATCGCGAATGCAGCGTTCTAACCGCTAGGCTACCCCCACCCACGCCATAATAAAAGTATTTTATTAACGTAATATTCTTTTCCTGATAACATATTACTTCTATTTCCTCTTCTTCTTCATCTTTAACGGTGTTTATATTCACTTTTTTCTTTCTTCTCGAGTTCTTTATTCGTCGCCTATATGAACT
This sequence comes from Rapana venosa, assembly GCA_028751875.1. Taxonomy (NCBI): domain Eukaryota; kingdom Metazoa; phylum Mollusca; class Gastropoda; order Neogastropoda; family Muricidae; genus Rapana; species Rapana venosa. Next base: position 56,784,374 of record CM054143.1, on the reverse strand, counting down.
TCTTTGATTTGAAATAATCAAAGGTTGTCAAAGGTCCACCAGTATAATAATCTTTTCTATGAAGACATCATCAAATCTTTGTGTGAACCTTTCTCTGCGAAAAGTCATCTGATTCTTTAGAATGAAGACAATTCAAGTCGTGCGTGGCTGGTTGACCTTTTTTGTGACTGACCAATCCGTGACAGTGTGACCTGTGTGACTGACCAATCAATGACCCGAGAGGCGAAAGGATCATTTCCTGCAGCAGTAATCAACACCTGGGAGACTTGTACTCGGTGCCACGCTGTGCAGCTCGTTGTGGCTATTATGCGTTTATCAGCAGCGGCAGCAGCAGCAGCAGCAGCAGCGTTCTTTATCATCATACCAAGACAGCTCGCTGTGATTTGATACTGTAGAGCGCAGCGTATAGCTGTGTTAAGGACAGTCTCTGTCTGTCTGTCTCTCTCTGTTCGTCTGTGTGTGCGTGCATACGTGCGCGCGCGCGTGCGATTGTGTGTGTGCGCGCGCGTGCGTGCATGTGTGTTTGTGTGTGTGTTATGTGTGTGTGTGTGTGTGTGTGTGCGCGCGCGCGCGCGCGCGCGCGTGTGTGTGTTTGGTGTTCATGTGGAAAAATCGTCATCTTGGTTGTTGCTCTGAAAATGTATTATTTCAAATCAAACAAAAATGAAACCAATAAACCAGCCCATTCCCCTCCTCTGTCTGTCTGTCTGTCGGTCTGTCTGTCTGTCTGTCTGTCTGTCTGTCTGTCTGTCTGTCTCTCTCTCTCTCTCTCTCTCTCTCTCTCTTCTCTCTCTCTCTGGGAGCACAAATTTGATTCGTAAGATAAACAGAACGACAAATGAACTAATTTGTAAAAGTAAACCGAGAGAGAGAAGAGAGAGAGAGAGAGAGAGAGAGGAGAGAGAGAGAGAGAGAGAGAGAGAGAGAGGAGAGAGAGAAGAGAGAGAGAGAGAGAGAACTGGTTTATACTGAATTTATTATTTATTTATGACTTCAAATTTCTTTTTCAATTTCATTTTGGTGACTCCTCTTGCCTTCTCTATGAACTCCCTAAGAGGTTACCGGGCCAGGCACTGAAAGCTGAACGCAGTACAGCTAGTAAAGCCTAATCGGGCGGAGCTTGTCCCTCTTCACATTATAGATGGCATGCTAAGTTTTGCTGCCGAGCCTCAACTGTGTTTTTTAGTTTTTCACACTTTATGCAGCAATCATGATGCAGCAGTATTACAATGCCCTTAAAGTGTGAAATCATAGATCAAAGGTTACGAATACAATGTCAAAGTGTTCCAAGAAAACACATTTCTCAACTAAACTGCTTTTTAAAAATGCCTGCAAATTAAACCAAAAACAACAACCATCGATGACTAGCGATCAAAAATCCAGGAAACGAATCGAAGGAGCTAATTAAGCCAATCAGGACTACTGCCATCCTACGTAAAGCAAACACAGGTCTTTGCTGCGTGTGTTAGCATCATGTTCTCGGCTTATGGGTTTGTTTGTTTTTTTACCTGTGAAAAAAGAAACGTGACTCGTCAGAAAACAAGGCAAAAGAATACAAAACAAGGTTCTGGTTTAAAATGACAAGCATGACTAGCCCTTCTCTGGGTGTATTGCTGACGATAGCAGGATAAATCAGATAAAAGCAATAAGAATCGGCAGATGGTGAACAAAAAATAGATTTTTAAAAACATTATTGGTAATCCGTGTCTTTCGTAATAGGGGTTACTGTTCGAGGTTTTGAATATCAAGACAGACTTCTTTCAATGTGTCGGGGACTATTATTTTAGTTGTGGTTTTTATGACATACCGTCTGTTGTTTTTTTGTTTTGTTTTTGTTTGTTTGGGTTTTTTCTTTCTTGACTGCTTGCATTTCATTCATTCATTCATTCATTCATTCATTCATTCATTCATTCATTCATTCATTCTTTTTTTCTTTCTTTCCGTCCTTCCTTCTTTCTTTCTCCAAATTTTTTGGTTTACTTTTTTACTTTCGTGTATGCTCAATGCATCTGCTAGAGTTTTGAGCGATAGACCAAGAAAACAGAAATCACTAAAACAACAATAACAACAGCAGCATCCACAATCACCAATTCAAAATGAAATATACGCACGTTTGTGTATGTGTGCATTGTATTGCAATGCAATGTATTGTATTGCATTGTGTACTATTGTCAGTCACAGCAATATGCTTTGAGTGAAAGTCGGGCTGCTCTCCCTAGAGAGAACGCGCGCCATAGGAGCAACGCCACTCATTAAAAATAAGACCTAATATCGGAATATATATTTGCTTCTCTATAAAAGTGGCTTTTTTCTACATAATTTTGCCAGGTACAACTAACTCTCTTAACGCCATGGGGGGCAAGGGGGGGGGGCGGGAGACGGGACAGCCTGATGGTAAGAGTGATGTATTCATTATCTGCTGACCCGGGTTCGATTCTCGTTCAAGAGGATTTTCCTCTGGAGTTAACATCAGCGCCGACTTCACTCTCCTCAAAAGTCTTTCTAATGAGACTATAAACCGAGGTCCCGTGTGCAAACACACGCAGAACTTCTTGCGCACACGTTAAAACCCGTTCCGCTTTTCGGAAGAGTAGGCATTGTGTGCCGGTGGGAACGGATGACAAAATTTATAAAACTGCATACACACGATACTGGATGAGATAAAGCACATGAGTGCTTATTCCATTATCCTCGAAATAAAAGAGTAAAATAAATAAAAGTAAAATGGATTCTGTTAGTGCGCCGAATACGTGCATAATATGGCATCTCGGTTTATCATCTTTCCTGAAAGACTAGCACACAGACCATCCCCCAAAAGGTCCAATCAGTGTGTGAAAAGTTTGGGCACAAACAGGAATCGAAACCACTTCTTGCTTTCTGGGCAGGTGCGTCACTTCGTCTCTAGACCGCCTATCTACCCTGTGTGTGTGTGTGTGTGTGTGTGTGTGTGTGTGTGTGTGTGTGTGTGTGTGTGTGTGTTTAGGGGGGGTGGGGTGCGTGTATGCGTGTGTATGTGTTGTGTTATGTATGTATGTATGTATGTATGTATGTATGTTTATTAGTGTGTTTATTGTATGTATGTATTTTATGTTTATGTATGTATGTATGATTATTTATGTATGTATGTATGTGAACATCCATGTTTGTATAATACGTGTATGTATACATATAAGTAAACATGTATGTATGTATGTATCTCTCTCATTCTGTGTGTGTGTGCGCGCGCGCGCGCATGCGTGTGTATGTCGCTGTATGACTGTGTGTTTGTGTGTGACTGTGTGTTTGTGTGTGTGTGTGTGTGTGTGTGTGCATGCGTGTGTGTGTGTGTATATGTACGTGCGTGCACACTTACATCCATACAGAGAGCAAGAGACAGAGAATGACAGGTTGCGATAGAGACAGACGGACAGACAGAAACATAAAAGAGTAACAAGAGGTGGAGAATGACAGAATGACAGACAGAACACACACACACACACACACACACACACACACACCACACACACACACACACACACACACACACTCACACCTCCTCTCTCTCTCTCTCTCACACACACACACACACACACAACACACACACACACACACACACACACACACACACACACACACACACACACACACACACACACACACACACACACACACTACCCCGATGACACAGAAACACGGATAGCAATAATAATAATAATTTTTTAATAACCACGCCAACTCAACTAGCACAAATGGGCGGAGACGGAACCTAAGACTCGTATCAATATCAGCCTGGATTTTCTTCGACCGTGGAAAAGAGATGGCTATGTGCGTAGTCCCTGCAACAGGCTGAAAGGGCCGGTCACGATCTACAGTCTTGGGCGTGGAACAATCCTGATTATTATCATTTTATATGGATATATTATCCAGCTGCTTTTCTGCTCTTTCCTTTTTACTTCCCCTCGCTCTTTGAACAGAACGCGTGTCATTTTTCTTGTCGGTATGATGATCGTACGTTTCGGTGTGGTTAGTATATACTTCAGTATGATATCGATGTTATAGGAAGCTATGAAAAGTTAACGGCGTTGAATCGTACGTTCATGCATGCATGGAATCATGGTCACAAAAGCTCTTTTTTTTCTTCTAAGCAGCCTGTTTCTCTGTGGCTGCCTGTCTGTCTATGTCTGTCTGTCTCTGTGTTGTTTTTCACGTTTATGTCCTTCCATTTTATGTGATATTCAACGATAGGAAAAGGATTATGAGAAAGGTTAAAAAAAAGGGAGGGAAGTATGTGTATGAATGAGCATGTGTAAGTTCGAGTGCGTACATAGAAAGCTTCGGGACTTCAGACTTGAGACTTTTACTGTACATCGACCTTAGGCCACAATACAAAAGAATGATGGGCATACGGAGTGGGCATATGACATAAGTGTTATAAAAACATTACTATGAACTTGTATAGATGTGAAATAATGTATCAGCAATAACAACACAAGAAATTCGATCAGCCATTTCTTGAATGTTCATCACGAATCAATTCATGTGCGTCATAATCGACAATGTTTTGAATGTAGTATTCATCAATACAAGGATCAATTTCTAGAAAGTTATCTTATTTCTTCTGTTGGTTGCATGAAAAAAATCCTGATAAATTGTATCTATCAGTAGATATTGTAGCTTTGAGTAGAACGTGCAAAGGATGTCTCTTGAAATCTTTAAGAAACATGTCTCAAATATTCATAGACAGGGCAATTAAATAAAAAGTGTTTTTTATCCTCTATTTGGTCTTTACAAACAGGGCACTGCTTATCTAACTACTGTAGCGACGTGTATTATTGTTTAGTGGTAGTCCATTCAATCGTACTTGAGTAACTGCAACGCGAAAACAATAGGTATCTATTTCACTGATATACTTCTCTCTTTCAAAAACAGTCTTAAAATTTCTATAACCATCTTATCTATTACGATCTCTAATGGTGCCAGTCCATTCCTGGTAAAAACCAATTTACCAGTCTCTGTTTAAAGGCACATAAAAATATTTTTGTGTCTCCCACTCCTTGGTTTAACCAAAAGATATTAAACCCAGTTATGCATAGTATTTCCCTGATTTTAGAGATCCAGCATTGTTGGCCCCTTTTATCTAATTCTAACAACATACAATAAGCTTTATGTGGCCATCTTTTAGAATCCACAGTAATAATTTAAACCAAAATCTTATGTGAGAGAGAAAGAGAGAACTCGAACTCGAATGATTTATTCACAAAAGGCCATTGGTCCATACATGAAGGGGGTTGCCAAATTGCCTAGTATTTTGGTGGGGGAAAAAGTAATAGTAACGACAAAATGTTATTGTGTAACAAAAAAGCCAGTTACAAAATATATGACTTAGGATAAGAATATCTCTCTTATTCTGAAAGCTTTACACAAAAATAAAATGAGGCTGCGCACAACCTCAGGATCACTTGATGCTATGAGTAAACAGAGTCTCAAATTAGGCTGTCTACTATATTTTGCGGGGATGTAATTCTGCCTAACATCCTCTAATACTGTACAACACAACACAAAATGTACTTCGTTCTCCTGTGCTTGCTTACATAATGGGCATAGCAGCCTGAGGTCATCAACATCGTATTCACTGTATCTGAATTTATGAGCATCTATATGTGATACGCCAAGTCTAAACTTAGATATAATTATTTTCAAATGTATGTCCATATCAAGTTTTAGATAAGGTTTGACGTCATGCGAACTTATAAATTGTCTATACATTTGAAATCTTTCACTGCTTTGTACATGATCACTCCTTTGCTGCCAACAAGAGTCAATCAATCTTTGCCTGAAAACGTTAGTAAACTCTACAATTTCCGACAACTTGATTGAGCCAAACAAATTCAAACCTGAGTTCACATAAACAGGTATGTATTTGTGCAGCCCAGTTGTTTTTCCCCTTGACATCTAGATCATAAAGCATCTTGTAGGATTTAGAAGGTAGCCTGCTCTCATCCATATGTAGAATCTTAATCCAATATCTAACGCATCTTACAGCAGCATTAACAGAGAGAGGATATCTGTTATTTTCTCTATAAACAAAATCATTAGGTGTACGTCTATCTAAGCCGAAAAACTGCTTTAAAGCAAAGACGCACTAATTCACAATGTGTTACAGCTGCATTCAAACCTCAAATGTCTGCACCATATAACACAGCGGGTTGTATTTGTGCATCAAATATCTTAATGAGCAAGTCAGAAGAGCTATTATTCAATAATGGTAATTTTTTCAACACAAATAACAAGCTTCGTTTACCTCGACTTGCTCCTGCTCTACCGTCTTGAAGCACAGAACCGTAGGTATAAATATGTAAATAACTTTTACAGTGATTATCTATGTGGTAGTATACCAAGCTCTTTAGCATATCAGGTGAATCGTTTTTTGTGATAGATTATTTTATGTCAAAAGTAAAGGTTTAAGGTTAAGGTGTTCTATAACCTATAACTACGGGCCTGCATATTGAGCGAGGCACCGATCTCCTCTCCCTCGCTGCTTTACCTTCTCTGACCTTCAAGAGGCAGGTACCCATTTACAGCTGGGTGAACTGGGGGAATGTACTGAAGCCAAGGAGCACAAACGGTCACCAATCCAACTGGTAGCCACGCTTGATGCTGCTTAACCTTGGTTGGGGGAAAAGCGAGCTATCCCTGTTAAATGTAGGATTCTTTAATTCCCATCCAGGAAAAGGTGCAAATGATGGCTTAACAGCAATGCTTTTTGCGTCTACTTTAGAAAGACTAAAAATGTTGGAAGCAAATGAGAGATTTTAAGGACTGGATCGTTTCAGCCCTTTTACCGAAATCCTTATCAGATCTAATGTGGACTTCGCGATGGGGGAAAGTCTCATAAACAACACTGTTTAATATGAATTTGGCAGCAGAGGCTTTTGTAAGTTCATCAAGTGG
>CM054143.1:56707444-56774944 GCA_028751875.1 Rapana venosa | reverse complement strand
TGTAAATCCTGTCATGTGTTCCCACCGGCACACAATGGCCTACTCTTACGAAAAGCGGAACAAGATTTAACGTGTGCGCAAGATGTTCTGCGTGCGTTTGCAAACGGGGCCTCGGTTTACAGTCTCATCCGAAGGACTTTTGGGGAGAGTGGTGTCTGCATTGATGTTAACTCCAGGGGAAAATATCCCCTTGAACGGGATTCGAACCCGGGTCGTCAGATTGCGAACGCAATGTTCTAACCACTAGGCTAGAGAGTGAGAGAGAGACAGAGACAGACAGACAGAGACAGAGAGACAGAGACACAGATACATACAGAGAGTGACACAGAAAGAAAGAGAGAGAGACACACACACAAAGACAGACAGAGAGAGCGAGAGCGAGAGCGAAGATAGATAGTAGATAGGAGAGAGAGAGAGAGAGAGAGAGAGAGAGAGAGAGGAGAGAGAGAGAGAGAGAGAGAGAGAGAGAGTGAGTATGGCTATATTTGAAATTTATCACCACTGATTTGTACAACCTGGAAGTAAAACATTCACGCAGTCAGTCGATTTATTACGTTCAAGAACAGCACCACCTACTTTGAGGTCAAGTCAAGTAAAAACAACTTAAATCATCCCATGAAGGACAACCACAGTACTGACAGGCACATTGATACCTATAATTATCTGGGAAGGCACAAGAAAGCTACATTTAATACTGGCTTAATCCAATCTTTAGAATTATCTATTCTATTCTAGCTGCATGTGCAACTGATTTCTATGAGAGTGGCTGTATCTGCATAATTTTGCCAAGGTCAACTTTCTTGCTGCCGTGAGTTCTTTTACGCGAACCAATTATGTGTTTCATATGAGACCTCGGTTTATCAACTCATTCGAGACACTTGTACCTGTCACAGGAAGATCGGATAACAAAGTGCATTTGAAAGGCACTACTGTAATAAGGTACTTGACTGCTAATTCCTGACAGAGATTGTTTTGCAAAATATTGTCAGAATTAATTAAAAAAAAGAGTATAAAATGAAATACATTTTAAGAACATAAAAAGGGGGAGGGGACTCATAGATTTTGTGTAAAATGACACAGGAAAAACCATGGTTTGATTTAGCCAATGTGGATGAGACATCAAAAGCTTAAAATATATTCGTGTTTCTTAAAAGCAGCAGGACACGTTTGCCAAAACTGAATACGGACTAGTAGGGATGCTGCTGTTTTAGTGCTGAACATTGTCATTGTAAGCAAGTCAGTATTCATGCATTTAGACCATATGGCTATGGAGGTAATGTCAAGACTGCACCTGGCTGCTCAACAGAAGACAGAACGGTTAAAATGGTGGTGGGTTATGTCTTTATATATATATAATATATATATATATATATATATAATATATATATTATATATATATGTATATAGTATATATATATATATGTGTGTGTATGTGTGTGCGTGCGTGTGTGTATGTGTGTGTGTGTGTGTGTGTGTGTGTGTGTGTGTGTGTGTGTGCGGGCGTGTGTGTTTACGTACGCGAGCGTGTGTACTCTCACACACATGCACGAAAACAACTAAATGCAAACAATAACAGAGAGAACAAGGCTAAGAACTGGGGCTGAGTCATCAACCACCATTTGGGCCTAATGTGATTTACTCTATCGTAATTGTTTCAATAGTCTGAGTTGGGCTGGGTGCAACACGTGCAGAGATTCCACCCAGTAGTCTGTGACAGACACAGGAGGGAAGGGAGAACCTGGCATTCATCATCAGATTCTAGTGACAAGCGTGTGTCTTCCTTGTGTGTGAAGACAACTTGGCAACTTGCTGAGATGTCTCTTATCTATCTATCTATCTATCTATCTATCTATCTATCTATCTATCTATCTATCTATCTATCTATCTATCTATCTATCTATCTATCTATCTATCTATCTATCTCTATATATATCCCTCTATCTCACTCTCTATCTATCTCTCTCTCTATATATATATATCCCTCTATTTATCCATCTGTCTCACTCTTTATCTGTAAAGATAGATATGTTTAGCTTAGGTAACCTATCTGAGGGACGCTATACCTGGGTCTTTCACTAGTCTCACCTGTCAGCATCACCTGGCACACTGCCTCCGCAACATGACACGACATGATCCCCCTTCTCTGTTTGCTGGCCCTGCTGACCTCATCGATTCCCATGCCACAGGATTTGGTGATGTTGCCGATGAAAGAAACCGATAGTCTGCGTTTTTCCCCCTAAGTCTTGCCTTTAAAGACAGTTTTCATGAGCTCCGTATCTTGGTTTTGTAGCGCATAGCATCGTACCTTAGTTTTCTTTAAATCATTAATGTATATAATAATAATAGTAATAATAGTAATAATAATAATAATAATGATAATAAATGGAATTTATATATACGCTATATCTTGCAAAGACAAATCAAAGCGCTTGCATTCAACCTATTCTTACACAGTCACGCAACCAATAACAGGTTTTCTTGTTCCTTTTTAGTATTGTATACTTTCATTTGTTCTTCGATCAGTCCAACTGATTCTAAGCAGTCTTCTAAAAAGCATCCTCAGCTGCTGCAATCCTTTTTTATTTTTTAAAATCACCTTTTCTTTGTTTCCAAAATTCATAGGCATATAGATTGACAGGACATACTAAGTATTTCAGTACCTTCATTTTCGACTGGTATGGAATGCTGGCGATCTTTCCAAGTGTGTTATTTAATTAGACCATTCTGCTGTTAGCCATACCTATTCTAGTTGTTATGTCTTTGGCACGTAATCCACCATTTGTTTTGACTGAGCCTAGATGTTTAAAGTCTCTGACATTTTCTAAAAGAGCTTTATCAATCTTCGTTTCATGCTCTGTTTGGCAACAGGTTCTGGCAACATGCAGCACTAGCTGGGTATACAGAGCGTTTACGTGGATCGGTGGTCTAGAGGTAACGCGCCTGTCTAGAAAGCGAAAAGTCCCGGTCGGAAGTGTGCGGTGGTTCGTATCCCGTCTGGGCCCGAAACTTTTCCCCCATCCATTAGACCATGAGTGGTGGTCTGGGCGCTAGTCTTTCGGATGAGACGATAAACCGAGGTCCCGTGTGTTACAGAAAATTATGCAGCGCACGTAAAAGAACCCACGGCAACAAGAGAGTTGTCCCTGGCAAAATTCTTAGAAAAAAGCCACTCTGATAGGGAAAGAAATACAGTTGCAGACAAAAACAAAAAAAAAGGTGGCGCTGCTCTTGTGGCGACGTGCTCTCCCAGGGGAGAGCAGCCCAAATTTCACGCAGAGAAATCTCGTGACTTAAAGTGGTATAAATAAAATAAATAAATAAATACCTTCGTAAAAGTCCTTCGGATGAGACTATAAACCGAGGCCCCGTGTGCGAACGCATGAAAAACATCTTGCGCACGCGTTAAATCCTGTTCCGCTTTTCGAAAGAGTACGCCATTGTGTGCCGGTGGGAACAGATGACAAAATTTACAAAACCGCATACACACGGGGACTGTATGTAAAAAAGCACATGAGTGCTTATTCTATTATCCTCGATATAAAATGATGATGATGATGATAATAATAATAATAATAATAATAATAATAATAATAATAATAATAATACCTTCCATCCCTGTGGGTCTAGAAAGTCGTGGGTTCGAATCTCGGCATAAGTGTCTGGTGAATTATGGGCGAGGTGATCTTTTAGACCTCCTTGGTCAACCTGTCGTGCACACCTACCTGTGCCTCATTCCCTTCGTGTATACATACATGCACACAGAAAATCAAATATGCACCTTAGAGATCCCGTAAGTCATGTAAGCGTTCGGTGGGTTACGGAAACACGAACATACCCAGCATGCATCCTGTACCTGGAGAGGGAATGGGCTCCACCAGGTTCACCCTGCTCAAGAAGATACACAGCTTGAAAAATTCAGTCCCGTGGTCCAAAGACTCATCCTGGAGTTGTACGAGAGAAGCGAGGAGAAGAGAAAGAGACAGTTTGTTATACTAGTCTGATTTCCGCTTCAAACAACCACATAGACTTAACCCAGTTTGTGATAGACAGCGAAACAGAGATAAAAAAAAAAAAAAGCCTGGCATCAATCATCTCATTCAGAAGCAAAATGTCAGGATTCTCGAGGCAAAGCATGTGACTTTAACTTGTGTGGGAAGACACTTTGCTGTAACATGTCTAACCTAGTAAACTTTCAGATTTCCCTCTTTATTTTTTTCCTTGGCTAGAGCTCCGAGGGGGGACGCGATACTCTGGTGGTTAGCGTGATGCGCTCGTGATCTGCTGACCCGGGTTCGATTCCCGTTCAAGAGGATTTTTCTTCTGGATTTAACATTAGTGCCAACTCCACTCTCCCCAAATGTCCTTCGGATGAGACTGAACCGAGGTCCCGTGTGCGAACGCACGCAGAACATCTTTCACACACATTAAAACCTGTTCCGCTTTTCGGAAAAGTAGGCCATTGTGTGCCGGTGGGAACGGATGACAACATTCACAAAACTGCATACACAAGGGAACTGGATGAAAAAAAAGCACAAGATTGCTTATTCCATTATCCTTGAAATAAAAGAATTAAAACGAAAGAATGAAAAAAAGAATAAGGGTTTACCAATGTTGAGATTTTGCGTCTGTGACTGTCTTAGCCCACCATCAGAAAGGGAAAAAAACCACACCCCGAGAGATCACGAACTCATCAGAGCATTCAACTTTTTTTTGTTCTCTGTGTAAAATGTTATTCTAACAATCAATGTCAACTAAGTCAGCCTGTTTCTATTGTTAACTAAGTCAGCCCGGACAAATAAGTCGAGAGAAGGGATTTATTACTGATTGTTACACTTGCAGGCCCCAACAACAAGTAGGTAATATACACATACTATACTCATACACACACCTACACACACACGCACGCACGCACGCACACACTCACACACACAAAGACACACACCTCTACACCTACACACACACACACACTCTCTCTCTCTCTCTATCTAATCTATCTATCTATCTATCTATCTATCTATCTATCTATCTATCTATCTATCTCTACTATCTATCTATCTTCTCTTTGTCTGTCTGTCTGTCTGTCTGTTATCTATCTATCTCACTATCTCTCTCTCTATCTATCTATCTCACTATCTCTCTCTCTCTCTATCTATCTATCTATCTATCTATCTATCTATCTATCTATCTATCTATCTATCTACTACTATCTATCTATCTATCTATCTATCATCTATCTCCCTCTCACACACATATACACACCTACACCCACCCACCCACCACTGAGATATGCACATGCACGCTTGCATACACACACAAACACTCACACACACACATGCTCATACCATACACACACATGCTCATACCATACACACACATGCACATATGGACAGAGTATATTTTAAGGGGGTTAAAATGGGATGGATGAGAGAGAGACAGAGAGAGAGACAGAGAGAGACAGACAGACAGAGCAAAGAAAGAGGGAGGGAGAAAACGGTTGAGACTGGAGTCGCCCGCGCGTGCACACACACACACATACACACACACATACGCACACACACACACACGCACACACACACACACGCACGCACGCACGCACGCACGCACGCACGCACGCACGCACGCACGCACGCACGCACGCACGCACCACACACACACACACACACACACACACACACACACACACACACACACGGCCATGCGTTTCTCATGTTTCAGGCTATCACATCTTGTAGTCATTTCGCGTGCATTCTTCTTTTGATAAAGATAATGCGTGGACATCAAATAGCGCTAAATCTTGTTTAGCAAATAAATCAAAGCCATTAGCTCTACATTCAGGTCCATTGAAAATTTTCTTCTTTATCCCACCCCCCTTCCGCTCCTTTCCTATCTAAAATAACTTTTAAATAGATCGACGGTAAAATGAACACGGACACACACATACACGCGGCACACGCACACACCACACACACACACACACACACACACACACACACACACACACACACACACACATCATCATCATCATCATCATCATCTCATCGTCGTCGTCGTCGTGTCATCGACTTAAAAATCGGGTCTTTGTGTTGCGGAAACACTGTCACACTAACAAAGCAGACGATCAATAATGATAGCAACTCTGCAGACATAAACATAAAAACAAAGAAAACAGTATACTAAGCAGTGATGTCAGCCAACACACAAACCAGTCCATTTTCCATTCATCAGAAGAAAAAGAGCAGGAAGATGAAGTGAAGATCTCTTCAGTTTCTCTGGTAGGGAAAAGAAGCGGACATAAATCACATGGCACAAAAAATGTTGCTGAATCAGAACTTCTCTTGGGGAAGAGGAAGGGAAACACTCGGATGATAACGCCATCCATCAGGGAAGAACGTAATCTGTCTACAACAGAGAATGTAGTTTGTAGTAGCCTATGTCACCTGGCAAGTTCTTTGATGAAATGAAAGATCACCTTACCTTTCCTGTGTGACTTCAGTGCCTTAGTTGACAGTTTTCATCATTATTGAATGTTTATTATAAGAGAGGAGAGCTGGGTAGGAGAGGAAAATCAATCGTTTCTTTGCTTCTGTAGCAAATCATCTGATCTTCTCGTGCCAGTTTCTTTATCTTAGCTTGTAAACGTCTTCCACACTATATATTTCAAAATTGGACGGGGGGAGCGAGGAGGGGGGAAGGGCGGAGGGGGAGGGGGTAGCCTAGTGGTTGGTTGAACGTGGAGCTCACGATCTGACGGTTCGGTTTCGAGCCACCACCGAGACGCCCGTTCGAGGTGATTTTATCCCTGGACTCCACTCTCCCTAAAGTCCTTTGGATGATACATTATGAACCGAGGTACCGCGTACGAACACACGCAGAACATCTTGGGCACGTGTTAAAACCCATTTTGCTTTTTGCAAGAGTAGGCCATTGCGAGCTTGTATAAACGGATGACAATTAAAAAAAAAAAAAGCCGCATGCGCACTGGTGTTGTGTTGAACCATCATCCTTAAAATCTTAAACCGGCTACCTGAATAGCAGGCAAGCGGCCGCATGCGCAAAATCTCACCATCGATGAACCTCGGGGCTTTAGCCGAGAGACAAAAAACAAAATAAAGAAAATAATTGGGCGTTCTCTCGCTTATCACCTCAGAAGGGTGGAGGGCTCACCTAGAAAATGCACTGCTTCACCCACCACACCTGGAAATCACTGTGGGATCTTTTGCATATGTGATATCTTCAAACACTGATAACCAGTAATTAAAAATCCAATAGCGGAAAGTTCTGAGATTTGAAAATAAGCAGTTGTCACATCATTTGCAATTATTGTTCTTCCTGAAGTTCAGTATTGATCAACAGAGAAAAGAACCGCTCCATCTCTCCCTTTTCCTCCCTCCATTCTCTGACTCTGTCTCTCTCCTTTGCATCCTTTAAAAACCAATTTGAGATCGATATGCTGTATGTGTGTAGATTTTTAGAATCTTTTGTTGTAGACTTGTCCCAATTTAAGGCAAGGACCGAATGTAAAGAAAATATATAAATGCTTACCTGTAACCTTAATAAAGAACATTATTATGAGCTTCACCATCAAACCACCAGTTTCATATCCTTCCCCCCACCTCCACACTCTCTCTCTCTCTCTCTCTCTCTCTCCCCCCCCCCCCTCTTCTTCTTCCCCCTCTCCTCTCTCTCTCTCTGTATCCGGATAAACATCAATACATATTTTTAATTCATTGTAAATTAAAAACATGCGTTAAGTATACTTATAACTTTTTTAAAAATAAAAAAAGTTTTATATTTTCAAAATCTTACTCCACACCAGAAATGGACTTTAAGAAACTTGATCACCTCATCAACTATAATAACAGCAGTGCTCAACAATTTCTCTTCATCCACAAGGCCCAGCCGATCGAGATTTGAACTTTCGACTCTTGGACAAGACTCAGACGGTTCATCACCTTCGCAACAACAACGAAAAATAACAACGACAAATTTGATTTTAATCCACAAGGCCTAGCCGATGAGGATTTGAACTGGCGACCTCAGGACATGTCTCAAACGCTTCAGTCATCACCTCTTCTCTTTGCGTAGATCTTGTTAATTCTACGAGCTGTTTTAACCCACTATTTCAGTATTGTGGTGTATTGTATACCACTTTCAGTAGTGTAGTGCATGAGATACCACTTTTCGCAATGTAGTGTACTGGATACCACTTTCATTATTGTAGTGTATTAGATAAAACTTCAGTATTGTAGTGTATTAGATAACACTTTCAGTATTGTAGTGTATTGGATACCACTTTCAGTATTGTAGTGTATTGAATACCCCTTTCAGTATTGTAGTGTATTGGATGCCCCTTTCAGTATTGTAGTGTATTGGATGCCCCTTTCAGTATTGTAGTGTATTGGGTACCTCTGCTCTTTTTATTATTGCAGTGTACTGGCTATCACTTTCGGTCACATAATATTTTTCTTCTTTCATTTCGGGCTGTTTTCCCCGAGAAAAGCGCGATGTCATACGAGTAGCTAGCGCCTCTCATTTTTCCCCATTTCTCTGTGTGAGTGTGTTTTGGAATGTCTCTCTCCCCCCACCCCCCTACCCCACGAATTCGGCCAGGAATAACTCATTCTTGTCTTGGGCTCTTTTACATGCTCTAAACGTGCATTGCACACGAGTTCTCAGGTCATCATCCTATCCAAAAGAGTAGCATCCAGGCCCCCACTACGTGTGTAGTAGACTGGAAGAAAGTTTGGAGTTAAACGGGGATCGAACCAACGATTTCTCGCTCTCTAAGATGGGAGAGTCACGTCAATATATCAATACCTTCAACGTGAACCTAAAATCTTCTTCAAAAACGATTTGGACTTTGCCCGTATCTTGGCTACGCACTGTTTTGTTTTAATGCTTGTCCCCTCCCCCAATCACGATTTCTAAAGCTGTTATTTTGGCTCCATCTTTAATTGGCTCCGGCCAAAAGCTGCGTCAGTTAGTGATGTAGGCTAGGTGTCAGTTAGTGATGTAGGCCTATATTGCTATGTTGTTACACTTGAAGATATGACGTTGAAGTTGTGTTCACCCGTGACAGGCTCTTAGCATAACAACAACCTGCACTCTCCTTTAAAGGAGGATACAAATGTTCCGAAGTATGGCTACCTATTTTGGGCAGTATTTGAAAACGGCCATACGTACAAGCTTCTCATTGCGTATGTATTTTACGGTCTCACAATGATGAGTGAGATAGTGCATACGAGTATTTCTGAGTGATCCCAGGGAGGCTTAAGGTAGGGAACGCCCAATGTCATCAACAACAATAACAACAACAACAAAAACAACATCAAAACAACAACCCAAGTATTTCAAGAAGTTTTAACTAAAAAAAAAAGCTATCAACGATACTGATTTCCATCAAAGGTGTGTGTGTGTGTGTGTGTGTGTGTGTGTGTGTGTGTGTGTGTGTGTGTGTGTGTGTGTGTGTGTGTGTGTGGATTCTCTGTTGTTGTTTTCAGCAGGAGGAGGGAGAATGGAAGGGTGCAAGGGGAAGCCGGAGTGGGGGCTGGTTTTTTTTTATATCTCAGCTAAACTCCTTTATTAACCGTCTCTTGCTGACTTTAGACATTTTGTCTGAATGTCTTGTGCATGTTTTTCTTCACAATCTTTCAGCTGACATTAGAGGTTTGTCAGGGAAGAACAATATTGTCATTTTTCTTCTTTGAAAATCTTATTATGTTTCCGTTCCTCGGCTACACCCCAACATTAAGGTATCCGCAATCCGTCATCACGGATAATGTCTAAACATAACGCTAGCGCACATGCGATTTAAAAAAAAAAAAAACTGTTGTCATCCGTTCCTACCGGTACGCAATAGCTAACTCTTCCGAAATGTAGAACGGATTTTAAAGTGTGCGTAAGATAATAATAATAATAATAATAATAATAATAATAATAATAATAATAATGTATGGAATTTATATAGCGCTGAATCTTGTAAAGCACGGGACCTCGGTTCATAGTCTCACCTGGACTTTCGTGGGAGTGGAGCCAGTACTGATGTTAACTCCAGGGTAAAATCCTCATCGAACAGGCATCTCGAGGGTGGCTCGAACAAACGCCATCAGATCGCAAGCCGAGCACGCTAGCGACTATGCTATGCTATTGATGATATTTTTTATTTCATTCTACTACTAGCCAAATAATACATCTATCATTGTAAATTGAATAGTAATAAACCTGTATTTCATGTATTCATTAACAGATTAAGATACATGTATCTTACTGAGGAACACATTTCTCATAATTTTTTTTACTCATAACAGAGTTTATTATAAGATGGATTCCATGACAACCTTTGTTTGATAGCAGTAGTCAAAACAGTCAGCATTTGTGAATATAATTGTTGTCTATGGCCCTTCCAGTGGAGGCCTTCTGTAAAAAAGTTGGCACTGGTATGAAGTGTGTAAAAACACAAACAGAAACATGATTTTGTTTTAGTACACAGAATGTATACCAACACATACATGTCATGCCTACAAAACGCAGAACGGATTTTAAAGTGTGAGTAAGATGTTCCGCGTGTGTTTGCACATGTGACTTCGGTTCATTGTCTCATCTGAAGGACTTTTGGGGGAGTGGAGTCAGTACTGTTTAATTTTTGATAAATTTTAATTTTAATTATTTTCATTTTTATAACGACTATACTATGCTTTGTACTAAAACAAAATCATGTTTGTTGTTGTTTTCTTCGATTTTACGTCTGTTCACTCTCAGTGATATTAGACGAGAGAAAAAAAAATATACAAGGGGTGTATGAGAATTGAGGTGGTGGTGGAGGCCCTACTGAAAAATGCGAGGGGGGGAAAGTAGTCTAATCATGAAAAGAAACCGCACAAAGCAAAAGATACAATTAAAAAAAACAACACCGAAACAAAAACATAAAAAGTGATTAACGTTAATGAAACTATGAAAAATGTCCTATAGGACTATGCCAGAGACCTTTTGCAATATCAAATCATGTTTGTGTTTTTACATACTTCATACCAGTGCCAAGCATCATCACGATTTCTTTTAATACACAGAATGTCTACCAACCCATACATGTTTGTGTGGTGAGAAAATTACTACCATTCATATAATTTTTGAATGAAAGAGTCTAAAACCATTCTTGCCTTCTTTTTCTTAGAAAACGTTGGATAAGATATCTACAAATTTTAATTTCGCGTTTCGTATAACATGATCTTTAATTAACAGTTCTATAGGACATTTGTTATATTTATAAGTCATATTAGCATTTGTTATGTATTTATTATTGTTATCATTGCTTAGCCTTTACCTGTGTACTGACTATGATATTTAGCAACAGATACCCATTTCATTGCACACAACTATCAACATCAATGTCCCCTCCCCTCCCCTTCCCATCGTCTAATATCACTTTGAGTGAACAGACGTAAAATGGAAGAAACAAATTGTCATGCTTGTATTGAGCTCAGTGCCCATTTGGGACCTCTCGGTCTGTCTGTCTTCCTGCCAGGCACAGCCTGTCTGTTCTGTCCTCTATCTCTCTCTCTGCTCTCTCCTCTCTCTCTCTCTCTCCTCTCTCTCTCTCTCTCTCTCTCTCTAAAATTGTGTTTTATGTTTTGTATCTTTATAACTGTGAAATGTAAAAAAAAGGTTTGAAAAAAGACTATCTATCTCCCCCCTACTTCCCCACCCCTAAGTCTGTTTAAAAAGAGGTTACTGCTCCTTTACAGCCTTTCACTTGGTATGATCTCTTCAGATAGATGACCACCCGCCTGTCCTCTCTCACTGAACGTCTGTTTGTCTGCCTGCTGTCCTGCTTCTCTGTCTGTCTGTCTGTCTGTCTCTCAGTTTTTGTTCTTTGCATTATCTTCCTTTTATGTTTCATGCTCTTCTTTGTTTTGTCTGTAAATCACCATGTCTACAGGTCGGTACCCTCCCTCCCTCCCCCCACTCTCTCTACCTCTCTGCTGCTTTGCTCTTACAACTGCTTGCCCAATACACACACTCATTCAACACATGAACTAATTTCGCAATCTACAAAAAGCCCACCTCATCAACTTTTACCTTTAAAGTAACCTGATGTATACGTAAATATGTACGGCAAAGCTGAAAGAACTGGCGCATTTCTAAAACTCACTCCACACACACACACACACACACACACACACACACACACACACACACACACACACACACACACACACAACACACACACACACACACACACACACACAAAACACATACTCGCCCACTTACATACATGCGCTTATCACACATTCTAACTTCATAATACACAAATATATCAGACTTTTTACTTTTGAAAAAACAACTGATACATATATAAATCTATATAGTAAAACTGAAAAGAAATCAGGCGACAACTAATACAAACACCAAGGCCATAATAATAATAATAATCATTATATATACTTTTCAGGGAACCTTGAAGGTCAACAGTAAACATGTAATGACGTCAGCAATAACAACACAACGTATCATGGAAGGCCAGCAGAGAGGGATCAGTGTATATTTAGACTGTCTCATGACTAAGAAGCGTGCAATTGGAAGCACAGCAGTGCTATTTTGATAGCTGCAGTTGCTACGCCCGAACCAATCACGATCTATGTAGGAACGTTTTCATGTTCGATTTACTGTTGCTTCGCTCTCAGAGGAATTCACCTGTTGCAGGGTTTGGTTTTAAACACACACACACACACACACACACACACACACACACACACACACACACACACACACACACACACACACACACACACACACACACACACACACACACACCACCGCGCGAGGTTATATATGCAAGCTGGCGAAATTTGGGCGCAAGCACATAACCACGCAGTACGCACACTCTCACGTGAGTCTTTTATCCAAGAAGATGTTTTCGTATTCCGTCAAGAAAAATCCAAACTGACTGGATAAAAAAAATTAAAAGCCCACAAAACTTATCAGAAGAAAATGGCAGCTAAAATATGAGGAATACACATAGGCAAACATGAAAGCATCTCAATGAATTCAACAGTAATTTGGATACAGAGGGAACTCAAAATCGATCATCGCAGATATCAGGTACACAGTAGGAGGGCATTCAAAGTAGATCTTGTCCATACCCGGCTAAAAATGTCAGCAGACAAAAAGCTTAAAATGTGTAAATTATCTCATATTGCCAGATACTAAAGTGTCAAACTTTTGACCTCATATTTGGTTTCCCGACACCCTTCTGTGCCTGTGGCGAGTCTGTGTCAAAGCTTTTGGGGCTGGAGGTTCATGTGGGACGATCGTTGGAGGGAAGTTGTGGTGGTCACCACCTCGAGTTGCCGACTCAGTCTGGATCCGCGACTGAGCTAATACTGTCATTAGTAGAGAGCTTAGTAGGGGGTGTCCTGCGTATGTTAGCTCAGAAAAGGCACCACTGAACACCAGCAAAATGACCCAGCAGGGCCCCTCTGGCCGGTTTCCCTGCTGCGGCCTGACATTAATGGAATCCCTAAGAACTTCCGACCCTGAAGATGCGACGTAACGACTCTGGGAATAGCTTGGGCGATGAGATTGAAATGAGCAGCATAGGAATAGCAGGACAGGGACGTCACAGAAGATGAGGCAGCAAAACCAAAAGTGCCAACCTTTTCATACACTGATTTATTGTCTCGTTTCAGAAAATAAGCAACGGTTTCTAGTACTAGCTTAAACAAATAAATGCCTGGGTTAGAATATCAATAGAAAATAAACAGGCTTCTGAAGACTTTGCACTTGTTTTACTTACTCGCCATCCTTTTAAGATTGCTTCTCTTTTTAGCGAAAAATACTCTTTAAAAAATCCGTTCTTACTACAACAGACGGACAGACAGACAGAGAGACAGAACAAAGACAGAGAGACAAAAAGACACAAAAAAGACAGACAAAAATATAGACAAGAAGACAGACACAAAGACAGAGATAGGAGACAGACAGGCAGGCATGTTTCAACCATCACATCAATCAATCTCAAATTTCAGTCTGACCGCCCAGTTAATCACAACATACCTCTTCCACAAACATGCGCATGCACACTGACACAGCACTCTGCAGGAATCACACTCCCTCCCTCGCTCCCTCACTACTCACCTTGACAGGTGTGCTAGGACCAGACAGCCTGCCGGCAGCCACACTTTCCGGGAGGTTGACGTCTGGCGGAGGATCTCCTCTGCGGGATCTCTTCTTCAGCACCGACATGGGGGATGGTTCTGCCATCTTCCTCCTCCTCCTCTGCTTTGCCTATCTCTTCTTCTCTCCCTTGTATCTCTGACTCTCCTTTGCCTATCTCTGTTGTCTCTTTTTGCTTGAGATTCTTCGTTGGCTAGGGCGGGAATCACGATATTGGTTTGATGTCAATGATTATTTTCTCCACAAGGTGTCAATAGTATCAAGTGAAAACAGGTATATAGCAAGCACAGGACGAAAATCTGACACGGACACAGGCACAAAGAATGAATGTTGTCAACGCCAAGATTTATTCTGCTCTGTAGAACTACACGGTATCAGAAGATGAGTCTTATATTTTTCTCACAAGCTGTCCTTGGTTTAAACTAACATCAGGTGTGCAGTATTCAACAACAAAAATCACACACAGATTTAACAAAACGTTATCAACTACACGAAGATAGTGATCTCTAACTCTGCTCCACGCGGTTTTATTCGACTCTTAGAGGACTCGCAGGAACTGGAGTGGTTGGTATATATCGGCAGTACCGGGTTACGAAGACGTATGGTTAGCAGCTAAGACACTTGTATTAGTAGTCTGACCTCCAAAGGCTGTGTAGTCATTATCTGCTATTGTCGTCTCTTGTCTGCTGCTAGTGTTTTTGTTGCTGCTGCTACTGCTACTTCTGCCTGTTTCTGCTGCTGTATTTTGCTGCCTGTTTGCTTGTACACTTCCACTGCAAGACTATAACATTGATTAGGCCGAATACCAAAGAAAGCATTCACAATGACAACATCAAGCAAAAGGTAATTGGTTTTCTTGCTGCAGTAGTAGCCTCAGTAAAATATCTAACTTATTTTTTGTTCTTTCCAAGCTTCATCAGCACCAGATGTGCTGCTGAGTTTTTCTGAATTAAACACTGTAAAAGCTTTGTCCATTAGCTACCAGACAGTATGAAAAATCAGCATCGTCTCCACTCTTGCATAGAAGATAATCACAGTGGTGGGATGGAGGCTGAGGTCAAACGAGAAAAAGACTTCGTGACAAAGGAAAATACTGTGTTGGTACATTATCAGTAATCACATACATCCAACTGGACCATTTGTTCTAGAACGAAACACAGAAGGGACAGTGCTGTACTGAGTACACGTGCGCTTGATTCTTTGTTTTCTGATGCGTTCCTTAGATGGACAGGTCAGTCTCTGTGATGGAGGCAGCTGTAGCTGCAGGTTTTGCCGTGCTGTTTTCAATACTGGCGGAGATGTCGTGGTCACCTCGGCAAGTGCTGCGGGCTATGAGAGATGGGGCCAAGGAGCAAAGCGAGGTTTCCTGGAATGCTGGCGTGATGATTGTACGATGCATTCCAAAGGGTTTATTTTTTTGTGAGGGGCAAACTGGGTCTGCACAGTGGAATATTCGGTTTGGTAACAGGTTTCCTGTAATCTCTGTAGCAGCCTGGTACCTTCACAGTCGCTTTGGCGATCTGCAAGTATAACAAAAGTGTCATCATGGATGCTTTCTGTCTGTCTGTCTGTCTATCGGTCCGTCTTTCTGTCTGTCTGTACCTCTCTCTCTCATGTGTGTACTTCTATATTCGCGCGCGCACAAACACATACACAGACGCGCGCACATGCACGCACGCACCCACGCACGCACACACACACGGTTTTCTTCCACACACAAGTTCGAGCCATCACCGAGATGCCCGTTCAAGGGTGTTTTTTTTGTCCCTAGAGTTAACATCAGTGCTGACCATGAGCCACAAAGGACATTATTTTAATATTTGCAGAAGCTACCCAACTCTATCCCGAAAATTTCCTTCACAGCAGCCCAGTACTGCTTGTCATTTGTGCTTGTTATGTGAGCAGCTCGTGGTTATTATTGCGCTTGCTTCTTAAATTTGGGAGGCTTGCTTAAATTTGCTTAAATTTGGGTGGCGCTGCTCTTGTGGCGACGTGCTCTCCCCGGGGAGAGCAGCCCGAATTTCACGCAGAGAAATATGTCGTGACTTAAAGTGGTATGAATAAATGAATGAATGAATAAATGCTTTTTATACGAGGTAGTAACAATCTAAAGCCAAGTTGGTGCTCTATTGTGTGTTTTTCACCGTTGAAAAGCTGTTTTAGTAATTATATAACTGATGAAAAAAAACCTAGATCTAAACAATAAGAAATTTTCAAGTCTTGAGGTCTTGTTGGCAAAACATTTTTTCTGACGAAATAGCAACTGAATGCTGCTGAAAATTTAATGGCATATAATCCAAAAGGCGTAATCAATTATAGGAGACAATTTACAATATGATATTCAGTTAACGAAATAAAAATGAAGATATACGGACGACCAATGTGTTTCCTGCATCCATTAATGCACGTATTAGAATCATTCTTAACCTGAAAACCATAATTCCCTTTAATAGAGCATAAAAAGTACTGAATTGAATTAAAACCAGTCTGGTAATGATTCTGGTAATATGTTTTTCTGTAAGTCAGGCGGCTTAATTACTGCAGGCACATATATTTCTAAGATAAGTAAATGCTAACTGTTTAGAAAAGATTTTTTAAAAATTCTGACAAACTAGTAGATCCTGATACTCACTTGGACAGCAGTTATTAAGCTGCAGCCATACCAATCTTTTTGTTTTGAAACCAATACTAGATGGTTTAGTTTAAGGGTTGGAGGGAAAAAAGACACTTATCGTGTGACAGATACCTGGACAGGCAATCATAACTTTAAACCATGAAACATTCACAAAAACGGGTCACGGTGAGGTTAAAACAGTACTCATACGTTGAAAATACGTCAAGGCAAAAAAAAGCTTAAATTGATCAAAAGAATATAAACAATAAACACGAAACTACAAGACATTACAAATACGTGGCATACAATGAGTATACAGAAAAGCGCTATCGTTTATTACAACTTTTCTTCTTACCATATCAGACAGAAAGTTTCGATGCAAAGTTATTTAATTATAAAACACGTAAGGTACCGAACACACGTCCACTATAATGTACAGAATTATGATCATATAGTGAAATTGTCTATGAGAGATAACTCCTGTTGTTTTTACTGATGTTTCTTTCCAGTCTCGTTGAAAAGCTAGCACAATGAAAGAAAGAACACTCAATTTGTTTAGGGTTGAAAGGCATATCAATATTTTGTCTCGTTTCATGACTTCAAAGGCTCGATTGAAAAAAATTGAATACAAAAACGTACAAAATGTACAATGAATTGTTTTGAATGTAGAATGTTTCTTGTTTGGCACACACAAAAAACAGTTAATAGATCATTCTTCTCGGCTAGAGCTCCGAGGTTTATCAATGGGACATTTCTTTTTCGTATGCAACCATTTTTGCCCAACAGAAAAGGCAGCCACATTCCGACTTTACGAATGTCTAAACACGACACCAGAGTGCATGCAGTTTTCTATATAAGTTTTTTCATCTATTCTTACCGGCACGAATAGCCTGTTCTTCCAAAAAGCAGAGCGGGTTATAACGTGTGTGCAAGACATTCTGCGTTCGTGCGACTATCGCAGGGGTGGTTTTCAATACTGATTCATCTCCAGGGGCTAAGCCACTCTTGAACAGTGTTTAGGAGGGTCGACCCCGCTTTGTTGATTATAAATCGCAAATGCAGCGTTCTTAAATCACTAGACTATCCTGTCCTTTAAAAGCAAGATAACGGGAAGAAGTCTTTGATATGATGCCGTCAAAACAGAAGTTCTGTTCGTAGTATATAAGAGCTAAACGTTCTCCAGTGTTGTGCATATTGTGAGTCGTGAAATTTTTTTAAAAAGAGTCTTTTATTTGATGTAAGTATATGGCAGTCTTTTTTGTGTTGGTGTTTTTTTACTTTCAGTCCGCGTGTGCATGAAATTTCGTTAATTTTGTCATCCGCGCACGCGTGCACCTGCGTGTACGTATGTATGTATGCGTGTATGTATGTATGTGCGTATGTATGTATGTATGTATGTATGTATGTATGTATGTATGTATGTATGTATGTATGTATGTATGTATGCATGTATGTATGTATGTATGTATGCATGCATGCATGTATGTATGCATGTATGTATATATGTATGTATGTATGTATGTATGTATGTATGCATGTATGTATGTGTGTTTATTTTTTTTCTTCTTTTATTTTGGTGATAATGGAATAAGCACTCATGTGCGTTTTTAGCTCCTGTGTGGATGCAGTTTTATCAATTCTATTCTACCGGCACACAATGGCCTACTCTTCCGAATAGCGAAACGGGTTTTAACGTGTGCGCAAGATGTTCTGCGTGCGTCGCACTCGGGACCTCGGTTTATAGTCTCATCCGAAGGACTTTTGGGGGGGGAGTGGAGTCTGCACTGATGTTAAGTCCAGGGGGAAAATGCTCTTGAAGGAGATTCGAACCCGGGTCAGCAGATCACGAGCGCAATGCGTATCACTCTAACCACTAGCGTGTGTTTCTTAAGACCTATGCCTTTCTAGAAACCATAACTTAACCATTATGGATATGCTTACCACCATTCCAAATGTTTTCATTCCAACAAGTGATCATAATACCCCGAATAACCCTGGAAGGCATTGCCATTTAATGCAAAATTTTCTAAACTGGATAAACAAGTAAAAAAAGAAAGCATCTCGTTGAGAATTTGTTGATGCGCTCTTACGTTTATTACATTGCCGATTTTTCTGGAACGAGCTAGTGGATTCACTAGCAAAACGAAGTGTGTACAAATGTAAAACTGAGGCGATGGTTTTTCACCTGAGATTATCATCATACGGAACAAGTGCGATATTTCGAAACAAACCTACTTGACTCTAGCTCATCAATTCATTTCTATCTGTCCCGTAGTCTGACGACCGTGGGGGCACCCTCAAAGACTCAACAACCAGTTCCCTCCATTCCTCTCTCTGTTCTGCCTTTCTCAGGGTTTTGTTGAGTTCTAGGCCTGTCCATTCGCTGATGTTATCCTCCCAGCTCTTCCTTGGTCTGCCTCTTCTTCTTCCTCCTTGGACAGTGCCTTGTAAAACTGTCTTTGCAAGTCCTTTGGATCTTGTGACATGCCCATATCATTTAAGTTTACGCTTTTTCACGATCATTAGAAGGTTCTCATAGGGTCCAATGGTTTGCTGGATTCTGTTATGCACGCTTTCGTTGCTTATGTGGTCTTTGTAGGAGATGCCAAGGAGTCTCCGAAAGCATCTCATCTCCACCGCCTGTACTCTTCTCTCCAAATCTGCAGTCAGGGTCCATGATTCACAGGCATACAGAAATATGGATATTACGGATTAAAAACAATTCTGATTGCCATGTCTTCTTATGGAACAGGTATAGCATGTTTGAACCTGGTGTCTAATGTTTAAGGTATCGACCCATTAGAAAACTTAACCATTCTTCATTGTGTTGTCATGAGTCACTCTGGTTTTTTGCATGCTCATTCTTTTTCTATCTTTTTATGCTGGTTAATTAGTCTGCTTGTGTGTGTGTGCTTGTTTGACTTCCTCTTTACGTATTCGCGTTAGTATCTTCTTGTAAGTGATTAACACCAAAAATATAAAACACGAATGTCAACATTCTGATGTTATTTGATTTTTAATAATTTCTTTTCATCACAGGATCCTTAAAGCATCCATGTTAACGTTGCTGTTTTACTGGGCACAATATCAGCTTTTAGTCTGGTGTTTCTATGCCTCTTCTGTCCTGTGTGTGATTCATGTTATATATTTTTTTGACAAATAAAAACCGTTTAAAGCAATGTATTCTGAATTTGTTTTGAATCTCAATTGAGAGTCTTCTTTGTCCTTGTGCCTTGGTTATGTCTAAATGTTTAGAACATACAAAATTAAAAGGTACCATGCATATATAAAAAAATACAATCCATTATTCGTAACTCATTGAATGTACAGTGATGGCATAACTTATAAAAGAACATGGTAATACATGTATGTGCAAAAATACAAAAATGTTCATGAAATATTTTATGACTTTAAGCAATATGTAATGTCGATTGGTAAACTAGTTTCCTATCCAATAGTAAGAACTTTTTAAATGTAATATCTATCTATCTATCTATCTATCTATCTATCTATCTATCTATCTATCTATCTATCTATCTATCTATCTATCTATCTATCTATCTATCTGTCTGTCTGTCTGTCTGTCTATCTATCTATCTATCTATCTATCTATCTCTCTCTCTCTCTCTCTCTCTCTCTCTCTCTCTTTATATATATATATATATACATAAAAGAGTACAAATCTTTCCTTGTAGTGCTTTACAAGCCAACAAATGTAGGTATTCAAGATTGATGGTCAAAAGAGATAAACTTATTTCGTGTGCACTATAAATAATCTCCTTGTTTGTTTTATTTTTCATCTTAAGTGTCTGGGATCACTTTAAGCAAGCCAAAAGAAAGGATCCTCTTAGCAGTCACAACATAGAAATAAAACACACACTTGAGGGTGTGCATAAACACGCACGCACACACGCACGCACGCACGCACGCACGCACGCACGCACGCACGCACACACACACACACACACACACACACCACATACGGATTGCGTTGACAGTGCAAGATCTTAAACTTGATTCACATATATTGTGTTGATTTTTTCCATTCTTTGGGAAATATAAAATGAAACAAAGTACCACAGGCGCCGTTTATGCATTCTCCAAAATTTGAAAATAATTGAAACGAAATAAAAATGTGTATCCCTATAAATCTTTAACGAACAGTTTGTGAGACAATAAGTGGTTTAAACAATACTTTGATTTTATTCAGATCGACAAGAACACTAAATACAAAACAAATCACGCAAAAACTGAAACGATCAAAAGTTGTATCTAAATAATCAACAGAAGAACTCTCAAAGGAACAATAGTAAAGGGATATAAACATTAAAAAACAACAACCATGCTCAAACATAACACAACCGATGTAAAACAGTTCTAAAAATAACAAGGTGAAAATAACTTACAACCAGACAGAAAAAGATAATAAAATGTAAAAAAACTATAGAAAAATAGGTCTTAGAGAGAGAGCGGAAGAGAGAGAGAGAGAGAGGGAAAGAGAGAGAGGAGAGGAGAGAGAGAGAGAGAGAGAGAGAGAGAGAGAGAGAGAGGAAGACAGAAAGAGAGAGAGGAAGAGAGAGAGAGGAAGAGAGAGACAGAGAGACAGAGAGAGAGAGAGACAGACGAGAGACAGAGAGACAGAGAGATTCTGACACAGAGACACAGAAATACGACACCCGCTTACCCTTCAATCACAACGACCATCTGTCCCCGGCACTTTCTCAGTCACACTCCGCCCAGGTCACCAACGTCGCTTCCTCGAGAGTAACTTACGCTTAAAATGTCCTCCCTCGGCGCTAGTTTTTGCCCTCTGGTGAGACGCTAGCCAGAAAACAAGACTCGCTTCTGTCAACAGGTAAGCTGAAAAAGTCACAGAGGCAGGAGTCCCGCTTCCGATCGATTCGAACAGCATTAATCCGAAGGGCGCACGACGCGAAAGTTTAGCAGCCATTCTGCTCACACCGGTACACGCTGCCTTTTCGAGGCGTGGTCGTCCCGCAATCCACATCCATACATACATATATACATACATACATACATACATCCATACATACATGCACACATCCGAAGCTGGTGTCTTGTGCAACGATTTTTCTTCCTACCATAGTTCTTTTTGATTTCTTAGTTTTTGTGAAGATACTTCCCTCTATTTCCCACACATTTAAAAAAAAAAAAGAAGGATTTATGTGTGTGTATTCTACAGCGAAGTAGTAGAAAACAGACCAGCCTGGAAACAAAAACCCACCTGTCGATCAACGTGTCCTTTTTGTCCTTCCCTTGTCATTCCCATTGACCATCTGAGTCAAGGACTGATGGTGATGATCATGATGACGATGACAACGACGACGATAATGATAATGATAATGATGGCGGTGTGGTGTGATGATGGCAACGATGACAATGATGATGATGACGCTGACGATGGTCGTCTCAAAACTCCCTCACTTTGGATGTTAGTCGGAGTATCTAACCAGAAATGTAAACCTGGTATTAATTGCAACATTAGTAGAAAGGAGTCTAGGAGGTAGAGTGCAAAAGATGAGAAAGATAAACACAAACAGAGCAGATGAAGAAGGAAGAAGAAGAAGAAGATGAGAAGAAAGAAGAAGAAGAA
The DNA here is from genome assembly GCA_028751875.1 of Rapana venosa. NCBI lineage: Eukaryota > Metazoa > Mollusca > Gastropoda > Neogastropoda > Muricidae > Rapana > Rapana venosa. Next base: position 56,752,544 of record CM054143.1, on the reverse strand, counting down.
GAAGAAGAAGAAGAAGAAGAAGAAGAAGAAGAAGGAGGAGGAGGAGGAAGGAGGAGGAAGAGAAGGAAGAAGAAGAAAAAAACAATAATAACTACAACATTAGCAACAATAATATCCAGAGGAAGAAGAAGAGGAAGACAATGAAGACGACGACGAATGAGAAGAAGGAGAAGAAGATGATGATGATACCATAAGGAGGAAGTCAACTCCTACGACGATGATGGCGGTGCTGATGACAATGACAACAAAATAAAAAGGTAGCAAAGATGATTATCAGAAAGAAAGAGAAGGACATAACCACCACACGCTTGGACAGAGAAAGGACAGATTAGGACATCATTATTGGTGTTAACCGCAACAGACTCAACCTCTTTATATCAGATTTTACAACTACTGGTTCCCGTGACGTGTTTTATTCTTCTTTCTTTTGTCCTAGCAAGATTTGTATTGAACAGAGCATGTCACATGTATAAACAACAAACATCAGCAGCATAGCAGCAACAAGATTAACTAAAAACGCATCTTAGTATGACTGGTGGACAGAACAGATGTGGCCCCATGGTAATGCTAAGCACTGCTATTCATTCTTACATAAAGGACGGAATTTAGAAGAAAAATGTTTCAAACAGGCAAACAAACAGCAATAAGCACAGAGTCAACCAGATAATCGGACAAAAACTTAACAAATGCATATCAACAAGCATGAACATACTGAAGCAAACATCCAAAAAAGTAACCACGCAAACAACAAAACAAGCAAGCAAACAGACAACAGCAGATGAATAGAGAGACAAACCCTACATGAAAAAGACCACGCATCGTATGTAAGATCACGAGGCCATTTCAAACTCAGAGTCGTTAACTATTTTGCAATCAGACATACTCAAAGTAACCGTATCAAGCATGTCACGCCTGGCAGGTGCACATTCACAGCTGGGTGAATGGGGGACTGTACTGAAGCAAAGACCAACGAACGGTCACCCATCCACGAGGTAAGTTCGTTCTTCAGATTTTACGCCTTTTCACTATCAGTGATATTAGACGAGCGTACCACCCTCAACGCTGCTTAACCTTAGAATGGGAGAGCAAGTGCTCTGACCACTGAGCTATATACTGTTCCATAGTATACCACGTACTTTTATAATGCTTCTATGATGGTAGTGCACTATCTTTTCGTAAAATACACACAAAGTGCTCTCATATGCAGTATTTGTATCCAAAAGAAAAGAGAAGTCAGAAAAATAAATCTACAAATCTTTAGAGCAATTTCCTCCAACTTTCTTAGTGCAAGGTAGCAGAAAAAAACCGATACTTTTTCAATGACAGAGTAAACCAAAACAAATGTATCACTTGTACATCCAATATGAATGGTAACAGAATCATAAACAACGACAATACCTTATTGACTTTCGTTAATTCAGCAAGTGCTCCATGATGATGATGATGATGATGATGATGATGATGATGATGATGACGATGATGATGGTGGGGGTGGTAGTGTGTGTATGTGTGTGTGTGCACGTGTGTGTGTGTGCGCGCGCGCGCGCGGCGTGTGTGTGTGTATGTGCGTGCGCGCGCGTGTGTATCGTGCGTGTGTGCGGGTATGATTTTTTTAAAGACGTCTAATCGATTTGTGAGAGACATGTACTGCGCTTTATGTTAATTACTTCTTAAATTTTCCCTATAAAGTCAAAAGATTTTTGTTTTCATTTTATTAAAAGTTAAAGGCGGCATATATTTGAACTTCAAATTCCTCTCACAAAGCGGGGAAAATAACAAAACTGAAAGAGAGAGAGGGGGGGGGGTGAAGGGAGAGAGAGAGATAGATACAGACAGACAGACAAGACGCAATCAGGAGAAAAAGAAGAAGAAGAAGAGAAGAAGAAGAAGAAGAAGAGAGAGAGAGAGACAGAGAGAGAGAGACAGAGACAGAGACAGAGACAGATAGACAGAGAACAGAGAGACAGTCGAGAGAGACAGCGAGACAGAGAAAGACAGAGATACAGCAAACAGAAGACGAGGACAGAGACAGAGAAGAGAACAGAGACAGAAATACAGAGACAGAGAGACACAGACAGAGCAGGACAAGACCAGACGGGCAGACAGAGGAGAACTAAAACACAGCCAGCTAACATTGCAGGAAAGAGGCAGCGTCACGAGGAAGAAGACAACACACCTTTTGCAATCACAGTGACAATGTGATTCCGTTCCTTTTTTTTAAACTTTTGATTTAATCCGCCTTTGAGAAGTACAGAATAATAGGAAAAAAGACGTTAAATTTTTTCTGTTGAGAGTCAATGTGAATTCTAGACATCATTGTGACTTCCTTGGCAAAACAGCAAAAAGGAAGAAGTCAACACACCTTTCTGCGAGTTTTACGCCATTTTCTCGTCTATGTTCTTTTTTATGTCAGGTAGGGTAAGTGAATGTCGGACAAATGACTTTTATTTTTTTCTTTTAATATATCTATATATTATACTATCTTGCAATATCATAAATTAACATACACACACATTAATATATATATATATATTTATCGTATATTATATATATATTTATTATATATATCATAAGTATAATTTATAGTACACAACTCATTCTATTATATATATATATATATATATATATTATATATATATAATATATATATATAAATGTTATTATATTATGAAATAATATATAGAGAATATATACATATAAATATATATATATACACTAATAATATAATAATAATAATATATATATCATAATAATAATAATAATAATAATAATAATAATTATAATAATAATAATAATAATAATTATTATTATTATTATAATGTATAAAATTTATATAGCGCTGAATCTTGTAAAGCAACAAATTAAAGCGCACAGATGACTTTCAAAATTTTTAAATTTTATTTATGCGTGTGTATGCGGTTTTGTAAATTTTGTCCTGTTCCCACCGGCACACAATGGCCTACTCTTTCGAAAAGCGGATAGGATTTAACATGTGCGCAAGATGTTTTGCATGCGTTCGAACACGGGGCCTCGGTTTATAGTCTCATCCGAAGGACTCTGACATTCAGTTCGATTTTTTGGTCAAACTGGGAAGAAAAGGCGAGGCTGGGAATCGAACCCAGAACCTCACGGTTTACTTGTTGGCAGGCAAACGTCTTAACCATCCTGCCACCTTTACCTTCACCTTACATCACATCTATCTATCTATCTATCTATCTATCTATCTATCTATCTATCTATCTATCTATCTATCTATCTATCTATCTATATCTATCTATCTATCTATCTATCTATCTATCATCTATCTATCTATCTATCTATCTATCATCTATACTTGGGAAGGTCTTCTAACAAAAGTTAATGCTTGCCAAAGGACATGATGGAAAGTGCATGCTTTCCCGGAAGATCTGATCAAAAATACCAAGCAATCTAACAGGAAACAGCTCACATTTCTTTTTTATTCTTCCTGTTTTGTTCTCAAACAGAACTCTTGAGGTTCACAAATGGCGAAATTTTGCATATACGACTATTTTTTGCCCGCCATAAGGGTAGCCACAATCAGACTTCGGGGATAAGCTCATCTTTTGAAATAAAAGGAGGTAAAGGTAAAGGAGTCCCATAACCTATAAGGTTCGTAGGGGAGCGAGGCGTCAGAGACCTCACTTCTCTAGGGCCAGCATATTGAGGGCGGCGCCCATCTCCTCTCCCTCGCTGCTTTACCTTCCTTGATCCTAAAGAGGGCAGGTACCCATTTACAGCTGGGGGAACTGGGGGAACTGTACTGAAGCCAAGGCGCGCAAACGGTCACCCATCCAACTGGTAACCACGCTCGACGCTGCTTAACTTGACTGGGGGAAAGCGAGTGCTCCGACCACTAAGTTATCCCGTTCCCTTAAATAAAAACAAAACGAAATATTAAAAAACCCCCATTTAAGTCAGATTGTTGCGCAGAGCAGCTAGCGATGGCACGAGGAACTCAGCAGCCAGGTGCGCGTGGCGTCAAAACAAATTCAACAGGTGTGTCAGCGTTGCCAGACGACCAGCTTCTGACGTCTGCGTCACACTGTACAATCTTGTCCGTAGCAAAAGATGCTGATACACTACAGGTCGATACAATGCCTGCCTTGCCTTGCTTTGCCTTGTCCTTGCCTTGCCAGCTTGTGTGCCTGCGTGTGTGCGTACGTGTGTGCTTGGGTGTGTTGTCTTATGTGGAAAATTCCTGCAGGTATCAGCTGGGATTTTTGTTTTGTTGTGTTTTGTTGTTGTGTTACGTACTGCTTGCTAAAGTGAAATCGATCCTGTGCAGAAGACAGGGTGTGGGGAGAGGCCTTGTGATGGGCAGAGGACAGCAGAAAGAGAGAAGGGGGAAGGAGAGAGTGAGGGAAGAAGGAAGGGAGAGGGTGAGAGTAGAGAGATGGGGAAGGGCAGAGATAGATAGATAGATAGATAGATAGAAAGAGAGAGACAATGACAAGAGACAATGAGAGAGAGAGAGAGAGAAAGAGACAGACAGACAGACAGATATACAGACAGACAGACAGGCAGTCACACACACAGGCACACAGATCGACAAACGTATGATAGGACAGTGAAAACAGAGAAGAAAATATGCATACATGGGATGGTAAAAATGAAAATAAAGGATATGTCTCGAGGCAAAAACAATACTGATCATTGTCACAGAGAGAGAGAGAAAGAGAGAGAGAGACAGACAGACAGACAGACAAACAGACAGACAAACAAACAGACAGACAGCGAAAAAGAGATACAGAGACAGACAGAGATAGAGATAGACAGACAGACAGAGACATGTACAGGCGGAAAAACAGAAAAAAATATAGAAACACCAGAAAGTAAAGAGGAAACAAGAAGCAGACAAGTAGTGTATTATTTTAGAGTTAGGAGGGTTTTCATGTTGACAAAAATGATGTCATCTGTCGATCAGAGCACAGCGATGAAAAGACCACCAAAAAAATAAATAGCGCACATTTTTGAATAACAATGACTAACAAATCAGAACATTATCAAAAGCGAGAAGGAGAGAGAGAGAGAGAGAGAGAGAGAGAGAGAGAGAGACAGGCAGACAGACGGACAGACCGAGACCGAGAGAGAGACTGAGAGACAGAGAGATAGAGAGATAGAGAGACTGAGAGATAGAGAGAGAGACTGAGAGACAGAGACAGACAGACAGAGAGGGATACAGAGACAGAGAGATAGACTGAGAGAGACAGCAGTAGGGGGGAAGGGAAACTCAACCAAAAGAAAAACATCCCCTTCCCCCAGAAAAAACAGGAAAATATAGAACACACACACACACACACACCACACACCACACACACACACACACACACACACACACACACACACACACACACACACACACACACACACACCCCTACGCATCCCCCTGCCCTCCCCTTTCCCCCCCAACCCGCCACATACACACACCTAACGAACTCTTTGGCATTTCACTGATCAATGTTTAGCTAGGTGCAAACCTCATCAGACATGCCATCAGTGATACTCTAAAGAAAATTCAATGCACTCTGAGTGATCTGCCTGGCTGGAAGAATCAAAGCTTGCACTTCCATAAGCTTTCCCCTCTGATTGGTCAATTTTAACATTCTGTCGTCTGTCATCCCGAGTGCAGTCATATCTGATTGATCTCACATCCTCTTTCCATACACCTCTTGTCTTTGAGGTGCGTTTTAGTATTTGGAATCTAATTTTATTCAAGAAAAAATATTTTCTAAACGTTTATTGGAAAAAATATCCAACTGTGTTGAGATTTATTCTCTTTTTAATTGTAACAAAACACTATTTACTTATTAGGTCATTTTCTGCCAATGATATTAACAATGTTTTACTTTGGTTTTATTAATAAGATTACTATTTAACAACGCCTCCGTTTCATTTTTACTTATACTTTTTGTTCTTGCGTTCGCTTTTACCGAAATGTTAGTTAGTTGTTGATGCATTAACTATACTCCTTTCGTGACAATTTCGATGATTGTTCCTTGATTGTTCCTTAAAATTAGATCAGACAGTATTTTCTGTTTTGAGTTACTTACATTCAATAGGTGACTCTGCCGTGCACTTCTACTGGAATTTTGAAATAAACTTTGCTTTGCCGTGCCTTGCCTTGGTTTGTTTTGCCTTAACTTACCTTACCTTGCCTTTCCTTGCCTTGCATTACCTTGCCTTGCCTTACATTACCTTACCTTGCCTTGCCTTCCATTACCTTGCCTTGCCTTACATTTCCTTACCTTGCCTTGCCTTGCCTTGCATTACCTTGCCTTTCTTTGCCTTGCTTTACCTTGCCTTGCCGCTACACGTTTTCTTTCTTTCTTCTATGTACACGCGGAGCAGGCATTGCCATGTTTGTGCTGTAAAGTATGCTATGAATCATAACATTGTGAGATATAATATTTCATATAATATCCGCTCTTACTGATATCGTGACCGGCAGCGATTACAACCTGGGCCGCACTATTGATTGTAACGACAGAACATTGGTGGTCTGCGGGTAACACAAGCGTCCAGAAAAAGAGAGGTCACGGGTTTGATCCCCGTTTGAATCCGAACTTGTCCCCTTATTTACAAAATCTTAAGTGGTGCTAGACTTTTGGATGAGCCGATCAACCAAGGTCCCGTGCACAGCACGCATTCAGTGCGCATAAAAGGATCTACAGCAAAATAGTTGTCTTTGACAAAATCCTGTGAAAAAGCCGCTCTTAAAGGGACATTGTATTGTATACCCCTTTATGTTACGCTCTACACACAGCGCCTGGGCTTTATCACAGTTGTTGATTAAACCAGTGACGCTGGGGGCAACAGCAAAGTGCGAGGCTGTATGATCAGTGACTTTCCCACCCATGCAATTCCACTTTTCAGCTTAGTCTTTAATGATCAACTATGACTCTCTGACTAGGAGGCTTGACTTGCACAGTCCTTAATATGTGCCGGAACCCTGGAGGATAGTTGGCCTTTAGAGAACATCTCCAACGCTGACTGCCCTTATGTCTCTCCCCAAAAGTCCTTCGGATGAGATAATAAGCCGAGGCCCCGTGTGCGAACGCACGCAGAACATCTTGCGCACACGTTAAATCCTGTTCCGCTTTTCGTAAGAGTAGGCCATTGTGTGCCGGTGGGAACAGATGACAGAATTTACAAAACCGCATACACACGGGGACTGGATTTTTAAAAAAGCACATGGGTGCTTATTCCATTATCCTCGATATAATAGAATAAATAAATAAATAAAATAAATAATATGTCTGCTTGGCCGAGAGAGTGGGGGTTGTGCTGTGGGCAAGGCATCTCCTCATAATCAAATTGCTGTCCAGTTTCCGGAACACAGCAGCAGCTGCCTCCTCTGCTGTTTTGGAGGTCATCGTCGAACACGACGGACAAATTATATATATGTATATAAAAACCAATAGTCAAGGCAGATTTTTTGTTTTTCTGTCTGCATGTGTAATTGTTTCCCTATCAGAGTGGCTTTTTCCTACAGAATTTTGCCAGGGAAAACTCCCTTGTTGCCGTGCTGTTGTCCTCTGACGTGCGCTAAATAGTTATGTGTAATACACGGGACCTCGTTTTGTCGTCTCATCCGAAAAACTAGCGCCCATACCACCACACATGGTCTAGTGGATGGCGGAAAAGTTTCTGGTTCAAATGGGGATCGAACCACTACACACTTCGAACCGGGACTTTTCACTTTCCAGGCAGGTGCTTTGCCTCTAGACCATCGATCCACAGATATACAGATTGAGAAAAAAAATGGGGAGCACTGGTAAAGCACTCTCGTTAAGAAGAGGAGCCTGAATTTCGCACAGGGATATTTACAATTGTTAAAAGAACAATACAATGGAAAAGAATAGAATGTAGAACAAAAGACTAGTATAAAACACAACACTGGATCAAATTAGCAAATATGTTGCGCATGACACACGCTTTAAGTGGTATATGGGATATGTTTTCCTCTCATATACTAACTACACATCATTTTACATATCTAAAAAAATGCAGTGCATGTATGCTGTGTTTTCGATCTGTTGCAGGGTATCATCGATGGAAATAACAGTGCCGACATTTCATGAAAGCATTACGAGCCATTGTATCAGACCAGGGATCCAAGCCAGAAGAAGTATGCAGGACTGCACAGACAATAACAGCACTGTCAAAACTAAACACCATCTGGCGAGATAAAAATATCTCACTTATCTCCAAGATCAGACTAATGCGCTCCCTTGTCATATCCATATTTCTGTATGCCTGTGAATCATGGACCCTGACGCAGATTTGGAGAAAATACAGGCGGTGGAGAGAGATCTTTTGGAGACTCCTTGGGATCTCCTAACAAAAACCACATAAGCAACGAAAGCGTGCATAACAGAATCCAGCAAACCATTGGACCCTATGAGAAAACCCTTTTAACGATCGTGAAAAAGCGTAAACTTAAATGTATGGGCATGCACAAGATCCAAAGGACTTGCAAAGACAGTTTTACAAGGCACTGTCCAAGGAGGAAGAAGAAGAGGCAGACCAAGGAAGAGCTGGGAGGATAACATCAGCGAATGGACAGGCCTAGAACTCAACAAAACCCTGATAAAGGCAGAACAGAAAGAGGAATGGAGGGAACTGGTTGTTGAGTCTTTGAGGGTGCCCCCACGGTCGGCAGACTACGGGACAGATAGATAGATACGAGCTGACAGGTGGTCCAGACACAAGGCGTTTGAACAATGATCAGCTCTTCCAGCTGTATCCATCCATGTATAGCTGCCTTCTTCAAAAACAAGTTTATCACTTCTTTAGACAATATATTTCTTAGTTGATGTACTCCCACCCCTCTGCCCTCCCATGACCCATGTCGACAAGATGTGTAACAGGAAAGTCAGCATACAAATTAGGCGTCAGATTAGTATCATATAAACAGAATTCTCTGCCTGCATTTTTTGATAATGGTCGTTTTATTCATTTTTGTCTGTCTGACATCTCTCTCTCTGTGTCTGTCTCTGTCTCTCTCTGTGTCTGTCTGTCTGCCTCTCTCTCTGTGTCTCTGTGTCTTTCTGTCTGTCTGTCACTCTCTATCTATCTATCTATCTATCTATCTATCTATCTATCTATCTATCTATCTATCTATCTATCTATCCATCTATCTATCTATCTATCTACTATCTCTCTCTCTCTCTTCTCTCTCTCTCTCTCTCTCTCTCTCTCTCTCTCTCTCTCCTCGTCCCTCTCCCCTCTCCCGGACATTCCACACACCACACGCTCTTTATCAGTCACCTGGGGAAAAAATAATGTGTCGTTAACTGCTTTATGTCCTCACATGCTCAGGAACAGTCTGACATGGCCTTGCTTCAAGGAAATAACCACAGGGTCAACTGACAAGAATAAAAACCCGTGAACGAATAAATCGAACCTCAAACACATTTCCGTGGACATACTCCGTCAGTTTTACTGCTCGGGTATAAACACGCCCGTTATTAGTTAAGTGTGTAAATATGCTTTTTAAAAAGACAGTGTAGTATGCGAATCTCTCTCTCTCTGTGTATATGTCTGACCATCTCTCTCTCTCTCTCTCTCTCTCTCTCTCTCTCTCTCTCTCTCTCTCTGTCGCTCTCTCTGTATGTCTGACCATCTCTCTCTCTCTCTCTCTCTCTCTCTCTCTCTCTCTCTCTCTCTCTCTCTGTGTCGCTCTCTCTGTATGTCTGACTCTGTCTCTCTCTCCCTCTCTCTCTCTCTCTCTCTCTCTCTCTCTCTCTCTCTCTCTCTCTCTCTCTCTCCTCAACATGTTCAATGTCTATACCCACTTCCAAAAAACATGGACTCGCGGTTTCATTAGAAAAGATGGCCAAAATGTGAAATTATCTGCCCAAGATATGTCCTGCTTTTCTTTCCTTCATCTGTAAACTTGACTATGCATTCAAAAGCCATTCTCGTCGCTATTCAAACACGGAAATATCTCTGTTTAAATCGGGTGATAAATCCCAACTATCAAACTCCTTGCCGAAGTCTGATGTTCTTGGTCTGACTTGTCAGGCCCTTTTAACGGCAGCGCAACGCCTTTTCGCTCATATGACAGACAACATCAGTTGCTATCTGAGCGTTCGACGAAGAAGAAGCAGAAACTATATAGTTTATTTTCAGTTCTATCCATTTTGTCTACACATAAGGAAAATACATGTGTGTGTTTTTGTGTGTGCGTGCGTGCGTGCGCGTGTGTGTGAGTGTGTGTATGTGTGTGTGAGAGAGTGGGTGGGGGCCATCATCAACTTTACGTCTCTCTTCACAAAACAGTGCTATTAGACATGAAGGAAAAGCCGGTGGACGGATCTATCTAAGTTTTGTGTGTGCAGTGTGTCCCAATTGTATGAGGGCGCGCGTGTGCAAGCACAGATTAGAGCTAGTCTCTGTGGATATGTGTGTATTCATGTGTACGTGCGTGCATGCACACATTGGACGAGTATGTATGAGCAAGCGTAAAAGAGAGAGAGACAGAGAGAGACAGAGAGAGAGAGAGGTAGTGAGAGAGAGGGAGAGACAGAGACAGAGAGAGACAGAGAGAGAGAGAGGTAGTGAGAGAGAGGGAGAGACAGAGACAGAGAGAGACACAGAGAGAGAGAGGTAGTGAGAGAGAGGGAGAGACAGAGACAGAGAGAGACACAGAGAGAGAGAGGTAGTGAGAGAGAGGGAGAGACAGAGACAGAGAGAGACAGGAGAGAGAGAGAGGTAGTGAGAGAGAGGGAGAGACAGAGACAGACAGAGAGAGAGAGAGGTAGTGAGAGAGAGGGAGAGACAGAGACAGAGAGAGACAGAGAGAGAGAGAGGTAGTGAGAGAGAGGGAGAGACAGAGACAGAGAGAGACAGAGAGAGAGAGAGGTAGTGAGAGAGAGGGAGAGACAGAGACAGAGAGAGACAGAGAGAGAGAGAGGTAGTGAGAGAGAGGGAGAGACAGAGACAGAGAGAGACAGAGAGAGAGAGAGGTAGTGAGAGAGAGGGAGAGACAGAGACAGAGAGAGACAGAGAGAGGAGGTAGTGAGAGAGAGGGAGAGACAGAGACAGAGAGAGACAGAGAGAGAGAGAGGTAGTGAGAGAGAGGGAGACAGAGACAGAGAGAGAGAGAGAGAGAGAGGTAGTGGAGAGAGGGAGAGACAGAGACAGAGAGAGACAGAGAGAGACAGAGAGAGAGAGAGAGACAGAGAGAGAAGGGGCACACAAGTGTGTCTGTGTGCGTTTGCAAATGTGTGTGGTGTGTGTGTGTGTGTGTGTGTGTGGTGTGTTGTGCGCGCGCGCGCGCGTGCGTGTGTGTTTGTGAAGTGAAGTGAAGTCAAGTCAAAATGTTATCATCCCATGAAGGGCAATTACAGTACTGACAAGCACATTGACATATATCATAATCTCGAAAGACACAAAAAAGCTACAATTCATATTGGTTTAAACATTCCAAGACAACTTCAAATAAGAATATCAAGCGCGCGCACACACACACACACACACACCACACACACACACACACAGAACACACACACACACACACACACACACACACACACACACACACACACACACACACACAACACACATTGCACTCGTGGTATACTGACCCGGGTTCGAATCTCGTTCAAGAGGACTTTTCCTCTGGAGTTAACATCAGTGCCGACTCCACTGACCCCCAAAATCCTTCGGATGGGACCATACACCCACGTCCTGTGTGCAAACGCACGCAGAACATCTTTTGCACACGCTAAAACCCGTTCCGCATTTGGGAGGAGTAGGCCATTGTGTGCCTGGGAGTACGGATGACAAAATTTACAAAACTGCATATAAAAGGGAACTAGATGTAAAAAAGCACACTAGTGCTTATTCTATTATCCTCGAAATAAAAAAGAATAATACAAATAACACACACACACCAATGTAGGAGTACAGTGTTATAAAAAAGAAACCATTGACTAGAAAGACATATAAACTTATCATTTACACAAGCACGCATCCACGCACGCACAACTCACACACACATGCGCGCTTGCGCTTGTGTGGACAAATGCAAACATGTGACTAGGTGGGCCTGCATGCATGCATGCGTTTGTGCGTGCGTACATGCATGCATATGAGTGTGTACATGTGCTTGTATGAGTAAGTGCGTGTGTGTATTTGTGTGTGTACACGCGATCATGAGCGTGCAAGCATGCGCGCGTGCGTGTGTGTGTATGCTTGTGTGCGTGAGTGTTTATTTACAACTGTATTCAGAACCTGCGTGAATAAACAACGAGATTTTCAACTTCATGTTTTATATTAGCACACCAATAGGAATAAGAATAACTCTATGGAAAAAAAGGAAAAAAGGAAAGAAAATCTCTTTATTCAACTTTGTTTCATTATACTACTTTAAAAATATGAATTTTAAAAAAATATTCACGCCAAAACGTAAAGAAACTGTCAAATTTTGTGAATGATCGATGACATTTTGTCATTGCATATAAGTGCTAGACATCTTTTCTATTGCCTGAGCACGATATAAACTCTGAGCTTGTTAATGCTGTATGTTATTGCTTTGTGTTGTTGGAGTGTACTGTCTGTGCTGGGAATTAAGTCATGTTAAAACAGAATGTTATGAAACATAGCTCAACGAACACACACACACACACACTCACACACACACACACACACACACACACAACACACACACACACACACACAACACACACACACACACACACACACACACACACACACACACACACACACACACATACACATACACACGCAGGATTACAGCGGATGGCGAGACACTGCTTGAAGTAACAAGGATGACAATGTTGTTGCATTACGCTGGGAGACTCGCTCAGTAACACTGGTGGTTACGTGAGGACATAGGCCACGTAACCTATCTAACAGACACAGAAGGACGTTTGCCTGTCGTGTGCTCTTCGCGTGTGCTGTGGCTTTATAGGCCGTGTGACGGACCATCGACCACACCCGATTCTCACGTTGTTGTTGTTGTTGTTGTTGTTGTTGTTGTTACTGTTGTGTATTTGTTTGTTTGTGTGTGTGTGTGTGTGTGTGTGTGTGTGTGTGTGTGTGTGTGTGTGTGTGTGTGTGTGTGTGTGTGATATTACTTGCTTCTGCCGGGAAGGTAAAAGAGGGGTGGGGGAATGGGGAGGGAGATGTTGAAAGGAAAGAAAGTATTACAGGAGAGAGAGAGAGAGAGAGAGAGAGAGAGAGAGAGAGAGAGAGAGAGAGGGAGAGAACACTGAACACTGAACAGGTTTAATGTACATTGGCCTTTGGCCACAATACATACAGTGGGCAAGGCTAAAAGGCAAGTGAAGGAAACAAAATGCAAAAAGAGATCGTCACATTTTCCATCTAAGCCAGCTCTCCTGGTAGCATCACACCAAGTACATTATCCAGAGAGAGAAAGAGAGTCTGACAAACACACACCTTTATACACATACACACTAACACTGAGGCAAAATGGAAAAGACTTAGAAAGGACCGTACCCACACGTACGCGAGTATGTGTGTGTGAGTGAGAGAGTGAGTGAGTGAGGGAGTGTGTGTGTATGTGTGTGTGTGCTCTCTCTCTCTCGAGCGCATGTGTGTGTGTGTGCGTGTGTGCATATATGTGTGTGAGTGAAAAAGAGAGAAAGAGAGAGAGAGAGAGAGGGGGGGGGGAGGAGGAGGAAAGAGAGGGCGGAGAGAGAGGTGTGTGAAAGCGTGTGTGTGTGTGTGTGTGTGTGTGTGTGTGTGTGTGTGTGTGTGTGTTGTGTGTGTGTGTGTGTGACTGTGTGTGTGTTTGAGAGAGAGAGAGAGAGAGAGAGAGAGAGAGAGAAAGAGGAGAGAGAGGAGAGAGAGAGAGAGAGGAGAGAGGAGAAAGAGAGAGAGAGAGAGAGAGAAACAGACAGACAGACAGGCAGACAGACAGAGACAGCCAGCCAGCCAGAAAAAGTCACATACAGAGACAGACAGAGATAGAAAGAATACCACGTTTTCCTTTCATCATCCCTTTGTATGAACACCTGGTTTCATCACATCCTTGTCATCTTTTCGTAATTACATACGGTTGAGTTCTCTACTGATCATGCCTTTGTCACTAAACCTGGCTTCATCGTCTGCCAATACCTACACTCAAAACCCCTCTCACCTTCCAATCCGTACTGGTCACGACAAACGAGCCTCTTGAGAGCCACGGCATGGGGCCGATGAAGTTCCTGATCGATATATTTTTAGTTTAAACCATCTTTTTATTATTCAGTACACATTTTATTTATCAATTTATTCTTTTATTTCGAGGATAATGGAATAAGCACTCGTGTGCTTTTTCTTTTTTACATCCAATCCCCATGTATATGCAGTTTTGTCATCCGTTCCCACCGGTACACAATGGCCTACTCTTCCAAAAAGTGGAACGGATTTTAACGTGTGTGCAAGATATTCTGCGTGCGTTCGCACACGGGATCTTGGTTTATATCTCATCTGAAGGACTTGAAGGGGAGGGGGAGTGGAGTCGGCACTGATGTTAACTGTATAGGAAAAATCCTCTTGAAAGAGATTCGAACCTGGTTCAGCAGATAACGAGCGCGTCACCCTAACCACCAGACTATCCCGTCCCCAGGCACATCATCAGCAACCAGCAATACAGCAGGGGAAAGGCATCAAGCTACAACTTATTTTAAAACCTTGCCCCATGGTAGGTTAACATTGTTGCTTCTGCAGATATGTGATCTTAACATTTACACATACATAATCATGTTTTCCCATTTATATCGGCTAAGCTCATACTCTAGTTCTTTGATTTTTCCGCACTGGTAGAGTGTACGGACGTTCCATGTACCAATGGTGATTTGTTCTCTAGGGAGCTTAAGTAATGTTTTAACTCCAGTAGCTGACTTGAGCTTAGCCGATATAAATGGGACATTATTGGACTAGGAGAAGTGAGATGGACAGGATTTGGTGAGACATTGACTGAAGAAGGCAACAAGATCTGGTACAGTGGCCAAGAGAAACATCACCAACATGGAGTGGCATTTATTGTCAGAAAGGAAGTAGTGGGGTGCATTATCAGCTGTACACCGGCTTCCAGCAGGATTATCAGCATCCGGGTGTCGGCCAAGCCCAAGAACATCACCATCATACAAATCTATGCACCATCATCTGACCATACAGATGAAGAAGTAGAAGAATTTTATGAAGATCTTGAAGTGACCATTAAGAAAATACCCAAGAAGGACATCATCATCATCCAAGGGGATTTTAACGCCAAAGTAGGTCCTGACTCTTACAACCAATGGGCCGGAACAGTTGGTCAGTTTGGAACTGGGGAGACCAACGACAGGGGACTACGTCTGCTGGAGTTTGCCTGCACCCACAGACTTACCATTGCCAATACCCTCTATCCCCACAAGCAGTCAAGGAGGACAACCTGGCATGCGCCAAACGGCAAGATCCATAACCAAATAGATTTTATCTTAACACCACGGCGCTTCAAATCCAGCATCAACAGAGCCAGAACAAGAACATACCCTGGAGCTGACATAGGCAGCGACCACGACCTTGTGCTGCTGGTATTCAAAATGAAGCTGAAGAAAAACAAACAGCCTGCAAACCCACGTATCAAATTTGACGTGGACAAACTGAAAGATCCAGATGTCGAGGAGGTCTTCCAAGCTAAGCTTGGCGGACGTTTTGCGGCATTAACCCTCCTGGACAATGACATCAATGACCTCACCAACAACTTCAATGAGGCAGTCCGAGAAACAGCAGAGGAGGTACTCGGTCGTCAGAGGAATAAACACCAGCCATGGACTACCGATGACATCTTGGACCTCTGCGATACAAGAAGAGCACTGAAACCAACCAGGTCTTCCAACCCTAAAGAATACCGGGAGGCCAACAATCTCGTGAAGAAGTCAATGTTAAAGGCCAGAGAGAAGTGGATCAGTGATCAATGTGATGAGATCGAAAAAAACATGAAAGTGGGCAACAGTAAAAAGGCATACGACACCCTGAAGAAACTCGCAAAACCACTTCAAACCAAATCATCAGTCATTGAAGACAGCTCCGGAAACCTCCTCACAGAAAGCTCAGCTGCATTGAACAGGTGGTCTGAATATTGTCAAGACCTGTACAACTACCCAATACAACCTGACAAGAGCATAATAGAAGAGAAAGCAGCAACATCAAGAGCACCCTCGCCATTACCTATACTGAGGGAAGAAGTGGAAGAAGCCATCCGCAGCTTACCAGTAGGAAAGTCCCCAGGAGCAGACAATATACCAGCAGAGCTGCTCAAGCATGGTGGCGAAACAGTCATCACATATGTTACAGCTATCTGTCAGAAGATTTGGGAGACAAAACAGTGGCCAACAGAATGGACACAATCACTCATCATACCCCTGCCCAAGAAGGGGAATTTACGCCAATGCCAAAACTATAGAACAATCAGCCTCATCAGCCACGCCAGCAAGATCATGCTCAAAGTTATTTTGAATCGACTCAAGAAGGAGGCAGAAGAACTCCTTGCAGAGGAACAAGCTGGGTTCAGGGCAGGCAGGAGCACAATCGAACAGATTTTTAACTGCCACATCATGATGGAAAAACATCTCCAACATCAGAGAGACCTGTTCCACAACTTCATCGACTTCAAGAAGGCTTTTGACAGAGTATGGCACGAAGGCCTGTGGCAGGTCCTCAGAATGTTTGGCATTGAAGGACTAGTGCAATCCATCCAAGCACTATACAACACTGCAAGCAGTGCAGTCCTTCTGAACAATCAGGTCGGAGACTACTTCAAAACCACAGTTGGGGTCCGACAAGGATGCCTGTTATCTCCAGTCCTGTTCAATCTGTTCTTGGAAAACATCATGAGAGAGACCCTCCATGACTTCCACTCTACCATCTCCACTGGCGGCAGACCCCTCAACAACTTACGGTTTGCCGATGACATTGACCTCATGGGCGGAAGTAACACAGAGCTGCAAGATCTTACGACCAGACTTGAGAACAGAGCTGGAGCATATGGGATGGAGGTGAGCTCGGAGAAAAGTAAAGTACTTGTGAACAAGCACGAGCAATGCCACCGCTAAAATTTACATGAACGGCCAACAACTGGAGGAGGTAGATGCTTTTAAATACCTCGGCGCTACACTCACAAAGGACGGGCGATCGACGACAGAAATCAAAGTCAGAATAGCCATGGCAACATCTTCCATGACAAAACTCACCACCATATGGAAAAGTAAAGAGATCAGTTTCCCAATCAAACTAAAGCTCTACAAAGCCCTAAATCAGTCAATCCTGCTGTACGGAAGTGAAACCTGGACATTGACTGCTGAAACAGCAAAGCGAATCCAGTCATTCGAAACAAAATGCCATAGAAAACTACTGGGCATATCTTGGAGAGAACGAAAGACCAAATGAATTTGTCAAGAGTCAAATAACACAGCTGGCAGGTCCACAGGAACCCCTTCTCACCATCGTCAAGAAGAAAAAGCTGACATGGTTCGGCCACGTCACCCGCCACAACACTCTGCCCAAAACAGTACTGCAGGGAACACTCGAAGGTGGCAGAAGGAGGGGAAGACAGAACAAGTCATGGATGGACAACATCAGAGAATGGACCAGGATGAATGACTCGGCACTACTGCGCAGAGCCGAGGACCGAGATGGATGGAGGAGGCTTACCACGGCATCGTCTTTCATGTCTCCCCCACGACCGCCAAGGTCACGGGTCTGATGTTGATGAATCATGTTTTCATACATACGACTGCAACTATACGACAAAGTGAAGAAAAGTATACCTTACAAAATTTAAATAAACAAAAAAATTCATGAAAAAATACAAAAAATAAGCTAGGAGGCAATTGCTTTCCCCTTTTGTGCCCGAAACTTCTCCTTGCCCCCTCCACTAGACTGTGATTTTGTGGTCATGGTGCTATAATTTCTGATGGGATGATAAACTGAAGTCCCGTGTGCAACACACATTAAGCACTCGTAAAAGAACCCACGGCAACAAGAGCAAAATTCTGTAGAAGAGAACCACTCTAATAGGAAAGCAGATAATTATATATGCGGATAGGAAAATAAAATAAATGGGTGGTGCTGCTCTTGTGGTGACATGCTCTTCCTGAAAGGAGCAGACCGAATTTCACGCAGAGAAATCTGCCGTAACATCATTTTCATTTCATTCATACCCCTTTAAGTCACGGCAGATTTCTCTGCGTGAAATTCGGGCTGCTCTCCGCGGGGAGAGCATGTAGCTGCAAGAGCAGCACCACCTTTTTTTCTATTTTTCCTGTCTGCAACTGTATCTGTTTCCCTATCAGAGTGGCTTTTTTCTACATAATTTTGCCAGGGACAGCTCTCTTGTTGCCGTGGGTTCTTTTACGTGCGCTAAATAATATATTATGTGAAACACACGGGGTCTCGGTTTATCGTCTCATCCGGAAGACTAGCGCCCAGACCACTACTCATGGTCAAATGGATGAGGGGAAAGTTTCGGGTCCAAACGGGATGCGAACCACCATACACTTCCGACCCGGACTTTTCGCTTTCTAGACAGGCGCGTTACCACTAGACCACCGATCCACTTTAAGTGGTATACAAATACTAATTGAAGGGAAAAATCTTTATTTAGACGAGAAGGAGCACTCCGTCAAAGGCAGAAATGTTTAAATTGCTTGGTTTTTGTATTCTAAAATAGTTTAAAATTCATGCACTGTTTTAATGCACTGTTTTAATGATGTTAAAAGTATCATTAAAGCTTAATCGCCTGTCGCCGTATTGTAAAGTATTTCAATTTTTTCGTTCCATATCCTTCAATGGCTGAAACATGCGGTACGTATTCTATTACGCACACACACACACACACACACACACACCACACACACACACACACACACACACACACACACACACACACACACACACACACACACACACACACACACACACGCACACACACACACACATACACACACACATATATATATATATATCTATATATAGAGATATATAGATAGATAGATATAGATAGATAGATATATATCTACATGTAGATAGATAGACATATTATATATATAGAGAGAGAGAGATAGATAGATATTATATATCTAGAGAGAGATTTGCCCCTTTCTAACCCCTCTACCTCGCACATACACACACACACACACACACTCACACACACACACCTCTCTCTCTCTCTCTCTCTCTCTCTCTCTCTCTCTCTCTCTCTCTCTCTCTCTCTCTCTCTCTCTCTCTCTAGCCATCCACCTAAAAGCGAGAAGACGCACGTTTGATCCCTGTCTGAACCCAGACATTTTCCCCATCCACCACACCCTGAGTAGGTGGTCTGGGTACTAGTCTTTTGGGTGAGACGATTAAACCAACCACGGGAACAAGAGACTTGTCACTGGCAAAATAATGCGGTAAAAACCAGTGTCATACAGAAACAAAACTATAAAAAATAAAAGAGCGGGAAGAGAAAATGTGACGTGGCACTGCTCTTTGCGGCAATGTGCTCTCCCCAAGACAAACTGCCTGGCTTTCACGCAAAAAAGAAAATGCCGTGACTGAAAATCGTGTACAACGGAATGCATCCAATCCAATACAACACAAACTGATAGTAGATGATACGATACAGTGCAATGCAAAACAATACCACGCAATACAATGCAACACAGTACAAACTATTACAATACAGGCTATTACAATACAATATAAATCAATGAAATAGAACACGGTGCAATACAACATAACACAATACGATAGAAAAGTGTCCCGTAACCTATGCGGTCGTTGGGGAGCGAGGTGTCAGAGGCCTCAGCTTCTCCAGGGGACAGCATATTAAGGGCGGCTGGCGCTCTCCTCTCCCTCGTTGCTTTACCACTATCTAAGGACAGGTACCCAGTTACAGCAAAATGAACTGAGGAACTGTACTGAAGCCAAGGCGCACACATCCACTTGGTAACCACGCTCAATGCTGCTTAACCTTACCTGGGGGAAAGCGAGTGCTCTGACCACTGAGCTATCCTGCCCCAATCAATGAAGTAGAACACAATATAACATAACATAGTACGACACAACACAGGAAGGTGCAATACAATACAATACAATACAATACAATACAATACAATACAATACAATACAGGACAACACAATCCAATCTAACGCAGCGTGCGTTGATCACAATGCTATTTTCTTATACATCATTTCTTTAGACATCACGAATCAGCAAACTCGATCGTCATATCGCCGGCGCAAGGATAAAAAAACCAAAATCGTTAAACGAAATTGAATCGTTCAAAATACCTCAAAGACTGGTATAGATATACAGAAAGAGGCTGAAAGTAAAGGAAAGATCATCAGTTAAAAAATGGAAACCAAATACAGAAAGCGCTCACATGATATATAAAGAGTCAACGTACAGGGACAAGGGAAAAACAATAATATCAAATTTCTGAATCAATTACATCGACACTTTTTTGTCGCTGATAAAATTCTGTATTCCTTACACACCCAACGATCTCAACCATGACGTCAATCTTCCAAAGACAAAAAGAAATGAAAAGAAGGACAAAAGACTGATAAAAAACAAAACAAGGAAGAAAATGATATGGCGAGTTATTAATAAACTGGCTGAGAAAGAGAAATGACCGCTTGATAGCTGATAGGTTATATGTAACAACAACACCAGTACTTGCACAATCTTCGCTTCAATGAGGAAAGATGGAAAAAAACGAAAAAAGAAGGCAAGCAAGAAAGAAAGAAGAAGAAATAGTAATGAGTTAAAAACATAGTCCACAGAAATGACATTTGATGGGGTATTGACACCAATATCACTACTTTCATTCGCTTCATTTCAATAAATAGAAAAGAAAAGAAAAGCATGCGCGTAGATATTCTATGCTCACGTGGGCGGACACAAGTGCTATGATCACAGCAATGGATGCTGAGGGTTTTATGTGCTTTGGAAATCAGTATCAAGTTAGTTAATTAGTTCCAGCATTATCTCCTCTTTCCCCCTTCTGGCTGTGTGTACGCGCCCAGCCACAGACAGACAACACACACACACACACCACACACAGAGGCACACACAAGTGCGTGCAAAGAGAGAAAGAGAGAGCGTATGTGTGTGTGTGTGTGCGCGCGCGCGCGCGCGTGTGTGTGTGTGTGTGTGTGTGTGTGTGTGTGTGTTGTTAAACAAATACTCATGGCTTAGATAGGTGTAAAAAAGAATATCTAAAAAACGTCAACTTGTGCGTAAGAATGTCATTTCCCATCAGCAATGGTTTAACTGTTTGCTTCTTTTATATTCAAAAGTATGGTTATAGTCATTACATAAGACATTTTTTCATTATTATCAACATCCACTTTTCTGAATCATTCGTAAACGTGTATAGAAACATGGTCACTGAGTGGAATACAAAAACCAACAGAACTGCCAAACATACAAGCAGATTATTCCAGTAACAACAATAACCTTTACATCCAGAATTGTGCACACATACACACACGCGCGCGCACGCACGCACACACGCTAGCAAGTATGAATATCGGATCGTCCAAAGTGTTCTGTATTTTCTAGCGCTTACAGCAAATGAATGCATCAGTGTGATATGGAAAAGTTGAATTAAAACTGAAACGATGGTTAACAAACCAAACAAGTAATGTATGAAAATGACAGCAAAAAGGGATTTTAGAGGTGGGGGTGGGGGAAGCTCTTTACACCAACCAAAAAAGTCATCGCAAAAAGATGTCAAACTTCCAGAAAGGAGATATTAGAGATACATAAAATAACAAATAGAAACAAAAAAGCCAAACAGGCAGGCAAAATGATAGAAACAGATTGACAAACTGACAGACGCGAATAAACACAGAACAAAACAAAACAAGTTTCACCTACCAGTTTTGTCTCACTGGTGATCCAAGTTTTCCTCCAAAGATTGTTTCTTTGAGAGAAGGTGGCACCACTTCAGTCACAGCAAAAGTCTGCTAAAGTCTCTAACTGTAAATTAATGAAGCCTCCCTTTAACACTTCGGATACAAACAAATTTGGGACAGATGATGCTTTAAAGCACTGAAGCAGTAAAGTTGTGTGATGTATCTAAAACCACGTCACAAAGTTTTCTTGGAGAAATAAAAGGTGTTTTGACTTATCCAGCACTGCTAAACTTTCCACTCAATTAGTCACTTTTTCACGATGTCCAATATCTTCAACTGCAAGTTTCTTACTGGAGCCATTCAAACAATGTTGTCAACCACAAGCAAACAACTCGTCTGTCATAACAAACACAATACTATCAGCCTAAACAAAATCAAAAGCAGACGACAGTTTGGACCATGATTGGAGCGCCCCTTCTGGACAAGACAACGGCAAATAAGCGAGTCAAAAAGGGAGGGGAGAGCACAGCTCTTGCGACTTGCAGAGTTACGAGTTGCCTGACAACCTAAAACAGGGATCGTTTTGCACGTCAACTACAGACGCGACAGTGTGTTGATGGCTGGTAAATAAATCAGATTATGTCATTATGGTTGGCAAATCGATGGTTATTGCATGTTTGCGTGCATACCACTAACCTAAGGCGAACTTCTTTTTTTCTTTTTTTGAAGGTGTGGTTAGGATTATACACATACATGCAAGAATGCGTACACGCATACTCACTCTCCCAAAATAGAAATGGGCTGTCTGCATCATACTTAAAATTGATTATCAGTCAAGTTCATCTATTCTGCATGGTTTGGAAAAATTGTTTGTGTTTTTTTGTTGCTTCATATGGGTGCTTTGAATTTTTGTACTGTTTGTATTTGGGATTTGGTTTACCATTGTTTATTCAATACACACACATCGTTAGCAGACTAGGCAATGATTTCTGTGCTTCCACATTTTGTCAGCATAGTTTGAAGTTAAATGTATGTGTGTGTAGGGGAGGTCGTACAATTGCTGCACGCTTTATTTTTTATTATTTTTTTAATCTATTTTTTATATATCGAGGATAATGGAATAAGCACTTATGTGCTTTTTTACATCCAGTCCCCGTGTGTACGCGGTTTTGTAAATTCTGTCATCTGTTTCCATCGGCACACAATGGCCAACTTTTACCAACAGCGGAACAGGATTTAACGTGTGTGCAAGATGTTCTGCTTGTGTAAGCATGCATACCTGTTCGCAACTATGCTAGTGTATGCACGCTCTCTCAAGCACATGTATTTGTGTTTATCTGACATGACAGGGGGGGGGGGGGGTGGTGTGAGGGGAAAGGGAAGATGGGTTAGGAAAGTAGAAAATGTGCATGCATGAAGGGAATTATGTGTTTAGCTGCACCGAATCGTTGATAACACTGAGCAGTCTTCAACAGAAGAAGAGGTTTGTTTTCCTTGTTATTGGATATCAGTAATGTATGTATATAGTTGTTTACCACTTCACGTCACGGCAGATTTCTCTACGTGAAATGCAGGCTGCTCTCCCGGGGGAGAGCGTGTCGCCACAAGAACAGCGCCACCCAATATTTTCTTTTAATTTTCTGTCTGAAACTGTATTTGTTTCCCTATCAGAGTGACTTTTTACAACATAATTTTTCCAGGGACAACTCCCCTGTTGCCGTGGGTTCTTTTATATGCGCTTAATGAGTGTTGCACTCGGGACCTCGGTTTATCGTCTCATTCAAAAGACTAGCACCCAGACCATCACTTACGGTCTTGTGGATGAGCTAAAAGTTTCGGGCACAAACGGGGATCGAACCCGGACTTTTCTCTTTCTAGGCAGGTGCGTGACCCCTAGACCACCTCTTCACTATTGAGAGATAGATGGATCGGAGTGAGATACGTGGGGTTGTATTTGACATGCTGGTATATATTAAAGCCTGAATGTTAGAAACAAAAACGTCTTCGACAAAGTTGTAACACGTTGTGGGCTGCACGCAAATGAAACTGAATGATTGGATGTGTTTTTTTTCGTTCATCGGCTAGAGCACCGAGGTTCCGCAATGGTGAGATACACCATTTAGGTGGCCGCATTCCGACTTCGGGGATGGTGTCTAAACACGACATCTGTGTGCACGCTGTCCTTTTTCTCTGTCGTTCGTTCCTATCGGCACAGGATACCCTACTCTTCTGAAAGGCGGAATGGATTTTGAACGTGTGTGGAACATGTTCTGTGCGCTGTCGTTCACGGGGCCTCGGTTTATAGTCTCTTCCGAAGGACTTTGACATTCTGTTTGGTTTTCCGTCAAACTGGGAAGAAAGGGCGAGGCTGGTAATCGATCCCAGAACCTCACGGTTTACTTGGCAGGCTAACGTCTTAACCATCCTGCTACCTTTATTCTTAAATGACTGGTATAAATGTCTTGTGACAGAGACAGATCTAGAGTGGAAAAAAAATGGGAGTGCACATGTGTGGCTAGATATTTTGAACTCTTTCCTTCTATAACGCCATACAGAGTACTAAGACTCAAAACTCTAACAAGTAAAGTTTTATTTCCATTCTGCTGCTCAAAAAGGACCAAGCAGCAACGAATATGTATTTATGAAACAATAGAGAGGAAAGAGAGAGAGAGAGAGAGAGAGAGAGAGAGAGAGAGAGAGAGAGAGAGAGAGAAGAGAGAGAGAGAGAGCTCACCGCAAAAATGGCGTGCATTTCTTTTACGGAGTGTAAGGGAGTTCGTGTAATATTGTGTACAATGCTAAAAATATTGATCTTCTTGTATATGTTATAATCTTTTGTGCACTGGTATGTGTGAATGCGCTCTATGTGCGTGCGTGTCTATGTGCACGCGCACGCACGTGCGAGTGGGTGGGGGAAGTTGGCGTGTGTGCGTGCGAGTGGAATTACTCTCTGCGATGAATGACTTCTGTTTATTCTTCTTATGTATGGCTTGCAACCCACATATTCTCTGGTTATTGAGATAGAAAAGGAAGCTCAGATGGTATGGACATGTGACAAGATCATATGGGCTCTCCATGACCATACCGCAAGGAACAGTGCAGGGGAAGAGAAGGCGAGGCAGGCCGAAGAAGAAATGGGCCGACAGCATCACTGAATGGACCGGAAGAGCTTCTCCACAACCCAGGCACTTGCCCACAACCGCCGCAAATGGAGCCAACTGGTGCAACGTTCGTCACTGCAGTGCACCTACGACCCTGGAGGGAGTTTTGGGAGTAGATGAGATGAGAAAATATTTTAGTATTGGTATTGACAGCAGGAACAAACTAAGCTACAAAATGTTATGCTGGGGTAATTGGAAGTTTGCATTGTAAAATGGTGGTTGTGCAAACAACGTGTGAAGCAACATTTTTCACAGGATGTGTACTTTTATTATCAGAAGGTGGCGGGGTGGTGTGCATGGTGATGGTGGTTGTTCAGGTTGTGTTGGCAATATTTTTATTTTTTAAATTCTTGTTTTACAAATTTGTATTCCTGGAAGACCCCTAAAGACGCTAAGTAGAAAAAGTTTGAATTGCCTATCTCACGAAAATGTTGCTGTCTTAACATTGACATGCATCATATAAATCAAAGTAATACAGCACATTTTCTTTTCAGCTTTTCACGTCTGACATCAAATATAAAAAAAGTTCTGCCCTTTAGTAGACCTTGTCACTAAAAATCTTCCAACACTGTTTTTCACAGTTCACAAATAAAGTGTTCTGTCTTTTAGTGAACCTAGTCACTAACATCTTCCATTATGTACAGAGAATTAACTACGTTAAACTTTATCCTGAAAGTAAAAGGCGTCACATCAGTGTTCACATAAAGGGCATAACTCGACCATTTCCCCGTAAGATGCGTTCGAGTTAAGTCCGATACCAGATGCTTCAGAAACATATAGCTGTCCGTAAAGTACTACTACTGCCTGTTCAGTTTCCGAACTTCATGGGCTGACATTCCCTGGCAGTGTTACGAGCTGAGGAGCATCCTGGCACCGAACCATTCACACAAATCGTTAGAAACAACACTTGCACAGGCCCAGTTGCCATAAATCATATAATACATTTTAAAGTGATTTTACATTACTTTGCGTAGGTGAGAAAAGTTAGGCGATTGCTGGAATGTGCTAGAGTACATATTCTGTGCATACATGTTTACATCTGATAGGCATTTGAATGCATCCGAGTCTGTTGGTAACTTTCGCGTTTATTTGGTAGACTGACGAGTACATTTAAATGTGAAAATGACAGAGAGAGAGAGAGAGAGAGAGAGAGAGAGAGAGAGAGAGAGAGAGAGAGAGAGAGAGAGAGAGAGAGAGAAAGTGTGAGTACAGATAGAAGATGTACATGCATCCGAGCTCTTGTGCGCGCGTACCCTACACCTGTAAATGCACATTGATTTAAATAAGGTTTATTCATTAATATGCATTTAACAAGCATAACATGACGAACGTAACAAGACGAACGTAACAAGCAAGTAGCTTATGTTGTGATCAAGTACAAAACACTCACATGGCGACTGATGATCCATACAATGACCAAAAGATGGGGAAAATGACTGAATAGGATTAACAGCATTAGCATGTACAGATAATGAAATATTTGACAATTTTTTCAAAGACATGTCTATAGCACAAATAAGCAACCGTTTAGAAAAATTCCAGAACCCTTGCTGTTAAAAATAAAAGATTGAAAAGGTAAAAAAAATTTATTCATAAAGGGGAACCTAAAAAACAAAAACCTGGGGGGGGGTTTTTTGTATGATTTTTTATTTTTTTGCAACTTTTTCAAATTTTGACAGTTTTTAATTCTGAAGCTATCACTGTTTTTAAATTTTAGCTGCGAGCCGCTACCCAACCCAACTCCACCTTTCTTTTTTGCTGAAGGGGAGGGGCTTTTTCCCAAAGCTCTACCCCAGTGACACAATACGAAACCCCTGACTTTTTTTCCCACACCATCATTTGGGAACTAAACCACATTGACGACCATTCCAACATTTTAAAAGAGGTACATAAAGCTTAACATCACCACATTTTCGGGACAGACCTTGAAAAGATGAAGGCATCACGACATTTTTAAAGGAGTTTTGCAAAGTTATATTTTTCTCAAAAGGAAGTCCGTTGGGTAGTCAAGTGTCAGGGTGTGCCCCATTTACATCATATAATCTTTTTTAAGGGATAGAGTATCAAAGTTGCACAGCTGGAAAGAAATACATAAAAACTAAACACTGGGTTTCAGGGAAAATTTTGTGTTTCTTACGTCTAAAAAATCGCAACCCTTCATTCGTTCAGATGGGCAAGCTTAGATTTTAAAACCTTTACATCAGATAGTTGAATTGGGTTTTTAACATTTATCCATACCTTCGAAAATCTCACAAGTAAGAAAAACCCCTGATAAAATTTTTTTTAATTTTTTTTTAACCACTTTTTAAATCAAGATTTTTCTGCGTGAAAAACGGGCTGCCTCCCCGGGGGGGCCCCGGGCCCCCACAGACACGCCACCCTTTTTTTTTGGGCTGAAAATGTAGTTTTCCTATCAGAGTGGGTTTTTTCTAAGAATTTTTTCCAGGGACAACTCCCTTGTTGCGTGGGTTCTTTTACGTGCGCTGAAAATTTTGTGTAACACACGGGACCTCGGTTTATCGTCTCATCCGAAAGACTAGCGCCCAGACCACCACTCATGGTCTAATGGATGGGGAAAAATTTCGGGCCCAAACGGGGTACGAACCACGCACACACCCGACCCGGACTTTTCGCATTCTAGACAGGCGCGTTACCTCTAGACCACCGATCCACCTATTTGCAACCCCCTAAAAAATCATGTTACTGGCAATTAAGGTTTTTAATTCAACCCTTTCATGGGAGTAAAAGCAATAGGAAATCAGCTTCAAATGCAATATAATCTTAAAATAATGAACATAAAACTAAAACCTAGTTCTGACCCTAGATTAATAGGAAATGAGGGGGAGGGGTGCGCAAAGTGGAAGGCATTAACTGCATAAACTTAAGCGGTTCTGACAGTTATAATGAAAACCTGTGTCTAAGAATTTAACATACAGAAGATGAGTCATACATGATTTAAGCCATGTCCTCCAGGTTCTTAGAATCAAGAAATGCTACAATCACAAAATATCCATTTTGAAGGCGATAACTGGCAGGCATTGTTGGGGATGGCTAAATGCAAATAAACCAATTACACAACTACCCATATGAAGCTGATACCTTTTAAGTCTCCAAATATTAAAATCATCAAATACCAAAACAAAATCATCATTAAACGTACATTTAAAAGCATCATGTAACTCATTCAAGAAAGAGTAAAGTTACTTTAAAAGAACACGGTGATTAAGTTTTATTGGTCACACGTTGCTGCCAAGGAGTATTGTTTTCATGCTAGCAACCTGATGGAAGAAAAACCACACATCAAAGGCATGTCCCTTACAGCTGGAGAATAGGTAAGCACAACACAGACAAAAGGTCACTACGCACTTGCAATTATTCCGGCTATGTTGGAATAATTATTTACAGATACAGTAGGTACCAAACCAAACTACCATTTACAATAGAAAAAACAGCAATAAACTGCTGCACATTTCACTCAGTAAATCTACTTCAAATCGAGCACATCAAAAAGCAAGAAGAAACGGAACATCAGCTTTTGGTAGTTAAATCCAAGAAAACTATTGTAATTATTTTAATACAACGCCTCACAAATGTAATCGCGAGAAGAAAAAATACGGAAAAGGCTAGCAGTTTTAATACAGACTACCAGCATTCCTTGCTGAAAATGTACGTTTTTTTAAAAGACTTGATTTAAAGCAAAGAACTATCAAAACAGCCAAGTATTTCGTAACTGCTTGTAGAAAGTTTACAACCAAACACAAAAAAACACACACATGCTAAACCATTTTCCAATTCTACACAATCCAGGTTCTATGAGAAATAAAGTAAACGAAAGAAGGGCTGAACAATAAACTTGTAAAACACCTGCAGTGATTTGCTAGAATACGTTATTTTCTCAAATTACTACACTAGAATTTTAGAATACACACATATGAAATGAATTTGCCGGAAAGCTGTACTGATATAATTTCAAAAGTTGACAAATGCGAAAAAACCATCCAATACCATCCAGACAAGAAGTCATACGGTAAATTCTCTTTTTAGTCTTGCCAACACAACCAGCATTTTTCTGGAGTCTATAACCTCCTCCGTTCCCTTGTCATTTTTGTTTTTAACACTTTTCCTTTTTTACGGAATAAGTTGTTAAAATTACATTTTGGGGCGTCCAACATCTCCCCCATTTTTTTGTTTTCAGATTCAACTAGATAAAACAAAAAACATACCAAAGTATGATACAGCACATTTGTGTTGACAAGGGAAATGAAAGACTGCTGGAAGAGATGCAGATGGAGTTATCTATCAAAGATTCAATGCGCTGGGAATGATATAACCTGGGTAATGAGCATGTCCCATACTTAAGGCAAAGCAAAAAGCAAGAAATAAGGTAACAGGACACATCGATACAAGATGCCTGCAATCTTATAGATACTATACATTACAGAGTAAAAAGTTAAAATCGTTTTTCTTAGCGCAGATTTTGTAAAAACAGAAAAACATTTTTTATGCACAGCTGATAAGATGTAGACCATTTTTGGGGTAATACTGCAATGTTTCTGCGACATTCTAATGCTTTAGCTACTTCGATCCTTTCCAAAATTAGGGTACATTTTTAAGTCAATGTTGATTACTGCAGCGAATCCAGCAAATTAAAATTTTAGATATATTTACATGAGACATTGAGCTTCAATTCATATTCAGTACTGCTACTTTACTCTTAAGATACCTTATGACATACTTATACACATAGCGATATACAGCTTTTGTGCTGGTTGCACAATATAGCATACACTGGTGATGAAAATACCCGTGGTATACAGTTTCATAGTTTGCTTGCAGCAGAAAATGTTTTAATCTACCCGTACGTGCACACTCATTCACACTAACCTGGCCCTACTTTCTATCCCTCTTTTAACAACGTCCCTTTCCTATAATGCATTCTCACTGTATCCCAAACCCCCCCCCCCCCTCCCCATCTTGACTATCCAAAAATGCTTTCTAAATGCAGAACCAACTACTACCGTTTAAAAATAATTTTCTAAAATTCACTCTTACCATGCACTGTAAAACCAGCACCCTCTACTAATGCTTTGAAATAAACATTCTAAAATGCTCCACACCATAACCTTCCCAGGAACCTAATCAAAGTGTAACTGCCTGCTCCTTATAGCATACCCATCCTCAATCTTCACACTTCTTTCCCCATCCCTATATCTCAAAACATTTTAACACCCTCTCCCTTCCTAGCACCCTTTTCCTGAAAATTCCAGCACCCCTCCTCCCATCAACATTTCACGCATAGCCCCGCCAACCATATTGGGGTTTTGGTCCAGAAGAATGTCTAAATCTTCTATTAAAGCTGTGCAACTATATACAAATTAAAACCAACTCTACCGTCACTTCTTGTAATAATGCCCTGGCCAACAAGGGTCAACCCAGGACAGTCACTATCAAGTAGGAAAACCACAACGAGATAAAACACAAACCAGATTTCTAAAAGCCTTCCTTGTTCTTTGTAACCATCCATGATGTCTTGCTCATACGAGACTGAAAAATGTCCGATTCTCCAAGGAAGTCAAGCATTTTGTCTGGCCCACCAACCCAAAGAAAACTGTAGCCATTGTGTCAGCATAGACCCATATTATATCATCCATGTACTTTTTGTGTCCACATGTGGGGCCAGGGTTAGAGTTGAGGTTAGGGTTAGTGTAAATGATTAGTAGCGGGAGAGGGTTGTCTGTCAGCTGGTCGGTCTGAATGTTAGAATGCATGTGGACACAAAAGCACATAGACAAAATGATATGTAGCTATAGACACACGGGTACATTGCTCGCATAATATGGAGCTTTCAGAACCATCAGTCGTTACAACAGCTTAGGTTGTGTACTGGGCTTACAAATGTACAGTTTTTCAGGCCTAAGAAATTTTTGAACAAGTTGCATCCATAACCCAACCCCCAAAATATAAGAAGCTATGTATAAAATAACAAACTATCAGATCAGGCCTGTCATTTTTGATAAACTGCATCCGTGTGCAGAAAAGCCCCTCAAAAATTTATGTATAAAAACTATCAGATCAGGCCTAAACATTTTCGAACGAGTTGCATCCATTAAAAAGACCCCAAAATGGATCATTTAAAAATCATCAGCCAGCTATTTAATAAAACTTTGTAGTTATGCAATCAGTCGACTATGTAAGAATACTACCAGATCAGGCCCAAGATATTTTTGAAATAGCATTCATTAAAAAGAGCCCCGAAAATAATTTTAAAATAGCTAGCTGTTTTATCCCTTCTACCTTAAATGTGTACCTGTACCCCTCATGAACACCCCTTTCTCTTCCTTACCCCCTTCAAATCTAATGTTTCCTCCCAATGACTACCTCCTTCACACACACATTCTCACTTTCTTACTAAGTATCAAACAGTAGTTTTTGTAAATTAGGGAACATAAAAAATGCTATGAATTCTAATTGACGCACTTGATATCTCATAACCAGGATATTTTCCCAAGATATTTGTTGACATATTTCTACTCCAGCCAGAATCAAAAGCTGTTTAATTGCCCATTTTACAATGTATATTTTTGAGTTCTGACAATGGTCCAATAATGCCATTGATTGAGAAACAAATTTTTACATTAAAAATGATAAAAAGTACTAAACACTTAGCTATGCAAGCATAGAAAGACAGATCACAAGTAAATATTTTATTAATCATTTGATCTGATTCACAGAAAAAACCCTAAAATCATTGCCACTCCCACAAAGCACATCAGGGTAAGAGTACTATTGCAGCCATTCATTAAATCAGATCAGATGCAGTAGTTGGAGCCAGAGCAGTGTTGATGTTGCAAAATGCTGTGCTGTATTTCTAGCGACGATACATTTCAATCTTTTTAATACTAAAAGGTATTCAATAAAGAAAAAAAGATTTTGCGTTAGATCAACTATTTCATTTGGTGCCGAGTTGCTTCCCTTTACCTTATTGTTGTGAGGCGTTTTCTTTAATTCATGAATATGAAAATTTGATGTATTTCTAGATGCGACATTTCACTTTTTTAAACTAAAAGGTGTTCAATAAACAAAAGATTCTTGTTAGATTATTTTCCTTGGCGTTGACTTGCTTCCGTTTTACTGAGCATTGTGCAGTGTTTTCAGCATTTGGAGAAAAAAAATTTGTGTGAATATGAAAACTTTTGAAGAGGAAGAGTAAACAACTGTTTGAAATAAGTTATTTTGTGGTATAGCTGTTTGACACTCTTGTTATAAAAAAACAACCATGCTGACTGGCTCAACTGTTTTTTTCAGCATTCACTGACTCGATAAAAAAAAATATTGATATTAAAAACAAGTGTAGGCAACTTTTTTCAGCATATTAACAGACTTGATTCAAAACAAAAAATCTAAACTGGTATTATGTAGACAACCGTTTCTTTCCAGCATTTAATGAATCGATTTAAAACCAAAAAAATATATTGAAAAACATGTAGCCAACGGTACACAAAAATCTTTGAATATACTGTTTTATCAATTTTTTATGCATCCTTATCTGTTTAAAATTGGTCAGAATAGTGTCACTGAATAGCTATGGCGAAAACGAAGCAACTGCAATGACTTGAAGACTGGTGGCGTCCTCCTCCTCCTCCGTGGCTGCTGGTTTTCTCCTCCATGTTCTCCTCCACAGCGGGGCCCGTCCTTGGCCTTGCCTTGGATCATTTCTGATGGGCTTGTGTTCCACAGCTAAAGAATCTGGAGATTTAAAAACAACATTTCAGGGTGTTGATATGCAGACATTTTTGTAATTGTTTTAAACTGTTGTCACCCACTCATCCAATTTTTGTTTATAGTCTTACTGACAATGAAAGCGTACCTGGGTCGTCACATCATTCCGTTTTAGTAGCCCCAGTAACAATCACTTCAAATTCAAAACCAACACCTAATGCTTTCAAATATCCAACACTGTTGATCGATCTGACAATGAAATTTTGATAGTCATGTGTTGTGCCAATGTATGTGTTGAACGATTACAGTTTTCATGTAAACATTTTCATTGTAGGGTGACTGACCATGCGTTTTGCTCACTGTCACTGGGGATGAATGCATTTGGATTTGAGTTTTTTTGTGTGTACCCCCTGTGGAGTCTCGTAGAATCTGGTACTTGTTCCTCAACTAGCCCTATGCAGCCATGGGTTCTTACTACAGAACAATGACAAAAGTTTGCTCTTATCTACGCTTGTATTATCGCTGTATATTCTTTTGTGGGTAAAATTACATCTGGGGGAAGGTCCTTTTAAAAGTTATCTGAGGAAGTTCTTGACTAGTTCTCTAGTTTTTCTCCAACAAAAAGGCATCATTTTCATCAGACCAAGCGTGAACTGTGACATTTAAAAAAAAGTCTGAGGTAAGAGAATTCATGACATATACTCAAAACAATCAGACTTTTTAAAACATGTAAACATGATTCCAATATGATTCTTTTGTTCCCACTTCGTTAAGAGCTTAATTTGATTTTAGCATTTTTGTCCCAAGTATCCATCTTTTCTAAGCAATTTTATCAACCATCAGCAACGCTAATGTTTTCCATTTATCTGCATTTTAGTTAGATTTCCCCCCCAAACAAGATGCCTTAAGATAGGGAAGATAATCTAAATGCCATATTTTTGTGATAAACTGGTTTTGAAAAAGATCTTTTTACTAAGGACGTTGGCAATGTTGAAATAAAGTGAGTTTTTTCGAATCAACAAAAAGGATCCAAAAAGTCAAAACCTTAAGGAACTACATAGATAATTCATTTAACTAATATACTTAATATTCAGCAATCTTCAGTCATAATTTTAGTTAGCTAACTTGAGAGAATATATATATATAAAATACCCCAATTTCTTAAAATAGACCAAACCTTTAGAAAAACAATTGTCTAAATATTAGTTTTAACAAACCCACCCAGGGTTAAAATAAAATTTGCCTGGTAAAAGGCATTGAAATATGTGCATGTTGGAGTGTTATGCTTCAAAAGAAATCCGAGCTTACACGCACAAACCTGTATAGAGACCTTGTCTACAGCTTGCACAAGAAAGCTTGAATAAATATGTAGAGCTCACTCACTGCCTGTGTGCTATTTGGGCCCAAATTGTTAATTCTAGTTCCAAATCTAAACGCGAAAGAAATTTGTTTTAACATGCATGACATGAGAAAACCAAGGTGTTGAACATCCAGATACCAAAGTCAACAGGGACCCGTTACATGAAATGAATGGAGGTAGTTTTTTCCCCAAAAGCTTTATCTATACATGGGTTTTTGCCAATTTCCGATAAAGCACTGCCTCCTATCAAAGCATTACCTCCCCTCGTAACTTTAACGACATACAGATTTGTTTTCACTGCTTTTGAAATGCTATTGTCGGAGTGACAAATCCAGTACACTTGTATAAGCACTAAGTTGGTTGTTACTTTGTGATTAGCTTTGTAATTGATGATGTACAAGTTTTCTCAGGGTAAAGTGTTCGATCCAAACTTAACACAGAAATCAACACAGACCCTTGGCAGTGAGTAAACATTTACAACACATGAATTAACCATCTATTATGTCTGAGAAATTATAGTTTTAAAGATGTTTTGAGAGTTTTTGAACACAAACACTGAACGTTTGCCATATCACCTTGGCCTCAGGAGCTGAAGGTCAATTTGGGGTGTGGGGGGGGGGAGGGATTTTTTAAAAAGTAATCAAAATAGAACACGACTCGGAAAAGATGGGAACACATTTCTTCTGAAATATTGCAATATTCATCACTAGACTCTTGATACCAGTCCTACAGAATTGTTCAAACAAAATAGCTCTGGGCTGTTTCCAACAAAAAATACTCTATGGAGTTGTAGATATCAGGAAAGGGGTAGGACATACAGTACAATGCATGAAACTCAATTTAGATGATGAAAGGGTTGAATCATTATAATCAGAAAATCTAGCTGAAAAATCCTACATGGCTGTAATAACTATTAAAAAGTCACCTTAAAAGTAAAAATGTTCTAGCAAGGTATACCATACCCATGTTCCAAATTGTAGGCCATGGTAGGTCTTTAGCACGACTCCAGCAGCTTCAAAGGTCCTGAAAGCAGTTAAAAGAATAAATAAATGAATTAAATAAGTAAGCCATAAATGTTAAAAATATCCCTTATAGGCTCATCTGAAACATTGATTTGAAGGCATCATTTTGAAACAGTAAATTTAAAACTTCCATCACACAGTGGAAAACAGATTAATCACCTCATAATTAACTATGAACCATTGGATCTCTTTGCTTTTAAGGATAAAATTATAAATCACTTAACACACCGTCACAATTCATCTTGATCTAAAAACAATTCACCTTTTACAAATGATCTTAAATCGCTCCTTTAACACATCATTCGCCAAAGTTATGTCCATACTGTGACCTTAACATGATATTGACTATATTTTTTCATCTACCAACAATGGCACAGTGACAGATGATCCTAATGAGATATCCAAAACCTGTCCATGTATTTTAATTCAATGGAGAAACATTCTACTTTTTCAGACTTCATGATTTTTTTAAAGTTGGAGTATGATAGTGATTTTCTAACCTGGATTTTTGTAGAAGCTTCACTTCATGCAGGCAGTTGCTACATCAGTGGCAGCAACAATGATGCCAGGTTCTTCCACACAGCACTGAAGCCTTGTTCACAATGAATGCAGGTCTAGAGAAGATCACCACTTGAAACATGGTGTCTGGTTCCTGCCACTTGAACAGGGAACAGTATCTGGAGATATTCAGCACAAGTGGCACTCTCCCGCTTCACATAGTACCTGGTAAAGCAGATGTACATCACAAATTTTAAAATAGACACAAAAGCAAACAAAACTGAAAGGAAACAGTATTAGAAAACAATGAACAACTGATAAAAAATACAGGAAGTCAAAGTCAAACCAAGAGAGAGGTCGGAATGAACAGAGTGCACAAGAATGCAAGTAATACAAAAAATATGAGTAAGAATATAGAGTAAAAAAAAAAGAAGAGAAAAGTACGAATTACCAAACACCTTGGAGGTTTTAAGTACCAGAAAACACAAAAAATAATGCACAGAAACAATAAACAAGCAACTTTCCAAGACAGACTGGACTGAAAAGTGTCAGGTAAGAAAAATATGAACACTGAATTGTAAGACACTTTACCTTTTTTTTCTTTATAAAGTAAAGGCAGGTTCTGATGGTTGTTATCACACACGTCAGGTCACAGGCTCTAGATCCAATCCCCCAGTCCCTGAAAGCAGTAGGTCACTTGTCAGTAACAGAGACAACTCCAGCTGGTACACGGACTAAGACATCACAACATTGGTTTTATAACTTAGATTTCAGTCATAGATGTTTTACTCTTGACAGATTTCAGTCACAGATCCTCAGCCTTTCACAATATAGTTTTAAAAAGTGTATCATTTACATGATGAACCATAAAGTAGTTCTGACTAAATACTTAAGTTAAAAATTTGCAAACAAGGAAGCATTTCTTTCTACATATTCCTCCTTCCAGATGCAGATAACTGCCATGTCTACAGCACCCAAAGTCTTCACAAATAAGCCATTTTTCAAAAGAAACTCGTTCCTAACCACAAACATAGCTAAAAATGAGCCACTATGCATAATGAACTAATTCAATTGTAACTGTACAGGTCCTTGTGTACTTACACATTCAAGGCTTTGCAGCAAGTTTCCTCCAGACAGCCAGCAACACTGAAGAGGCACCCCCGTATGATGCACATGACTTTAACTAACCAGTTAGGACCCATGTATCAAAGGATAAGGAGAACAAGGATATCTACCCCAAGGAAATGATTTGAAATGGATTGAGGGAGTCAAGATCCCCCAGGACCACTGTGTCAAAGTCTTTGCTGGTGTTGACATCGAGCTCTATGAAACGGATCTGGATAACTTTACAAATTTCTAGTACCTAAGCTCCATGAAAGAGAATAATGACTCCCTGTCTACAAGACGTCAAGGATAGAACTTGTATGGCTAAGAAAAAAGATGATTGGTCGAACATATGGGCAGACAGACGTAACTTAAGATCTAACAATTGAAATTGTCAGAACACTAATCTGGCCAGAACTGCTGTGTGGGTCAGAAGAGTGGACACGACGAAAATTGGAAGAAAAAAAACTGCAGCTTAAATGTTTTACAGACAACTACTTAAAGAGTCAAATGGTAAGACTGAAGAATAAAGACAAGTATTCTTGATGAACTCTCAGTGCAAAGACTAATACTGGATAAATTGATAAGCACAGGCTGAGATTTGGTAACGCAACCGCCCCCCCCCCCCCTCGACAAATCTGATGACAGTTCTCCAAAGTAAGGTTGAGGGCAGAAGTAAAAGAGGTAAACCACCAACATCCATACTGCCAAATATTGAGATCAGTGGTCTGGGAGGGCTGCAGGAGATGTAGAACTCAGCAGAGAGAGAGAGAGAGAGAGAGAGAGAGAGAGAGAGAGAGAGAGAGAGAGAGAGAGAGAGAGAGAAGAGAGAGAGGCGGTAGAGAAAGAGACACAGAGAAAGAGACAATGACAGTTTATTGTGATTTAAGCTGTGAAGCCCATCCACAAGGGGACAGTGGGAAGGAAGGGGGAGAGAGAGAGAGAGAGAGAGAGAGAGAGAGAGAGAGAGAGAGAGAGAGAGAGAGAGAGAGAGAGATGGCGATGGAGGCAGCCGACTTGAGTTGGCACCAAGATCACTACTGGCACCATGATTGCTCTCCTCTGAGCACACCCCCTCTTTTTATGATTTTATTTTATTTGATTCAGTTTATCTTATTTTGGTTTAAATGCTTTATTTCATTTCATTTTCAGTTTATCTCTATTCTTTTTGGTTTATTTCATTTTGGTTTGGTTTTATTTTATTTTAGGTTTTATTTTCTTTCATTCTAATTCATTTTAGCTTTATCCTACCTTTAAGACGTTTCATTTTGCCCTATTTTATTATTTTTGAGGGGTGTGTGCTTTTCAGTTTAATCCTTTTAAAATTTGCATTTATTTCATTTTAATTTGTTAAGCGAGGAGCATGATGCAATCAGAAGTGCAGTGATCATTGGAAGTCAGCTGACCAGGTCATCACGTAGAAAAGAGCAGAGGTAAAGTATGGTCAGAGCAAGAGAAAATGAAAACCTGAAACCCGTGTCCTTTCCTTTTTTCAGAGCATGGTAGACAAGAGAGTGGACTGGCCTCTGTGGAACAACTTGCTACAGAAAACTGTAGGAGTGCAGGAAGCTGGTTGCAAAATCTTTTTCAGTGGTACTCGAGCAGTTTTGTAAGATTACGGGATAGGTGAAAGTGAAGACATTTTGTTGCTTCTATTTTATTTGGGAAATGCCTATGAACCAATTGTACAAGGTAGTAGCTACGTAGCTAATGGCTTAGAATCTCTACCACTAGAACAAGACTGCTCACTGTTGTTACCCCCCCCCCCCCTTTCCCGAAATCAGTATTTCAGTAACTGACTGGTCACACAGATAATCTTGTGTCTTACACTTTACTAGAGCTCTAGCTGAGGCCTGAATTAGGATCTAAGAAAAATAGACACCATGAAAACTATGAAGCACTGCAGAATATTCCCATTCTGAAGCTGAAGATCTCTTCCAATGTTCCAGATCCCAAGGAAAAAACCTAAGAGATTTGCTACATCATTTCCTATATCCTCCATTCTTAATCCTTCACTAACAAAGGCCCAACAAGGTTAATTATCGTCATGATTCTCACAGCAATCTGTAGGAGCAGGTCCAAAGTCGGTAGAATGATCTGGCAACAGAAACAAAATGTGTAAGAAATATACAGCATTATCTAATATAAGGAGCTGTGTGAGTGCAGGCACATGTTTGCATGCATGTCTGCACATGTGCCGGGGAGGGGGGGGGTATTCATTCAGTTACAAGTTAAAATTTTGTCAGTCTGCGAATTTTCCAGGTTGCCATTTAACCCTTGTATGTCAGTAGGAAATCAATAGTTAATGATTTTAGTTAAGCTTTGTCAAACATTCGTGCTTCTAGTCTTTTCTAGACTACATCTCTACTACCTCTCTGAATCTACATCAATAGCATACATATGCGTACGGTAAGTGTGTGCGCGCGCGCGTGTGTTAAGTGTTTGGTGCATGTCTACATGTGGGAGTGACAGGCATTTTTTTATACACACAATTTTTCAGACATGCCATATTAATATGAAAAGTTTGGCTGTTCTCCTCAGGATGAGCATAATTATCACTGCAAAAAGCAGCGCCACCTTTCCCCCTACAAAACGTGTTTGTCGTGTTTCTGTTTATTTACAGAGACTAACTTATCTTTGGGGGTGGGGTGGGATTCTACATGTCTTGCATGCTGGACCTCGTTATCTACTGTCATTCAAGATGTAGGGAATAAGTGAATTCAAATTGGGTAAAACCTGAGACCTGTAGAAGGATGCTAGATAAGTGCATTATCACTGGGATTCATCAGTGTTGTGTGTGTGTCCCGCATGTGCAGGAGTGTAAAGAGTTTGCATGCACACATTTGCTATTTACTACTGTGCTTTCTTCAAATGCATGTTTCCTGTTTAAGGAAAGAATTTAACAGAGACTAAGGACATACTGCCAAAGAAAGAAAAACGCAAAATCTTGTACAGTAAAATGATGCAACATGAACATTTAAAAAATCTATTTTTAGCAGAATCCTTCCATCGACCACAAAGGCCATTATCAAGCAACTGACATGACATACAGGACTAAATCCATTCACAAACAGGTTGATCTCTTTAGGAGTTAACAGTATGCACTCACTTCCTGCAGGGAATGGTGGAAGGAGCAAGGAGGCAGGGACGACCACGCAAAAGCTGGATATCCAACATCAAGGAGTGGTCCGGCCTCACTGTACCAAACCTCCTGAAGACAGCCCAGGACAGAACCATTTGGCGGTCCACTTGCAGCGTCCGTGCGGGTACCCCAACGGTCGTCCCGACCAAGGGATGAGTGACTGAGTGACTCACTTGTCATGGGCAAATAAGGTTGATCCTTCCACAAGGTGCTGGCAGATGACATTGGTATTTCAGACACAGCAGCATGAGAAGGTCGTGGGAACCAGTTTATACTTCAGCAGTGGTAGACATTGCATGTCAGTAAGGGGTGCTTTCTTCTCGTTCTCTTTAAACCGTCAGATGTGTCGAGAAAAAAAAGGCATGTCCTTTCCAACTCATCTGGTGGGCCGTGCAGTTTGGTTTAATGATTTTTTGGGGTGAATAGACGTAAAATTGAAGACCACCAAATCTTGGGTTTTTTGCAAGGTTATCTTCGTCAGCCGCGCAGTCTTCCTCATGTTGGTGTAGTATAATATATCTTTGAAGGTTAGTGCTCGCCAGTCTGGTTTTCTTTACCACAGGCACACAGGGGAGAAGGAACGAGCTTCAGCTTGGTAGACAGTAAGGCGATATTTCGATCTGAAAAGTATTCACAAAGTTCAAACTTAAAGTTTGTGTGTGACGCGTGTAGTTGAGGGGGAGGGAGAAAGAGGAGAGAGAGAGATAAGAGGGAGGGAGGGAGAGGGAGGTATGATTACTTATTAATTAGAATGTTGAAATCGTGATCTAAAGATACAGCGGGTGCATGTTCAAGTTTACGATGAGCTGTGTGAAAGAATTAATCTATACAAGCTTCTGGGATAAGACAATGATGAAGCCCCTTATAGAAATGCACAAGGAACATCTAATGCAACCGTAAAAAAATCAACCCTTTTTTATGTCAGAGGCCAGCTAAAGACAGTGGAATGCTTTACATTTAATGAGTTTTTGTGCAAGACATTCTGTGCTTTGGAGTGACACTGGATGAAACGTAACATTCACTTATTTTCAGTGTTATTGCTGAAATGGGTCAAGTTGTATATTTATTTTAAATCTTTCTTCAATCTCAAAATTCTTTTCCCACTCCTTTCACTCACACCCTAATAGTGAATCCCATTTCTTTAGGTTCAGCTTGCACAAAAGACACCAAGTGTCAGCACCCCTGATTTCTAAAGAAGTAAATCTCAGCATTCTTTGCAAGGCACGAGGATGTAACCCAGTGCTACATTTTATATATCTGTACCAGAAATGACATTCAAAGCGTATTTGTATAGTTATTATACTTGGAAAAATTTAAAAACATAATTCTGTTCGCGTATGCCTGGCAGGAAACTGGCTCGAGATATTTCGCATCCAAAACAAAATACTTGCAGCTAAGTCTGGACGGTTTGACAGCAGAGAAATATGAAAATCCCCAGCTTAGTTTTGTAAACTACTGGAGCTCCTTTCAAACAAATCATGTTTGAAGGACTAAAATTTGTAAGTTTTACTTCTGGCCGTTTTGCGCATTAATCGTAAGATTTTCAGTATTAGATCTCAAAAGTTTAAATGTAATTTTGTTTGAAATATTGATCTCGTAAAAAGTTTAAATGTAATTTTGTTTGAAATATTGATCTCAAAGTTGAAGAGCTTTTATCCTGAATGAAGCTAATGTCATGCTAAAATGGCAGACTAAGTTTGGAACGTACTTGTAACGGGGTTTTGGAAAAATAACGTTGACTTTAAAGCATAAGCCTTGCACAACAATGAGGCTCTGAATAGAAAACAGTACTTACCGTAGTACAAAATGAAAGTCTGAGTGCAAATCAACACTTATTACATTAAAAAAAAGGAAAACCGCAGGGAAGAATAACGGGTGTTACAAAGTCTCAATCCCAGATGCATGAACACTTAACTTCTGCACCTAAATCACCATGCTGATTTTTTTTTGTCATTTAAAGTCTAGGAGGAAAGGAGGACGGGACGGGGGCTGGGCGGAATAGGTTTATGGTATAATGGGTTGGAACCCACGAAGAAATGAGTGTTGCTGCAATGGTTTCTAAAAACGTGTAGAAATCTAATTGCAGGAGTGGAGCTCACGGAAATTTAACCCGGCCATGATAATTTGCGTAACTTCGTTTTGGAACTCAGTGTAGAAAAAACCCAAACAACAAAACTTCTCACAATCTTCTTGCTTTTCCATTATATTTAAATCTCAAATTATAAGTCACCTAAAAATGTCAACTTACCTGTGGCCTCATGTCGAAACTTCAGCGGAGCGGGAACATTGCGTCTTGTCCAGTTGTCGCGGCGATTTGAATCAGTGTCACTGTCAACTGAACAGCGGAGTGCGCAGGCCCAGTAACTCAGCTCCCCCTGTCGGTGAACAGAAAATTTTCACGTGCTGATATCACGGTTCATCAACTCTGATGGGAGAAGAGCTCTCTCTCTGTCTCTGTCTCTCTGTCTCTGTCTCTGTCTCTCTCTCTGTCTGTCTCTCTCTCTGTCTCTCTCATGAATCTTGAACAGGATTTTGTTTTTGTGCCTTTGCTCGTATTTAGTATTTGCTTGTTTGTTAGAATTGATTTTCAATATGTCTTTTCATACTGTATGAATTTGGTAGTTTTTCATGTTTGTTGAGGGTTTTTTTTCTGGGCTAGTTGTATATTTGTTTTTGTTTGAGTGGTTTGTTTTCTTTGTGGAAGGGGGGGGGGGAGGTCGCTGGATGTAAAAAAAATGCAGTTGCTGCTTAATCTATTACCCTCTCTAAATAAAAAAAAAATGTTTTGAAAGTTCTCTGTTTCTGTCTCTGCCTCTCTGTGTGTCTATATCTGTCTCACTCACTCACTGTGGTTAGAACATTGCGCTCGTAATCTGACGACCCGGGTTCGATTCCCGTTCAAGGGGGATACTTTCCTCTGGAGTTAACACATCAGTGCCGACTCCTCTCTCCCCAAAAGTCCTTCGGATGAGACTATAAACCGAGGCCCCGTGTGCAAACGCACGCAGAACATCTTGCGCACACGTTAAAATCCTGTTCGCTTTTCGGAAGAGTAGGCCATTGTGTGCCGGTGGGAACAGATGACAATTTACAAAACCGCATACACACGGGGACTGGATGTAAAAAAGCACATAAATGCTTATTCCATTATCCTCGCTATAAAAGAATAAAATAAATCAAAACTCACTGTGCTCCCTAGCTGTTGCTGTCTCCTTTACTTTCTTTTTGATAGTTCTTTCTCTTCCACTGTCCACTCTTTGGAAGGTTTTCTCTAACCCTGTGCATTGTCTTCGTCTTGTGTCTTTAAACGATGTGGTTTTGAAGATGTCTGTCATTTCTATTTCCTCGCATTTTTCATCAATTGTTGGTTGGCAATTTACTGACTTCTAAATTGACATGTTTTGGTATTGATATTTTCCCTTCCATAAAAATGACTTATTTATACACAAAAGAATTATTCGTTCACACTCTCTCTG
This sequence comes from Rapana venosa, assembly GCA_028751875.1. Lineage (NCBI taxonomy): Eukaryota > Metazoa > Mollusca > Gastropoda > Neogastropoda > Muricidae > Rapana > Rapana venosa. The sequence goes on along the minus strand of CM054143.1, from coordinate 56,709,171 downwards.
TGTCTCTCTCTAAATACACACACGCGCGCGTGCGCGCGCGCGAGCACACTCACTTACACACACGTCATGCACGCGCGCGTACACATTCCCCACCCGACACACAGATACACACACAAACACACACACACCACACACACACACACTATATATATTATATTATATATATTATATATATTATATTATATATCTATAGGAGAGAGAGAGAGAGAGATGAAAGAGAAGATGAGAGAGAGGGGAGAAGATATAATATATCCCTTGTACCACAACAGGCCACCGAACACACACCCCCCCCCCCCCCACACACACACACACAAATACAGAGAGAGCGTGAGAGAGAGAGAGAGAGAGAGAGAGAGAGAGAGAGAGAGAAATCCTTATGTGACTGTCTATCCCCACCCCCATCTCACCCCCTCCTCCTCTCTCATCACTATCATCTTCCAACAATTCCTTCTTTTTTTCTTTTTCTATTTTACAGCTGTCAGGGAAACAAATGTCAATCAATTTTGTTAGCAGCACATTTCTGTGTGTGTGGTGTGTGTGTGTGACACAGAAAAGCATCCACCAAAGTGCTAGCGTTGTAGCGACATGTCGTCTGCACCATTTCAGCATGAATCAGCAAAACTGCCATCAATCCTAAAAATCTCTCTCCCCACAAACAGCACTATAGTTTACGCTTAAATTGAAGGCTAGCCGGGAATAATTCTTAAATTTCCTCCGTAACCTTCCCCTTAAGAAACGTTCTGAATGTGAAAAAAGTGCATGAACATACTACTAAGTAAATGAATAATGGGCAGTAAACTATTTTTTTGTCCTGACAGATTTCTCTGCGTAAAACTCAGGCTGCTTTTCCCAGGGAGAGGGTGTCGCCGCAATAGTGTCACCCACTTCGATAAAAATCCTGTCTGCCTGTGTATTTGAGAGTAGATTTGTCCACAGAACTTTGCCATGAAGAGTTTTCTTGTTGCCGTGGGTTCTTTAAAAAAAACCGTGCAATGAAACTTTCTCGATAGAAAAAAGTGCATGAATGTATGTACATACTATGAACACTTAGAGTATGGAACATCCACTGAGAAATAAGTTCTCTACATTTCTTTTCTGAGTAGGGGATTGAGTTTTGTCCACTGACGGAAAAATGGTGACTAATGCCTGATTTCTTACACAACACACACACACACACACACTGGAACTATGCACACATACTCTTACAGACACCATCTAAAATGATTTTAAAAACCAAAGCTGTCGTAAGGAGTGTACAGGTGAAGACATTTCCTTTATTTAATTTAATTCTTTTATATCGAGGATAATGGAATAAGCATTTATGTGCTTTTTTACATCTAGTCCCCGTGTGTATGCGGTTTTGTAAATTTTTCATGTGTTCCCACCGGCACACAATGGCCTACTCTTACGAAAAGCGGAACAGGATTTAACGTGTGCGCAAGATGTTCTGCGTGCGTTCGCACACGGGGCCTCGGTTTACAGTCTCATCCAAAGGACTTTTGGGGAGAGTGGAGTCAGCACTGATGTTAACTCCAGGGGAAAACATCCCCTTGAACGGGAATCGAACCCGGGTCGTCAGACTGCGAGCGCAACGCTCTAACCACCAGGCCATTCTGTCCCCCATTTTCATAGGTAGGAGGGTGCTGTGTTGTAGGGACATTTAAAAACAGTGAATCATATGAAATCTATCTGCATGTTAGTGTCTCTGTGTATTTCTGTCTGTCTTT
>CM054143.1:56682444-56702444 GCA_028751875.1 Rapana venosa | reverse complement strand
CAGTGGCAAGTACCGGAGCAACACCGAAACACCAATCCTAGATAAACAAGGCCAAATACTTACCACAGAAGCAGAACAAGATGCAAGATGGGCAGAACATTTCAGCGAAGTTCTCAACAGACCACCACCAACTGAAGAGGCAGATGTACAAGATCCTGATGCTGATCTCAATGTGAACAGCTCACCACCAAAGAAGGAAGAGATTATAGCAGCAATCAGCTCTCTCAAGAATGGAAAAGCCCTGGCCAGGACAACCTCAACGCAGAACTTTTCAAGGCAGATCCAGAATTTGCATCTAAAGTTCTACAGCCACTCTTTGCAGCTATATGGGAGGAGAAACAGCTACCAGCAGATTGGACAGAAGGAGTCATCGTGAAGATCCCAAAGAAAGGAGCCATGAACAATTGTAACAACTGGAGAGGAATCACTCTGCTATCTGTTCCCAGCAAGATTCTGGCAAAGATCATCATCGGACGGATCTCAGAGGCAGTGGACCAACAACTCAGAAAGGAACAGGCAGGTTTTAGACCAGGAAGAAGATGCATAGACCAGATCTTCACCCTGCGCAACATCATCGAACAGTGCACGGAATGGCAGAGACAGCTGTATATCAACTTCGTAGATTTTGAAAAAGCCTTTGACAGCATTCATCGAGAAAGTGTATGGCGCATACTCCGAGCATATGGAATTCCACAGGAGATTATCCAAGTCATTAAGAGCTTCTACAACAACTTCACGTGCAGAGTAGGAAACAGCAAAACCAGTTTCAGTGTACAAACCGGCGTCAGACAAGGCTGCCCCATGTCAGCACTACTCTTCAACCTGACAATTGATTGGGTGATGAGACAAACAACAGCTGACCAGTCACGGGGCATCAGATGGACCCCTTCTCAACGCTTGAAGACCTAGATTTTGCCGACGATCAGGCACTGCTCTCACATACCCACCATCACATTCAAGAGAAGACATCCCGTCTCAGCACTTTCGCACAGCAAGTAGGCCTGAAAATCAGTCAGAAGAAGACAGAGGTGATGACACTGAACGTCCAGAACCCCTCACCGGTCACAGTGAACGGAGAAGTTTTACCAACAACTGAAGAGTTCACGTACCTCGGGAGCACTGTTAGGCATGACGGTGGAGCAGGCAGCGACATCAAGAACCGGATTAGTAAAGCAAGAAATGCTTATAGAATCTGAACAATGTGTGGAAATCGTCCCAGTACAGCACCAGAACCAAACTAAGACTATACCAGAGCTGTGTACTTTCCACCCTTTTGTACGGCTCGGAGTGCTGGAGGATGACTGAAAGTGACCTCGACAAACTATCCACATTCCACACGAAGAATCTCAGAAGAATCTTGCGCATCTTCTGGCCTGAGACCATCTCCAACAAGAACTTTTTGCCCGTTGCAACCAAGAAAGCATGGACAACATCATCATGCATAGGCGATGGAGATGGATAGGGCATATCTGCCGTCGGGAACAGGGAAACATCGCCCGAACAGCCCTCCACTGGACACCAGAGGGAAAACGCAAACGAGGACGACCAAGAACACTTAGCGTCGGACTGTTGAAGCAGAGCTGAAGACCTTCCAACATACCTGGGGAACCATTCAGAAGCTGGCCCAGGACAGACAGGAGTGGAGAACTTTTGTTGCTGCCCTACGTGCCAATAAGGCACAAAGGCATTGATGATGATGATGAGATCTATATATATAATCATTTCTGTGGTGTGGTGTGTGTGTGTGTGTGTGTGTGTGTGTGTGTGTGTGTGTGTGTGCGAGCGCGCGTTTGTGAATGTTATGTTGTGTTGTGTTGTGTGTGTGTGTAATTTGTGCGTGTGTGTGTGTGTGTGTGTGTGTGTGTTGTGTGTGTGTGTGTGTTGTGTGTGTGTGTGTGCGAGCGCGTGCTTGTGTGTGTTGTGTTGTATGTATGTGTGTGATTGTGTGTGTGTGTGTGTGTGTTGTGTTGTGTTGTGTTGTGTGTGTGTGTGTGTGATTGTGTGTGTATGTGTGTGTGTGTGTGTGAGCGCGCGTTTGTGTGTGTTTGCGAGTGTGTGTGTGTGCGCGCGCGCGCGTGTGTGTGCGTGTGCACGTACACGTGCTTTAAAGAAAATCAGACGAGCTAAGAGTGCACAGTAGTCTGTCTGGCTCCATAGTAAACACGGCTGCAAATGTTCAAACACATGAACACCCCAAAGGGATGCATAAAGGGCAAGTAGACCTCTTCCACGATTGAAGACGACACAACCACGGTCATTCTGTTTAAGGAGAATTCCTTGCTCTTCTCTTTCTCTTTTTTCCCCTTTGTTTCTTTCTTTTCTATTTCACATCCACATCCACAGTACACCCTTCAAAGCAAAGGAAGAGAAAAAGAAAACAGACAAAACCAACAACAACCCCAACGCAAAGCATTTCAAATGTCTCCACGAATCTGCACCATCTTATCTTTGTAACTGTCTTCACCTGTACACTCCATCCCGTTCCCTTCGTTCAGCTGCAGATACTTTGTGCTTTCGAACACCCAGATTCAAACAAACCACTGTTGGCTGTCGATCTTTTTCTGTTTCTGGTCCGTCCACGTGGAATGACCTCCCTCTTTCACTTCGCCAAAAACCTTCACTTGATACCTTCAAATCCAGCCTCAAAACACACTTATTTCCTACCTGACACTTTTCCCTCATATCCGTCTCTACTTTTTCAACAGCATCCTTCATCTCCTAAGTGTGTTCGCGGTGTGTGTGTGTGTGTGTGTGTGTGTGTGTGTGTTGTGTGTGTGTGTGTGTGTGTGTGTGTGTGTGTGTGTGTGTGTGTGCGTGTGTGTGTACATACACGTGCATAAATTTGAAATATGTTCTTTATTATATTTGAGGAAAGTTGCATGCGCGTAAATGATTTGAGTGCAAGCGCTTCGATTTGTTTGTTTTACAAGATTCGGCGCTATATAAATTCCATATATTATTATTATTATTATTATTATTAAAGCAAAGCAATACAAGACAAACACAAACATCCCCGAATCTAGCTCTTAGTTGATAGAAGGAAAGCTGTGACAAATGAATCAGCACAATATACTAAACGAAAAACAAAATTCTGTCTTCAGTAGAGGGTCTTAGTATGTGATGTCCTACATCTATTAGCTCAGAACAGACGCCACTGAAAATCCCCAAGGTGACCCAGCAGCAGTGCAGGGCTCTTCTGGCTGGTGGCCTCACAGCGGCCTGACATTAAGGGCCCTCTGTGCAAAAATAACCCTGAGGATACCACCTAGTAAATCTGGGCATGGCTGGGGCGGAGAGATTGAAATGAGCGGCGTGGGAACAGCAGGGCAGGCACGTCACAGAATACGAGGCCGCAAAAAAAAAAAAAACCACTTAAGAAACCGAAGCAAAAAACCAGCTAGCACCCCCCCCCCCCCAACAACTACAAACAAATATCTACAAAAATACATACGACGATACAGAAACTATGATAACATTATCATTGTTATAGCTGTTGTTGTTGCTTGGCTGAAGGAAAGAAAGGAAGATAGAGAAACTGGAGAGAGAGAGAGGAGGGGGAAAGATAGGTAGAAAGAAAGAAAGATAGATAGATAGAGAGAGACAGATATATAGAGAGAATCTTTACTCTTTGAATCTTTTTGAATGAATCGAGAGAGAGAGAGGAGAGAGAGAGAGAGAGAGAGAGAGAGAGAGAGAGAGAGAGAGAGAGAGAGAGAGAGGAGAGAGAGAGAGAGAGACAAACAGAGACAGTCAGACAGACAGAGACAAATAGATAGATCTTCCTAATTTAATCAGGAATGTGTTTGTTTTATTGTAGGGTTTTTTGTTTTTTTTTGTTTTTTTTTTTTGGGGGGGGGGGAGGACAAAAAGTCACTCCTTTCATTATCTGTGATAGGTAATGCTGTTCTTCTATCATTTTCTGCTGCCTCCTTCTTTCATCACTGTAGGGATCATTAGCCTCCATGTGAATGTTGATGTTGTACTTGAGCACAACGCAAGCTGCAAGCTCGTTGTTGCTGTGCTGCTCATGTTCTTCAAGTTTTGTCTATTCCGCGCTTAACCAACGAATAAAACCCTATTCAAACCAAGTCCTCCTTCTAAATGTCCCTGTGTTATTTATCTCATTAATTTTATGCTGTTTCAAAATCAGCTCTTACAGTTTCAACAAAAACTATTCAACAAGCAAAACATTATTGACAACAGCAAAGAAAACCATGCAAACCTATTCACCTAGCTCGGATACAGGTAACTGCATGCTCATAAAAAATGCAAGCACATGTGTTTTAACCAAATATTGACCCCCCCACACACACACATTCACCACCACCAATCTGATTGCATGTACATACTTACACATTTCATATTTTCAAACGCACGATCGCACTTGTGAGCACACACACACATACACACACACAGCACAGCACAACACACACACACACACCACAACACTTTATATATCTTTTTCAAATCGCTATTGCGAAGTCCAATTGGTTCATTGTTATGATTATTATGGACTCTAAAGACACTATCCGTCTGTGGACTATATCATTTCTTGTTGGTTATAGTTAAAAATATTGTTTCATTGTTACTGGTTAGATTATGTTAGAAATTGGGATTTTACTGTTCTGTACTAAGGTGTTTCTTTAGATTTACATTTTCTTACTTGTTTATTGCAGATTTAATAAATCAACCCCCTACCCAACTCTCTTAGATATCCCCCCTTCACCTCTGGCCTTTCTGTGTCTAATATCACATTTAGTGAAGAGACGTAAAATGAAATCAAACACACACACACACACACACACACACACACACACACACACACACACCACACACCACCACCACCACGCACGCACGCAATCACCACGCACGCACGCACGCACGCACATAAGTACATCGTACATAATTACGGCAATTATTCCAGCTGACGTTTAACTGACACAGCGACCTTTGAGCCGTAAACATAGCACATTACACTACAGTACACTACAGCGCAGTACACTACATCACAGTAGAGTACAGCACAATACACACACTGTTAGCTATTACATTACAATACAGTACAATGCAGTATAGTATAGTATAATGCAGCAGACTACAGTGTTACACTGTACAATACAGTAAAGCACAGTACAAGAGTGATACAGTGCAGTGCTATATGGTACAGTGCAACAAAGTACAGTACAGTACCGTGCAGTACAGTATGATGCAATTCCTTACAATACAGTACAGCACAGTAAAGTACAACACAATACAGTACAGTATGGTATACTCCAGTGCAGTGCACCACAGGACTGTATCATACAGCACAGTACTACACAGTACAGTACAACCCAGCACGCCAGTGTAAGTACACAGTACAATACAGTGCAGTGTTATACAGTACAATACAGTGCAGTGTTATACAGTACAATACAGTATTATACAGTACAATACAGTGCAGTGTTATACAGTACAATACAGTATTATACAGTACAATATAGTATTATACAGTACAATACAGTGCAGTGTTATACAGTACAATACAGTGCAGTATTATACAGTACAATACAGTGCAGTATTATACAGTACAATACAGTATTATACAGTACAATATAGTATTATACAGTACAATACAGTATTATACAGTGCAATAATGCAGTATTATACAGTACAATACAGTGCAGTATTATACAGTACAATACAGTGCAGTGTTATACAGTACAAGTACAGTATTATACAGTAATACAGTGCAGTATTATACAGTACAATACAGTGCAGTATTATACAGTACAATACAGAGCCGTATTATACAGTAAGTTACAGTGCAGTATTATACAGTACAGAACAGTGCAGTACTATGCAGTACAGTACAGTGCAGTATTATCCAGTACAATGCCGTGCAGTGCAGCACAGCACAATACAGTACACAGCAGTGTAACACCGAAAAATATAGCACAGAACACCACGGAACAATGTTGCACAGAATGAAACGGTACAGAACAGACAGAACAAGTACAGTGCAGCCCAGTACAGCTACGCACAGCACCGCACAGCACAGCACAGTACAATAAATATAACACAGTACATAACTGTACAGTACGGAAACGGAGCAGTACATTTTATCACAGACAAGTACTGTAAAAATAAGCACAGCGTGCACAGTAGAGCACAGTGCATCATAGTACAACACAACACAGAGCACAACAGTACAATACAGAAAAAGGCAAAGTACAGCACAGTGTACAGCTGTACAGCATAGTACAGAACTGTGCGATACAGACAAACAAACTGGAACCCAATACAATACAATACAATACAGCATAGCACAGAACAGCAAAAGTACAGCACAGTACAGCACAGAACAGCCCCATACACGAAACTGAAGAACAGTACATCAACAGAATCGTACAACTCAGGGGAAAAAACCTGTACAAAACAGTAATACTCAGCATGAAAGAAACCAAAACAATAATATCATCATACACAGCAGAACAGATCAGAACAGAACAGGACGTACGTACAGTACACAGCACACTATTACAGTACAGAACAGAACGGTGCAGTACGCTTTGTACCGAGCAGGTAAGTATACAACAACAACACAATACAATACAATACATAGGACAGTGCTGGACAGTATAGCGCAGAGCAGAACATAACAAAACAGTACACTTCAGTACAACATAACCGTGTTTCAAGCTAATCCATGAACTTTACTCTGGCTTTCAGCAGAGTTTACACAAATGTCCGAAAAACTAAATCGGTTTCTTTTTTCTTTTGGCCATACAAAAGGGTGCGTGTGTGTGTGGGGGTGGGGGGGGGGGGGAGGTATCATTTTGCCAACACAAACTGCTTATTCATGAATATTCAAGCAAATGCAAAACTCCTGCCCCCTCTGCCTCCCACTTCCAACAAATAAGATCGACGGAGCATACGACACGAGACAAACACACAACCAACACACACACCACACACACACACACACACACACACACACGCACACACGCACGCACGCATGCATGCACACGCAACACACAACACACACACACACACACACACACACACCACACCCACATCCACACACACACCACACACGCACACACACACACGCACGCACGCACACACACACATAAGTTGTAGGCAACATTGTCAGTACTAACGCAATGAATACCTAGTATTTTCTGTCGTTTTGTTCCTGTACCTTTTTAATTTTCTAAAGTATGAACGTAAAAGAATGGATGATATAGTAGGTGAAATAATTTCCTTGTTTGACATTTTATGATTAAAAAAACCACCTAAAAACATTCATATATATATATATATATATATATATATATATATATATATATATATATATATATATATATATATATATATATATATATATATGTGTGTGTGTGTGTGTGTGTGTGTGTGGTGTGTGTGTGTGTGTGTGAGTGTGTGTGTGTGTGTGTTGTATGTATGTGAGTGCAATTTGTATTTTGCAGTGGTTTTTATAAAATTGGATTTCCTCTTTTTTTTTAATTGGTACACTTTATTGGTAAAGGTTGCAATAGTGTAGTATTTCAGTATTATCATTAAGAAATTTGTTCGTAGATAGATGGCTTGATGAAATAAAGCAAATGCATTGCTTATTCAATGTACCATCTGGAAATACAAATTTGACTTGACTTGACTTGACGCACACACGCACGTACGCCCCCCCAACCCACACAGAGCAAATTGAATGCTTTATATCCTTCTGGTCATCAGATAATCTCAACACATTAACTTATCTTTTACAATGTAAACAAAGAAGCAAAGAAAGAGAGACACAAACAAATAAAAACAACATCATACGTTTTCTATATCCCTGTAATAATCACATCAATGTATCATTTCAAAATACAAACAAACAAAACAACAAGCAAACATCTCTATTAACTTATGAACACAGCCTTTAAAAATTACGAACAAAACAAGCAAACATACCCTTTTAAAACATGAATGCATCCTTTAAAGAATACAGACAAAATGACAAGCAAAAACTCTATGAAAACATGAATGCATCCTTTAAAGAATACAAACAAAACGACAAGCAACAACCTTATCAAAACATGAATGCATCCTTTGAAAAATACAAACAAAATGACAAGCAAAAACCCTTTCAAACCATGAATGCATCCTTTAGAAAATACAGACAAAATGACAAGCAAAACCACCTATTAAAACAATTAACACAGAGTTTCAAAATACAAACAAAATGACAAGCACCCCCTATTAAAGCAATTAAGACATCCTTTTAAATTGCAAACAAAATGACAAGCAAATGCACCCTATTAACACGTTCACGTATTCTATGGAGAATACAGACAAAATGACAAGCAAATGCATCCTATTAACACATTAATACGTTCTTTAAAGAATACAGACAGATTGACAAGCAAACAACCCCTATCAATACATTAACGCATCCTTTAAAAAATACAGACAGAATGACAAGCAAAACACCCATCAACATCCGACCAACCAGCCAACAAATGACTAACATCAAAAGGCAGCAAATTTCATGCAACAAAAATGACCACTTCTAAAATGCATGCTTCATAACACTGTACAACATGCTTTGGCATATCAAAAAGTATGAATGGAAAATTTTATTATAATTGTTGTTGTTATATATATGTGTGCGTTCAATTATTCGCACTGTCCAACAATGAAGAAGGCAAAGTTGTCAATGTTTGTTTTTGTTGGAAAACCCACGTGACCCACACAATATCAATCAAGTAGGGGTTGACTAGTCAAGGCATCAGAAAAGACAATATGTACATCTTTTGGAGAAAAAAAAGTCATATAAGTCAATGTGTGAATTCATCAGTCAACATCGTGTTTATAATTTGCAGGAAAATCATTTTCATAAAGGAGGTGCTGAGACCCCATCCCCCAACCCCATCCCCCAAACAAAGAAGCAAATAAAAAGAAAGACACGAAAGGAAAGAAGAAAAAAACCCGTTTTGTGAATGTAGATTTAGACCACCCGTTTCCCAAATATTGGGGGTAGGCTGGGGTTGGGGGATGGGAGTAGGGTTTAATCTGTTGTGAGTAGAAACGCCCCACAATGCTTATGTTGTGACATTTTTATTTTGTTAACTTAAAAAAAATCATGAAGTATAAGTGTCTATTCAGTGATGACATCTTTAAGTAGTCAGAGGTGTACACAAGTTTGTAATCCTGTTTAGGCTTACTGTTGTCATGTGTTTTGACTATGTACACACTGGTCAATTAAAACGAAAGAGAGAACTATAGTTTTACAAAATAGTATAGATAATTATCATTGAAGAATCATCGTAGAATCAAGACATGCTCAGTTTCACTCCTGATTGAACGATATAAATATTCAACATGAAGGATCAAACCTTGCAATATGTAAATATCCACACGTGGTCGCAAATCATTTAAAAAAAACTCAACTGTGTTTGTTATACTGATGACGCACACCTCACACAAATGTCGTCACAACGACGTCAGCCATCCACTTCCGTCATGACTCCACCCGTGACGCAGCACAACTCACAATCGCTCCCCTACACACTCGTCTTCCTCCCCCTGCCCCCACTCGTCACAACTTCAACATCATCTCTGTCACTGGGACTCTGCAACTCCACGTTGACGTCGAAATGGGACCTGAGGACGCCACGTCAAACGAATGGGTGACGTCAAAACTGAACCGCTTCGGAGCGTCACGCGACGTCACCGGCGACGTCACAGGGACAGACTTCCTCCGCGGGCTGGAGACCTGAACCATCTCCGCGTGGTGACGCGGGGACGGCACAGCCCTGTGGTGAACATCGTCCGAAGAGGCCTCAGTCTGCACCTTGCACACCTTCCCCTCCTCGGGGATCTCACGTAAGGGGAAGGACGTCCCTCGCTGACGTAAGGAGGACGGACGAGAACCGAAGCCGCTGACGTCAGCAGAATGCGAGAAGGCAGGGTGAGACAAATCCGGGTAGCTTTCCGGAAGGCTGACGGAAGAAGGACTGTGCGAATCCTGAGTCAGAGGCGAGAGGCAAGGAGACTGGTCCAGGCCTCGCGAATCGTCCAGCATCTCCTGATCGTGCACTCTCAGGTCAGCTCCAGGGGAGCTCCCTCCTCCTGCTCCTGCTCCTCCTCCTCCTGTTCCTCCTCCTCTCTCAGACAGGAGGGAGGGGGTGTGGGGGAGGACGTGCTGACGACAGAGGCAGTGGAGAAGGGCCTCCTGCTGTTTGATGGCTTGTTCCAGGCGCAGGGTCAGGAGGTCCACTCGCTGCGCTTCCCCGTGGGAGCGGACCTGGTGAGTGGTCATCTGGTTCAGCATCTCGTAGCGGAAGCTGCTGATGTCTTGCTTCAGCTCGTCCAGGTCCGCTGCAAAGACAAGAGGCCACAGGTGTGTCAGAATGTGCATACACGTGTGTTGTTGCTCTTCAGTTGAACGTCCTTCCATTTTCATCAGGTGTGTGTGTGTGTGTGTGTGTGTGTGTGTGTGTGTGTGTGTGTGTGTGTGTGTGTGTGTGTGAGTGTGTGTGTGGACTTACAAGTAGTTAAAAAGTTAGATATGTAAATTCTACGGTAAGTATATACAAGAGCAGTATAAGAACACTAGAAAAAAGTGTAATTATGTTTACAAAAAAAAAGTCAATGGAGCCTAGCTAGCCATGATTTTAAGCAGCGTGGACCACTTAGTACCAAAAGACCAAATTTCACATCAATGACAAAAAGAATATATCTTATCATAAATACTCACGACAACATCCACATGTTGCATGTGATGACATCTTCAGGGGCAAATGCAGGAGCTGGATGATTGATAAAGTGAACAAGGTCAAAGATAAACTAAACTAAACTAAAATAAAGTAAAGCAATGCTTACCTTCCTGGTTGTCCGATTCTCGCTGGGTGTCAAAGATGTACCGCTTGACAATGCGTTTCATCACTCTCTGCACACACACACACACACACACACACACACACACACACACACACACACACACACACACACACACACACACACACACACACACACACACACACACACAAACAAACACACACACAAACATAACACACACATACATAACACAACACACACACATAACACACACACATAACACACACACACATACGCGCGCATACATACAAAAGTGAAAATAACATGTCCAGATTGAAACAGAAAGATCTGAAGCTAATTGGAATCCTCGCAGTCAGCGCGTAATCACACACACACACACACACACACACACACACACACACACACACACACACACACACACACACACACACACACACACACACACACACCACACAACCACACACACACACACACGCACGCACACACAACCACACGCACACACACACACACAACACACACACGCACACACACACACACGCACACACACACACACAACCACACACACAACCACACACACACACACACACACACACACACACACACACACACACACACACCACACACACACACACACATTCCCTATCACCAAGTAGTGAATGGACATTAAACAAAAACAAAACAGAAACAAACAAACACACACACACACACACACCAGAACCACACACACACACACACAACATACCTATCCTTCCCCACCCTCACCACACCCCCATTCACCCACACTCACACCATCCCCACCCCCACACACCCACACCCACCCACACCACCCACCCCTATCCCCCCCATCTCCCCCCCCCCACCTTCACAACCCCCACCCCCACCCCCACACTCATACGTACTCACCTTGTAAGTGAGGTTGTCGCCGGTGTAGAGGCTGGGGTCGGAGTCACTGCGGACGAAGCCATTGGTGGTGGCCATCCTCTCCCTGAAGTGCTTGATGCCGGGGTTCCTCAGGCCAGGGATCTCCCAGCCCTGCACCACCGCTGCCGCCGGAGGGGGCTGCTCCTGCTGCAAGTCAAGTCAAGTCAAGTCAAGTCAAGGCAAGTCAAGGCAAGGCGAGTCAAGGCAAGCCAAGTCAAGTCAAGTCAAGGCAAGTCAAGTCAAGGCAAGGCAAGGCAAGGCAAGATAAGGCAAGGCAAGTCAAGTCAAGGCAAGGCAAGTCAAGTCAAGCCAAGTCCAGTCAAGTCAAGGCAAGGCAAGTCAAGTCAAGTCAAGTCAAGCCAAGTCAAGCCAAGTCAAGTCCAGCCAAGTCAAGCCAAGCCAAGTCAAGCCAAGTCAAGTGAAGCCAAGTCAAGGCAAGGCAAGTCAAGTCAAGTCAAGTCAAGCCAAGTCAAGTCAAGTCAAGGCAAGTCCAAAACCCGCTTGAATCCTGCCATAAAGGGCAATGACAATACGGACAGGCACAATTGATACGAATCATAATCTCAAAGAAGACACAAGTAAGCTATATATTTTTCATACTGGTTTAAACATTCCAGGATAATTTCAAGTAAAACATATTGAAAAAAACAAAAAACACACACACAAAATGCCAGAGAGAGAGAGACAGAGAGAGAGAGAGAGAGAGAGAGAGGAGAGGGTGAGTGAGGTGTTTAGTGGAGTTAGGGTGGGGGTGGGTCGGGGTGGGGGTTGTTCCTGCTGCAAGATGCCACAGAGACACAGAGAGAGAGGGTGAGTGAGGTGTTTAGTGGAGTTAGGGTGGGGGTGGGGTGGGGGTAGGTGGGGGGGGGGGGTGGAGGTCTCGCGGGTGGGTGTTTTTCCTGCTGCAATGTTTCAGAAAGCGGGTGAGATGCTTAGCAGTGCTAGCAGAATTTTGGGTTTCGAGGTGGGACTGGCTGGCTTCTGTCCCTCTGAGAGAGAGAGAGAGAGAGAGAGAGAGAGAGAGAGAGAGAGAGAGAGAGGAGAGAGAGAGAGAGAGAGACAGACAGACAGACAGACAGACACAGGGAGAGACAGAGATAGAGAGAGACAGAGAGATAGACAGAGACACAGAGAGAAAGACAGACAGACAGACATTAACAGAGATACTCATAGCTAGAAAGACAAAAAGACTCACACAGAAAAACACTTAATTAAGAAACACTATTTTTCTCTTCAGCTCACTGTACATTATGTACAAACATATTATACCCCCACCTCAAAAATCAACCCAAACCCTCTAAACCCACCGTGCAGTTAGAAGAAGGCGGGAACATCTCGATGTCTTTGATCCTGCCCGGGTGGCCTAGCGGCGGCTGCTCGTTTCGCCGACAGCAGCAGAGGAAGCCGCAGAGGCGAGAGAGGAAGTAGAAGAAGCACTTGGGACTGGGCACTATGTTGAAGGGCACGGGCAGCGTGCTCTCCCCGCTGATGTACTCCATGTACAGCTTGGTGCGCGCGAACTTCCACTCTGTGTCCGCCTCGGCCTGCAACATTCCAGGGTTGGTGTGAACAGGGTTTAATTCAGATGCCAACCCAAGATTGGTATGAACAGGATTTATTCAGATTCCAATCGATTCAGATTCCAACCCAAGACTGGTATGAACAGGATTTATTCAGATTCCAATCGATTCAGATTCCAACGCAAGATTGGTATGAACAGGATTTAATTCAGTTTCCAACCCAAGATTGGTATGAACAGGATTTATTCATTCAGATTCCAACCCAAGATTGGTGTGAACAGGATTTATTCATTCAGATTCCAACCCAAGATTGGTATGAACAGGGTTTAATTCAGATTCCAATTCAAGATTGGTATGAACAGGATTTATTCAGTTTTTAATCCAAGATTGGTATGAACAGGATTTAATTCAGATTCCAGCCAAGATTGGTGTGAACAGGATTTATTCAGTTTCCAACCCAAGATTGGTATGAACAGGATTTATTCAATTTCCAACCCAAGATTGGTATGAACAGGATTTAATTCAGATTCCAGCCAAGATTGGTGTGAACAGGATTTATTCAGTTTCCAACCCAAGATTGGTATGAACAGGATTTATTCAGATTCCAATCGATTCAGATTCCAACGCAAGATTGGTATGAACAGGATTTATTCAGTTTCTAATCCAAGATTGGTGTGAACAGGATTTATTCAGATTCCAACCCAAGATTGGTGTGAACAGGATTTATTCAGTTTCCAACCCAAGATTGGTGTGAACAGGATTTAATTCAGATTCCAACCCAAGATTGGTATGAACAGGATTTATTCAGATTCCAACCCAAGATTGGCGTGAACAGGATTTATTCAGTTTCTAATCCAAGATTGGCATGGACAGGATTTATTCAGTTTACAATCCAAGATTGGTATGAACAGGATTTATTCAGATTCCAACCCAAGATTGGTGTGAACAGGATTTATTCATTCAGATTCCAACCCAAGATTGGTATGAACAGGGTTTAATTCAGATTCCAACCCAAGGTTGGTATGAACAGGGTTTATTCATTCAGATTCCAACCCAAGATTGGTATGAACAGGGTTTAATTCAGATTCCAATCCAAGATTGGTGTGAACAGGATTTATTCAGATTCCAACCCAAGATTGGTGTGAACAGGATTTATTCAGTTTCCAACCCAAGATTGGTATGAACAGGATTTATTCATTCAGATTCCAACCCAAGATTGGTGTGAACAGGATTTATTCATTCAGATTCCAACCCAAGATTGGTATGAACAGGGTTTAATTCAGATTCCAATTCAAGATTGGTATGAACAGGATTTATTCAGTTTTTAATCCAAGATTGGTATGAACAGGATTTAATTCAGATTCCAGCCAAGATTGGTGTGAACAGGATTTATTCAGTTTCCAACCCAAGATTGGTATGAACAGGATTTATTCAATTTCCAACCCAAGATTGGTATGAACAGGATTTATTCAGATTCCAACCCAAGATTGGTGTGAACAGGATTTATTCAGTTTCTAATCCAAGATTGGCATGGACAGGATTTATTCAGTTTACAATCCAAGATTGGTATGAACAGGATTTATTCAGATTCCAACCCAAGATTGGTGTGAACAGGATTTATTCAGTTTCTAATCCAAGATTGGCATGAACAGGATTTATTCAGTTTCCAATCCAAGATTGGCATGAACAGGATTTATTAAGTTTCCAACCCAAGATTGGTATGAACAGGATTTAATTCAGATTCCAGCCAAGATTGGTGTGAACAGGATTTATTCAGTTTCCAACCCAAGATTGGTATGAACAGGATTTATTCAGTTTCCAACCCAAGATTGGTATGAACAGGATTTAATTCAGATTCCAGCCAAGATTGGTGTGAACAGGATTTATTCAGTTTCCAACCCAAGATTGGTATGAACAGGATTTATTCAGTTTCCAACCCAAGATTGGTATGAACAGGATTTATTCAATTTCCAACTCAAGATTGGTATGAACAGGATTTATTCAGATTCCAATCCAAGATTGGTGTGAACAGGATTTATTCATTCAGATTCCAACCCAAGATTGGTATGAACAGGATTTATTCAGTTTCCAATCCAAGATTGGTATGAACAGGATTTATTTCAGATTCCAACCCCAAGATTGGTATGAACAGGATTTAATTCCGATTCCAACCCAAGATTGGTATGAACAGGGTTTATTCAGTTTCCAATCCAATATTAGTATGAAGATGATTTATTGGGTGACCGTTTGCGCGCCTTGGCTTCAGTACAGTTCCCAAGTTCACCCAGCTGTAAAATGGGTACCTGCCCTCTTTAAGGTCAGGGAAGGTAAAGCAGCGAGGGAGAGGAGATGGGCGGCGCTCTCAATAGCTGGCCCACCTTGATAAGCTGAGGTCTCTGATGCCTCGCTCCCCGACGACCACATAGGTTATGGGAAACCTTTACCTTTTTAATCAATCCAAAGCAAACATTTTTTATAGCCCTGCCTACCACACAACTGTCAATTCGCTAGCGGGATGGCCTGGTTGGTTAGAGCGTTGCGCAATGCGCTCGTGATCTTCTGACCCGAGTTCGAATTCCTTTCAAGAGGATATTTTCACCTGAATTTACCATCAGTGCCGACTCCAATTCCCCCCAAAAGTTCTTCGGGTGAGACTATAAACTGAGGTCTCCTGTACGAACGCACGCACGTGTGCGAACGCACGCATAACTTCTTAGAGGTGGGGGTGGGTGGGGGCCTGGATACCAAAAAAAGCACATCAGTGCTTATTCCATTATCCTAAAAATAAAATGCAACACCACCCCTCCATCCCCTCACCCCTATCCTTCTACCACTCCACTCCCTATCCTCCACTCTTCTCCCTACCTCCGTCCTCCCATCACCCCTCCCTCTCCCACCCCACCCCACCCCACCCCTAACCCTCACCCCCATCCCCACCCTGCCCTTACCTGAATCATCTCAAAGGACTGGGACATCATGGCGATGAGCATGTTGAGGAGGACGATGACAATGGCGCAGTTGTAGGCCCCGAAGATCCAGTAGCCCACGTTCTGGATGAAGTAGTTGTTGTAGTCGCCCAGCTCCACCACCGAGGGCTCCCCCCGCCCCAGCATGGACCAGAATACCGTGCGGAACGTCACATCCGGTCTGGCGCATGCGCAGAAGTTTGAAAGTTGATGTTGAGCGATGGTGAGGGTGGGAGAGGAAGGAGGGGGGAGGGGGAGGGAGGGGAGGAGAGAGGAGGGGAAGAGAGGGAGAGAGAGAGAGAGAGGGAGGGAGAGAGAGAGGGAGAGATAGAGAGAGAGAGAGAGAGAGAGAGAGAGAGAGAGAGAGAGAGAGAGAGAGAGAGAGCGAGCGAGCGCAAGCTTGTTGTTATGATGTAGTTATCAAGTATGTAGTATCAATAATTATACCTTTAATTCATAGTAATAATAAATAAGCGCGTGGTTAAAACAAAGAGAGGAAGTAAGAGGAAGACTGAGAGAGAAGGAAAGACATGGTGATGATGATTTGAAAGGAGAGATGGTAAGATTAAGGGGGAAAAAAAAGACTACCGAGAAAACCAAACCTGTAAAACTATGTTGCATAATATGACACTGATTCCAGATCAGGCTTACTCTTTCTACGAAATGGGGGTTGGGGGTGGGAGAGGGTTAACATGTGTGCAAGATGTCCTGCATGCATCCACACACAGGATCTTGTTTGATAAACTCATCTGAAAGACTTTCGTGGGAATGAAGTCAATACCAAAATACCAATGTTAGCTGGGAGGTAGTGGGCGAGGTTATAGGAAGGGATGAATCACATTGAAGCTAGCATGCCAGGGGAGATGCAACCCCACACCACAAGTCACGTCAGATTAGAGGGTTTGGCGCTCTAGCCACCAGACAATCCACCCCAAACCTCTTCCCACGGTAAACCAGCGCACAAAGCCAGACAGGGGCCGGTTTGATGAAAGGCAACAACAACAACAACAATAATAATAATAATAACAATAATAATAATAATAATAATAATAATAATAATAATAATAATAATAATAATAATAATGTATGGAATCACAGTTGGACGACTGCGGTAGTCTGCGCTGACAACCGTTGTCCGACACATTCGAGAACAACGAAATCGGCCAACTACAGTTATCCACCCCACAGTTACATATCACAGTCCTGTCTTTCCCCCAATACTGCCTTCTGAACTAACGAAAACACTGTGCCAACATGAACAGCGATAATGAATGATTAAGCATAAACGACAATTTGTAATAGTTGTGATGGTTGGTTGATGGTACAGTCTCTACATCGGATAATTCCGCTAGGACTATACAATAACCAATCTAAGCCACGGTGTAAACGAACCACGCTCCAGCTTATATGAGGCCGTCGTTTGCGGATGATTCATGTCAGAAAGCATTCAGAACGAGGAAGAATGTCGGCAGGACCGGCCTCTTGGTTTGTAGCCGACTACTTGTACAGACAGACAGATCTGTCCCACTGCGTGATTAAGATTACCCCCCTTAGTGTTCTCTAACGGAGCGAAACCATGTTCACCTTCAGGAAGAGTTCACCAGAAGTATGCTACGACTACCAGAAGTATGCTACGACTATGCTACGACTACCAGAAGTATGCTACGACTATGCTACGACTACCAGAAGTATGCCACGACTACCAGAAGTATGCTACGACTACCAGAAGTATGCTACGACTACCAGAAGTATGCCACGACTATGCTACGACTACCAGAAGTATGCTACGACCTAACACTGAGATAATAACTGTAGTTAACTGGACGAGACAGTTTGCCTACTACAACGTTCAGTCCTCACACGTCAAACGTCCCCGAGGAGATGCTGGGGGCCTGTCAGTAGAAATAGCTGCCCCATATTCTGGAAATTCTAGGCTAGAAATGTCCTCTTTTCCTTTATTCTCTTTGTTTCTGTCTTGTTCTTTTCCCCCCTGTCATCCCCTTATTATCTATTTTTTGCCTTCTTGGTCTATTCTCCTTTTTAAAAAAAGACATAAAAGACAACAATTCTCTCTTATGTCGAAGAGGATGCACTGGGCCTGACTTGTCAGGCGCTTAACGGCAGCTTGACGCATTTTCGCTCATATAACAAACCAATAGTTGCTGTCTGAGCGTTCGACGACGACGAAGAAGAAGAAGACACACCACACGCAAACTGCACTTGTTTGGCGGTTTATAACTGTCAGTCAACAAAGTGAGAGGCTGTATGACCAGTGGCTTTTCTTTCCCACTCATGGAATCTCCACTTTACAGCTTAGTCTTTAGTGATCGACTATGACTCTCTGACTAGGAGGCTTGACTCGCACAGTCCTTATGTGCTGCAGCCCTGGGGGCTGGTTGGCCTTTGGAGAACATCTCCAACGCTGACTGTCCTTATGCCCCACTTGGCCGAGAGAGTGGGGATGTACTGTGGGCGAGGGATCTCCACTATAATCAAATTTCTGCCCAGTTTCCAAAACAGCAGCTGCCTCCTCTGCTGTTTTGGAGGTCATCGTCGGACACGACGGACTAACATACAATACAACTCGACAGTAAGTCCACCGACAGTGGTGGTGCAACTGCGCGTTCATAAAACCGCCCCGTCCTCGCCCTCCCACCCTTCCCCAGAAAACTGAAGAGAGTACTGACATGCCAAAGTACTTCTCGGCGTTGGTGGTGATGTTGTTGTTGAAGAGCTCCACGGCTGTACGGACGGGCTTGGGGTAGTACCAGTACAGGTTGTGCAGGCCTACCAGGAAGGCCAGGAACAAGACCATGAAGATCACCCCGAACTTCAGAATGTCCTGTGAACATAATAATAATAATAATAATGGAATTTATATAGCGCTGTATCTTGCACAGACAAATCAAAGCGCTTGCACTCAACTCATTCTTACACAGTCATGCAACCAATAGCAAGTAATAGTTCTAACAAGTCCAAATGCACACACACACACACACAACACACTAACACACCACACCACACAACACACACACACACACACACACAACACACACACACACACCACACACCACACACACACATTATACACTTTGGCAGGGTGATGGGATTTTTGGCTGTTGAAAAGCAGGGATAGC
Source organism: Rapana venosa (assembly GCA_028751875.1). Classification (NCBI taxonomy): domain Eukaryota; kingdom Metazoa; phylum Mollusca; class Gastropoda; order Neogastropoda; family Muricidae; genus Rapana; species Rapana venosa. The sequence continues at coordinate 56,683,058 of CM054143.1, read as the reverse complement.
TATGAAATGAAACAGGAGAGGAAAATTCTTAGGTTTGAAACAAATATATCTTGAGGCCAGATTTAAAAGTGTCACAAGAAGGTCTTTGGCGAAAAGAGATAGGGAGGCCATTCCAAATCGATGGACCAGAAACAGAGAAAGAGCGACGGCTAACAGTGGACTGGCTGAATCTAGGTGTTTGTAAGCACAAGGAATCTGCAGCAGAGCGAAGGGAACGAGAAGGGCTGTACAGGTGGAGACATTCACAGAGGTAGGACGCGATGATGTTGATAGATGGATTACTTTTCGTCATTTAATCAATCATCTTCAACTCGATGAATGAAACGTTCAGTCAACCCGTTGATCAGTGATTCCACCGATCAATCAGTCGACCGATCAATTAATCAATCAATCATTCAACCGATAAATTAGTTATGGATCAAGGAATCCCTCTTTCACTGACTACCCAAACCAACTAACCAATCCTTCAGCCAATCAATCAATCAATCAATTAATCAATCAATCAATCAATCAATAATAAATCAATAAATCAATCGATTGATCACTCCTCACTCACTCAGTCAATCAATCAATCAATCAACCAATCACATTTTGAGAGAGAGAGAGACAGAGAC
>CM054143.1:56649944-56657444 GCA_028751875.1 Rapana venosa | reverse complement strand
TTTATTTCGAACTGTTTTCACTGGAAATCTCTGACAAAGATAAAGTGGAGCAAGATTATTCATAATTTTATACATAAATAGGCCTTTATTGAAGCGACATTTCAGACTAAATGGAAGAATGTCCAATTCTTTATAGTCACAAATTTCCAGGGAACTAGTTCTTAAGAGAATTAATTTTAGAGAACGTCTGTACGCTCTTTCAATTCGCTTTATACAGTTTTTACTCGCTGAATCCCAGCATGTAGAGGCGTAATCAATGTCTGGTTTTATATAAGCAGAGAAGAATAGTTTGCGAGTATGTTGATCCAGATAATGTTTTATTCTGTAAAGTTGAAATAACTTTTTAGATAATTTCTTGGAAACATTAAAGATGTGGTTTGACCAGGACAAGTTATTATCAATATGTAGACCAAGTAATTTAAACGAATTAACTTCTTCCAACATTTTATCATTGACTTTTATTCCATTTAGTTTGGTTTTGAAGTTCTGGCGTTTTTGTCTGGTTGTAACTACCATGAGTTTAGATTTCTGAGGATTGATGGCCATGTGATTATGTTCTGACCATGTGGTCAGATTGTCTAAGTCATTTTGTAATTCTGTACTTATTGACATTACGTCCTTACCTACAGTATGTATGGTAGTGTCGTCTGCAAAGAGTTCACATGTGGAAGATACATGTAGGGGAAGATCGTTGATGTATATTGAAAAGAGGACTGGACCCAACACAGACCCTTGAGGAACACCATATTTTATGGGCAAGAAAGACGATGTTATGGAGTCTTGATAAACAACTTGTCTCCTGTCATTAAGAAATGAGTTGATCAGTTTTAGTGCGTCTGTACATATACCATATATTGTTAGTTTCCTTATGAGTAAGTTGTGATCGATAGTGTCAAAGCCCTTAGCAAAGTCAACAAAAACTGCTCCTGTTAGTAAATCATGGTTAATATTATGATGCCACTGCTCTATCAGATTAGTAAGTGCTGTATGACATGAATAATTTTCTCTAAATCCACTTTGGTTAGGATGAAACAATTTATATTTTGTAAAGTGTGACAAAAATGTTGTTTTAGATGTTTTTCTAATGGTTTAGACAATGTAGATAGAATTGATATAGGTCGGTAATTAGAGGGGTCACTAGGATCACCGGATTTAAATATGGGTAACACTTTGGCGTCTTTAAACATTTGAGGATAATAACATTTTTCTATACAGAGGTTATAGATGTAGGCAAGATGCTCTGAGATTACAGGTGCAGAAATTTTCAAAATTTTACTATCTAAATTGTCTAAACCACGAGAGCTTGTTAGCTTTAATAGACACAATTCCTTGTACACTTCATGCACACCAATAAACCTAAAGATGAGTTTTAATTTAATATGCTTGCCGCTACAAAATGTATTTAAAAGAAGTAAATCATTTTGTTCAGAGTGGTCAACATTCACAAGTTTTTCAGCCACAGTACAAAAGTGTTTATTGATATTTTCTACAGATAGGCCTGTACCTGATGAAGCATTAGAAATGGATGGTTTACCAGCTAATTGGTTGATAGCATTCCAGATGGACTTTGAATCTTTTTTAGATGAAATAAGTTCGCTAAAATATTTCTTTTTTGCAATTCGTTTCATATATGTTATTTTATTCCGCTGTACCTTAAATTGTTCATCTTTACCTGTTGACTTCAGTAAATTATCACGGATAGTTATAGCTTCTTTAATATCATCAGTTAGCCATGGTGGTTTGTCTCTATATTTAACACGTTTTACTCTCAGGGAGAGAGAGAGAGGAGAGAGAGAGAGAGAGAGGAGAGAGAGAGAGGAGAGAGAGAGAGAGAGAGAGAGAGAGAGATTGACAATGACAATGACAAATTCTTTTATTTCGAGGATAATGAATAAGCACCCATGTGCTTTTTTTACATCCATTCCCCGTAAGAGAGAGACAGATAGATAGACGGAGAGACAGAGAGACAAACAGACAGAGAGACAGATAGACAAACAGACAGACAGACAGACAGACAGACAGCTACAAAGGAGTTGTCCTTGGCTCAGTGAGACTCACGCTTGGCAAACAAATAATCATACTCGGTAGCTGAAATAATAAGCAAAAATATGTAGTGGGCATAATACTATCACTGTCAGGTCTATAGTTCCGATGCCAATGTTTATCTCTGTCTCTGTCTCTGTCTCTGTATGTCTCTGTCTCTCACCCATATACACGCGCGCGCTCAAACACACACACAAGCACAGAGATAGATAGAGACAGACAGATAGATAGAGAGAGGGGGAGAGAGAGAGAGAAAAGAGAGAGAGAGAGAGAGAGAGAGAGAGACAGGGGAGAGACAGAGACAGAGAGACAGAGAGAGACAGCGACAGAGAGACAGAGACAGAGAGACTGAGAGAGATGGATAGAGACAGAGAGACAAAGACAGAGGCAAAAATGGAGATGCAAGATACAAGATGCAACAAGATACAACCTTTATAGGGGATAGCTTAGTGGTTAGAACATTGCGCTCGCAATCTGACAACCCGGGTTCGATTCCCGTTCAAGGGGATATTTTCCCCTGGAGTTAACATCAGTGCAGACTCCACTCTCCCCAAAAGTCCTTAGGATGAGACTATAAACCGAGGCCCCGTGTGCGAACGCACGCAGAACATCTTGCGCACACGTTAAATCCTGTTCCGCTTTTCGTAAGAGTAGGCCATTGTGTGCCGGTGGGAACAGATGACAATTTACAAAACCGCATACACACGGGGACTGAACGTAAAAAGCACATACGTGCTTATTCCATTATCCTCGATATAAAAGAATATAAATGGGAAAAAAATGGAAACATGTCTCTGATTGCAGTACACGACGTAAGATAGACAGACAGAAACACAGAAAAACGAATTTCCTTATGCAGATAACTGATTTGATACACAGACTTGGTTCGTCCAGCCTTCAAACAAAACAAAAAAAAAAGAAAAGAGACACAGATACAGACAGACAGACAAAAAGACAATCAGACAGACAGATAAACAAAAAGACAGAGTGGCGGACAGACAGACAGATAGAGAACGTGGAAGAGGAGAAGAAGAGAAAAAAAAAAGGAAAATGAGATGGGAATCAAAAAGGAAGGAAGGAACCGGAGTGGGGAGTCGGGGAGGGTGGGGGGGGGGGGGGGGGGGGGGAGGGGGCAGGAGGAGGGGCTAGAGGGAAAAAACCCTACCTTGAACCCAACAACAGGTGAGTTCCATCACGCACCTGACTAGATAGGTATCGCACCGTTGAAAACCCTCTCTTTCCCCTACAAACAAAGACCACTGGACCGTACCCTCAGCACACACACACACACACACACACACACACACACACACACACACACACACACACACACAACACACACACCACAACACACACACAAACACACCACAGCACGCGCATCCACGCATGCAAACACACTAACACACCTAGCCCGCGCATCCACGCATGCAAACACACAAACACACCTAGCCGCGCATCCCACGCATGCAAACACACAAACATACGCATCCACGCATGCAAACACACAAACACACCTAGCCCGCGCATCCACGCATGCAAACACACTAACACACGCATCCACGCATGCAAACACACACACAACACACACACAAACACACACACAACACACCACCACAACACACAACACACACCACACACACACACACACATACACCACACCACAAAACACACACACACACAACACACACACACCACAACATACACACAAAACACACACACACCACAACACACACACACACACAACACACACACACACACACACACACACACACACCACACACACACACACACACACACACACACCACACACACACACACACAACATCACTGGTTTTCAACCCAGAGAGAAACTTCAGTGACAGGTAAGGGTAGTTTCTGTTTTGTTCTGTGAAAAATCTTCAAGGTCAACAGACATGCAGACCTTGCCAATATCTTATTCAGGGACCGGCGCGTACCCACGCAGAACATTGCAGATTAAAGATTACTTATACCATCCCCGTGGGGATGCCACGCGCTCCGTCAGTGCAGAATATAAAAGCCCATCTCATCGGTTAGGAAATCTCCCCTTTTCTACCACTCTCTTTTTCTTTTAAGTTGTTTTACCCTTTGTCTCTCTTTTCTTTAAAAATTTTAATGTTTCTCTTCAGGCCCATGTGCAACGCGCGCGAACATCTTGCGCACACGAAAATCTTTTCCGCTTTTCGTAAGAGAGGCTTGTGTCCCTGTGGGAACAATGACAGAATTTACAAAACCGCATCCCCACACGGGGACTGGATGTAAAAAAGCACATGAGTTTTTATTACATATCGTCGTATAAAAAAATAAATAAAATAAATATAAAATTCTATCTTTTGTATTTTTTTTAAAAAGTTTTTGAAGACAGTGGGTTTTGTACTCTGATTGTGCATTTGCGGGTTTTTTCTTTTTACTTATTTCTGATGTCAGCAATGTTATTATTGTAGCCCCAAAAAATTCAGGGAAAGGGGTAAAATGAAAAAAGGTGTTGAATAAATTTTTAAAAACCCCTTGGAAACAATATTGCTAATGTTATCATGATGGTGGCAGTTCACATGCTGCTTACTTTTTTTTTTCCAAATTTTTTGATTCTACTTTCTCCCCAAAGGGTTTGGTTTTATTTTTTGGGTCTAGAAATCCACTAGTTATAGTATGAGCCTTTCACACACACACACACACACACACACACACCCACACACACCACACCACCACCACAACCACACACACCAACACACCAACACATCCCTATTTTTCTAAGTTTTGTTCCGACCTTTTTATTTCTCAGAATAAACTTGAAAGAATGTGAAACGGGTGTAAAGTAATTTGTTTGCCCTGACGTTTTATTTTTTTTTAAAATTCAAAAAACATTCTTTATTTAAAGTGGTGTGGTGTGTGGGGGTGTGTGTGTGGTGTGTGGGTGTTGTGTTGTGTGTGGGGGTGGGTGTGTTCGGAGCGCGCACGCGCCCGGGGTATGTAGGGTAGTGTGTCGGTATGAGTGTGTAATTTGTTTTTTACAATGTTTATCTTATTGATTTTTCTCTTTTTACGGGTTTAAATTTAAGGTAAGGATGCAATAATGTGTATTTCAGTAAATCATTAAGAAATTTGTTCTTAGATAGATGGTTGATGAAAAAAGCAAACATTGTTATTCAATTCCCGTCTGAAAAAAAAAAATTGACTTGACTTGACTTGACACACCACCATACAAACACACTAACACACACTTTCCCCAAGAACATTTTGCCACACTAAAACCTTTGGGTTTTTTCGAAGAGTAGGCCATTAAGTGCCGGTCGGAACGGATGACAACTTTTACAAAACGCATAACAGGGAGACTAAGGGAAAAAAGACACAGTGCTTATTCCTTTATTCTCGAAATAAAGAATAAAAGAAAATAAAGAATAAATTAATAAAGAATTTTTTAAAGTTAATTTGAGCAAATTTAAATATAGGGAAAACCCTGTGTGAGCGTATTTCGGGGGTTGAAAAATAAAGTGAAATCTTCATCGAAAACTTCAAATAAATTTTTGAAATAGTTTTGTGATCCAAAAAAAACTCTTTTTTTTTTTTGAAATGTTTTTAAAAAAAAAAAGGCTGCTGTTTCTTTTTTTGGGGGGTTTGAAACAGACGTCCCACCCTACAACACACTGACAAATTTAAAAATTTGCTTTGAATGGGAAACAAAAGCTGAATAATTCTTTTTGATGTTTGAGAAATTGTCAATAAAGAAAAAACTGCAACTATTGATTTTTTTGCAAAGAAGCCGCAGAGGACAAAGAAAAATTTAAACAGAGGGTATAATCTATTGTTTGAGGTAACAAACTTTTTAAAAAATTGTTTTGGGGGGAAAAAAGTTTTTTAAAACCCCCGTAAAACAAAATTGACAAAACCCTTTGCTTTAAATATAATGAGTTTAAACCTTTTTTCGAGTTCAAAAACAAATAAAAATTTCTGTTTACTTAAGCCCTTTCCAAAATTTTTAAAAATAAAAAAAATTAATTTTTGTTTTTTTGGGGGAAAAGAAAGTTTGAAACTTTTGAGCTCAAAAAAGTGTTTCAACCTTTGATATAACAAAACTTTCAAAAACCCTTTTTTTAGTGTAAACGTTTTCAAAACCCTTTTCGTAATAAAAACCAAACAATTGAAAAGAAAACAACTTTTTCATATCGAATAAAAAAAAATGTTCCAAACCTTTTTTTGGGTTTTCCCCATTTCAAAACTTTTTTCCTGACAACCTTGGGTTTCATTTATTCCTTCAAAATTTATTTAAAGACTCCTTTTCGAAAAACAAATTGTAGGTATCCTCCCAATGAAAATATTAAAAATGTACTTATAAACGTCAGAGTGAATTTCGTTTTACCGTTAAATTAATTTTCTTCAAAAAAACGTCCCAACAAAAAGTTAACTAATTTTTTTTTTTAAAACGCCCCAAATTTTTTTGAAATTCCCAACCCTGGTTTTTAAAATTAAAAACAAAAAAAGCTCATAACTAATTTGGATCTCTAAACCAATAAGAGTGCATTTTAAAATAAAACGTAAAAATTTTTATTATTTTTAAAATTTCCTATCTATTTTTTTACTTTTTAAATGCTTTACTTTGAAAGTGCGTACTGTTTTTAAAGCAATGTACCAAAGAATTTATAATTTATGGTAGAACGTTATGTTTTCTTTTTAGTCACGTTTTTGCAGGTGTCTTAAACTGGGGTTTTGTCACTGCCACTGGAGGAAAAAAAATCATTTGGAGTTGCATTTCAGTGCCATTGGGAGTTTTTAAAACAGGAGAATCATGATCTTGTTTTTGGTATTCAAGTTTTTTCAAACCTTTGTTTGGTAGCCCAAAATATTCAAACGTTAGACTTTATTCAATTGTGGTGTTGTGTGGTGTTTGGGTGTGTTGTGGTGTGGGGTGTGGGTTGTGTGTGTTTTTTTTTTTGGTTTTGTGTTTTTTGTGTGTGTGTGTTGTGCATCAGGGCCAGTGTTTCCACATAAAAATTTTTTTTATTATTACCGATACCTGGCAAGCGCTGGTGGGAATTTTCGGTCTTTTTCGTCGGAACACCCAACAGAACCCTTGCTGTTGTTACATGAGCGAAAATGCGTCACGCTGCCCCTTAAGCGCCTACAATCAGGCCCGCGCTTCAATTTTGGCAAAAGGAAAAATTGTTTTCTTTTTTGTCTTTCTAGGTTAAAAAAAAAAAGAGGAGAATGGCCAAGTGGGAGAAAAAAAACAAAAAGGGGACAGGAAGAAAAGGAACTAGGCGAAACAAAAAGAGGGGGGTAAAAAGAGGAAAAATTTTGAACAGAAATTTTCCCGAAGGTGGGGATACTGTTTTTATGACAGGCCCCCCTGCTTCCCATGGGGGGAAATGTGCATTTTAAGTGTTAATTGATGGACTTTATTTTTAAGGGGAAGTGGATTAGCCTAAGTACCGTCAAAATGAC
>CM054143.1:56624944-56647444 GCA_028751875.1 Rapana venosa | reverse complement strand
ATATCTGTTATTTACATTTAAACTACCAAATCCAAGCCGAAATCTAGCCAGAAAATACTCAAGGACAACAAACGGAGAGAGAGAGAGAGAGAGAGGAGAGAGAGAGAGAGAGAGAGAGAGAGAGAGAATGGAATGCGAATGTGAATGGTTTATTCAAAAGGAGATAGAGAGGGAGAGAGAGAGAGAGAGAGAGAGAGAGAGAGAGAGAGAGAGAGAGAGAGAGAAGAGAGAGAGAGAGAGAGAGACTTGTGGCAAAGAAAGGAACAAGAAAAGAACCCATGAAAGAGGCAAAGAACATAAACAGACTGGACAAGAAAAAGAAATAAATTCAGGGAAAAGACAGCAAGGTGAGAGTAAAAAGGAGGTAAAGAATCATGACATAGATTAAATGCTGTACAACTGGAAATAAAGAGAAAAAAAAACCAAGCTGCCATGGCGCAGTGGTTAACATCTTAGGTTACGGACTGGAAGGTCGCGGAATCGAACCCAATAAGAGTCACAGGGATTTTTCAGACTCCGGCCGGCTTCTACCCAGAATGAGTGTGCTGTGGGTTCAGTGGGAAGACTGGGACCACACAGTCGAGCTTCATCCACGTTACGGATGCGAGTTTGAGAGTGTTGCTCAAATTACATGACCAACACTGCAGGTGTCTGCATCTCTCGGGCTCGGTTGACACCGGAATATATAGTGATAGCGTATAGTACAACCCTGTCAAGTAGTCTCAAAGCATTAAACACTTCCATAACAGCATCATTACGTCATCCTCATTGTCATTGATCATCATGCAACACACACAAAAAAGTCTCTGATTCGGTGGTCCCAGTTGCTCTGGTTTCATAGTGACCTCAGATTCGGTTTCCCCATGTATTTCTGTGATAACTTTGTGTCAAAGCCTTTGGGGTTGAAGGTTCACGGTGGGACGGGTGTTGGAAGGACGTTGTGGTGGTTGCCATCTCGGGTGGGCGTCTCACTCAGATTAGGTCCGCGACTGAGCTAATACTGTCGCTAGTAGGGGGCTTAGTAGGTGGTGTCCTGCGTATGTTAGCTCAGAACAAGCACCATTGAACACCACCAAAGTGACCCAGCAGCAGTGCAGGGCCCTTCTGGCTCGTGGACCCACGGCAGCCTGCTGTTGATGGGCGCTCTGTGGACTTCTGACCCTGAGGATGCGATATAAGGAATCTGGGTATGGCGGGGTCGGAGAGAGGTAGGTGGGCGGCGTGGGAACAGCAGGACGGGAGAATCACAGAAGATGAGACAGAAAAAAAAAGAAAAAAGGAAAAAAACTAGAAAACGCCAAGAGGTAAAGAAATATTTGAGGTAAGACAAAAAAAGAGAAAAGAAGAAACAAAACACATATATACTCGTGCACACACACACACACACACACGCGCGCGCGCGCGCACAGATGCCGGGGGGCCAGTCAGCCATAGTAAACAGCATCCCCATCTTCTGGAAATTCTGTGCTAGGAATTCCCTCTTTTCTATCTCTCTCTTTCTTTCTGCCTTGTTCCTTTTCTTCCTGTCACCTTCTTGTCTGTTTACTGCCTTCTTGGTCCATTCTCCTGCATTTTTCCCCTCAGAAATACTTACAAGATAACAGTTCTCTCCCGCGCCGAAGTCAGATGCGCTGGGCCTGACTTGTCAGGCGCTTAACGGCAGCGCAACGCATTTTCGCTCATATGATAGACAACAACAGTTACTGTCTGAGCGTTCGACGACGACGAACAAGAAGAAACAATTCGACACAAATTGTTGATTTGCTTGACCAATTCTCTACGTCACCAAGTATTTGATGCGTCAAATCGCGGCTGATTATATTGTCGTCATGAGAACATGATTGTCCATTATTTGGTCAAAGTGGGCTAAAGATGTTTGCATTGATTAATTGATAAAGTAAGGAAGAAAACGCCCTTTAATTAGTCCTAATTTTAGTCCCTCTTTTACTTCCAAATCCATGAATTCACCACGGATTTTACCCGAAAGATGCTTCTTGTTGCAAAGCGCTCCAAAATGACAAGCATTTAAAGTGGATCAATGATTGATAACATGGGGACGGGATAGCTCAGTGGTCAGAGCACTCGCTTTTCCAAGCTAAGGTTGAGCAGCATCGAGCGTGCTTACCAATTGATGGGTGACCGTTTGTGCGCCTTGGCTTTAGTACAGTCCCCCAGTTCACTCAGCTCTGAACGGGTACCTGCCCTCTTTAGGGTCAGGGAAGGTAAAGCAACGATGGAGAGGAGATGGGCGCCGCCCTCAACATGCTGGCCCTGGAGAAGCTGAGGTCTCTGATGCCTCTCTCCACTACGACCACACAGGTTATGGGAACACCTTTACCTTTAAGAATTGATAACAGTGATATAGGATGGTTCTCACAAAAATGTAGCTCCTGCCTTAGTGTGTGTGTGTGTGTGTTTGTGTGAGTGTGTGTGAGTGTGTGAGTGTGTGTGTATCTATTTGTGCGTGTGTGCGTGCGTCTGTCATTTACGGTAGAGAGTTGAAACAAATAAACAGTCACCAGTACAGTCTGCGCAAACTGTAACAGTCAGACTGACATACATAATAGACATAATTTATAAACAAAATGACAAAAACATACAGACAGACAGCAACAGCAAAGAAGAGAGAGAGGGTGGGAGAAGAGAGGGAAGAGAGAGACTCACACAGCAAACAAACAAACAAACACACAACACACAATACGAGAGAGAGAGAGACACCACACAGACAGACAGACAGACAGACAGACACACACACACACACACACACACAACACACACACACACACACACACACACAACACACACACACACACACACACACACACACACACAAAGGCTAAATCTCAACAAACCACCTCATCATTACTAAAGACAAACAAGCAAAATAAGAAAAAAAACCCACAAGCGAACCAAAACCAAACAACCTCCATCCCCCCTCCCCACCAACTCCAAACCACAACAACAAACAAACAACACAGCAAACAAAAACAACAACCAACACCAAAAACAACAGCAACAACAAACAAGATAAAATGTCCGAGCTTGGGGGAGTCAGCCCTCCATTAAAGAATTACTGCTCAACGCCCTGTGGCCGTTTCAGGGAGGGAGCGCTGTTTACGGTCGCCTCACACATGGGCGTGGTCCCAGGCTTGGTGTAGGGCGGCCCTTAACGGCCCGTCAACCCCGACACGTTGTTCGCATCCCTGTGTCTGCTTTACGAGGGTCGTTGGAGCGAGAGGATACCGCTGTGTGTGTGTGTGTGTGTGTGGTGTGTGTGTGTGTGTGTGTGTGTGTGTGTGTGTGTGTGTGTATGTGTGTGTGTGTTGTATGTGTGCGTGTGTGTGATGTGTGTGTTTGGTGTGTGTGTGTTTGTGTGTGTGTGGATGTTGTTGTGAGGGGGGAGTGTTGATGTGTGTGTAGGGGGGTGTTGTGTGTGTGTGTGTATGTGTGTGTGTTTCTGAGTATGTGTGTATGTGTGTGTATGTATGTGTGTGTTGTGTGTGTGAGTTTGTGTGTGATGTTATGTGTGTGGGTATGTGTTGTGTGTGTGTGTGGTGTGATGTGTGTGTGTGTTGTGGGTGTGGGTGTTGATGTGTGTGTGTGTGTGTGTGTGTGGGTGTGTGGTGTGGTGTGTGTGTTTGTGTGTGTGTGTAGTGTGTGTGTGTGTTCGTGTGTGTGAGGTGTGATGTTGTGTGTGTGTGGTGGTGTTGTGTGTGTGTGTGTGTGTGTGTGTGTGTGTGAGTGTGTGTGTGTGTTGTGTGTCGTGTGTGTGGTGTGTGTGTTGATGAGTGTTGATGTGTGTGTGTGATTGTGTGTGTGTGTGTTGTGTGTGTTGTGAAGATGCTGTGTGGTGTGCTGGTGCTGTTGAGTGTGATGTGTGTGTTGTTGTGTGTAGTGTCTTCTAGACATCTAGATACATTTCGCGTCTCTCTCTCTCTCTCTCTCTCTCTCTCTCTCTCTCTCTCTCTCTCCTCTCTCTCTCTCTCTCTCCCTTGTGTGCGTGACAGATAGATAGATAGATATATGCATAGATAGATAGATAGATAGATACAGAGATGATTACATAAAAGCTAAATACATAGATGCACAGATAGATACATAGATAGATTCTTCGATACTTAAGATACAAAGGAGAAGAGAGAGAGAGAGAGAGAGAGGAGAGAGAGAGGGGAGAGAGAGGAGAGAGAGAGATGGAGAGAGAGAGAGGAGAGAGAAGAGAGAGAGATGAATAGATAAAAAAGATGGATACAAAGATAGATGCAGAGATAGATACATAGATAGATACTTAGATAAATACTTGGATACAAAAGTTGAGAGAGACAGACACACAGACATAGAGACAGACAGAAAGACAGACATAGAGACAGACAGACAGACAGACACATAGGTGAACAGACGGACAGTTCAGCGAGCGTTAACCCTATGGCTCCTGACTGACAGGCCACGTTGAAACGTCAGTTGTGGCCTGAGAAGAATGCTTTTGTTTCGCTTCATTCTCTTCGTCTCTTTTCTCTCCCTCTTTCTTCCATCCTTTCCTTCTTTTCTTTCTGCCTGACGAAATAGTCTGGTGGTTAGAGCATTGCGCTTTGCACGTTGTGTCTTGCGCTTGCGATCTGACGGCCCGGGTTCGAACCCACGTTTGTGCCGCCACCGGAACGGCCCGTTCAAAGGGAGTTTTTCCCTTGGAGTTAACATCAGGGCTGACTCCACTCCCCTGAAAGTCAATCGGATGAGACTGTAAACCGAAGTCCCGTGTGTGAAGTGCATGCAGAACATCTTGCGCACACGTTGAAATCTGTTCCGTTTTTTTGGAATAGTAGGCCATTTGTGCCGGTAGGAATGGATGACAAAATTTATAAATGGAAAACTGGATGCGCATGGGAACTGGATGTGAAAAGAAGCTCAAAAGTGCTTATTCCAGTATCCCCCAAATAAATATATAGATAGATAGATAAATAAATAAATAAATAAGATAATCAAATGCACAAATAATCGAATATCTCTTTCTTTCGTCTTCTATTCTTCTCAAGGTGTTATTGCTATTGTTGTTGCTATTCTTCTTTTTTTCCTTTTTTTTCTTATATTCGTTCTTTCTGCATCTTCTCTTTTTCTTTTCATGGTTTTGTTTTTATTGTTGCTGTTGTTGTCATAGTAGTCATTTTTTCGGCTTTTCCTCCTCCTCCTCCTCCTCCTCCTTCTCTTCTTCTCCTCCTCCTCCTCCTCCTCCTCATCTTCCTTTTCTTGCTTTCGCTTCTTCTGTTTTTAGATGTTTCTTTTGTGTGTGTTTACATTTGAATTTATTGATATCTATTTATTGTAACTGGTTGCATGTAAAAGACTAGGATGAATGAAAGCGCTTTGATTTGTTTTTTGCAAGACATAGTGCTGTATAAATTCCATGTATTATTATTATTATTATTAAAGTAGCTTTTCTTTCTTATTCCTCCCCTTGATCGTTGCCCCTGGTAGCTGCAGCAACAATGGTAGTATCAGTAGCAGCAGCAGTATGAGCAGCAGCATTAGTAGTAGCAGCAGTTTCGTTTTGTCGGCTTTTCCTCTTCCTCCTTCTCCTCCCCCCCCCCCCTCCTCCTCCTTCTTGTAGCAGAAGCAACAGTAGCAGTAGCAGTATCATAAGGAACAGCAACAGCAAAAAAAGCAGCATAAGCAGCAGTAGAAGCAGCAACAACAACAGCAGCAGTAACAACAGCAGCAGCAACAGCAGCAGCAACAACAACAGCAGCAGTAGCAGCAGCACAAGCTTGGTAGCTTGGTAGGTAGTAGTAATAGCAAGAGCAGCAGCAACAACAATAGTAGTAGCAATACCAGCATTACTAGTAGTACTTGCAGCAACAACAGCACCAGCAGCAGTATCAGCCAACCAGTATACTCTAATAATAATAATAATAATAATGTATAGAATTTATATAGCGCTGAATCCCGTAAAGCAACAAATCAAAGCGCTCAACATACTATACTCTACCACGCGAACATCACTCCAAATTTTCCAAAACTGCCCACAACACAAACAGACTGTGCGCTATCACTGTCAGTTATGACAGTCCTCCTGTACACTGCTCGCAGCTCCACACAGACTAAACACACACAGCAGGATCAACTTCACAGGACAGACCAGGATAGACCATGTCTCGCTGTCAAACAAAGCAGCCTGCACTGTCCATCAATTGGCTTTCTGTTTGGAATGGGCACAGCCATGCAGTTAATCTTGGGATGGGTACAGACCTTGGCTTGGCAAAGGCTTTTTTGTTGAAGAATGAGAAAAATGGGGAGGGGCGGAGATGTAAAAAGAGGAACAGGAGGAGGAGGAGGAAGAGGAGGGAGGAGGGAGAGAGAGAGAGAGAGAGGGAGAGAGAGAGAGAGAGAGAGAGAGAGGAGAGAGAGAGAGGAGAGAGAGAGAGAGAGAGAGAGAGAGAGAGAGAGAGAGATGAGAGGAGAGAGAGAGAGAGAGAGATGAGAGAGAGAGAGAGGGTGAGCAATACCACTGAACAAAACAATAGAGGTAAACTAGGTGATTTTCTTTATATATGACATACTCCATTATGCACAGCAATATAATTATCTAGCATTGTCAATCTGTAAAACCCTCACACAATTAAGCGACAAAACACGCTCACTATTAATTTTTCCCCCTGCAGGACAATAATAACATACAGTGCTGAGAATGCCAGCCATCGCACTTAATTTATCATCTCCAGGTCACAAATAGCGTGAAAATGGATATAGAACACTTCAATGTACAAACAACTATGTAAAAAAATGCCGTATGGGCAAATAACACTGCATAATGGACATCCTGCCTGTGCCTATCCCAGTGTTTACAATATCACTACCAGAACAGAGCAGTACAGACAAAATGTCATATATTGTTTGAAGGGAAAATACATATCATGTCTTTTTGAACAAAAGGCAAGAAAATGGACTAGAAAGGCAAGTGAAATGTCAGAAAGGTGAGAAAAAAGACAGAAACAAAGAGAGTCATAGAAAAGGGGAGATTTATAAAAAGGTTGGGATGCTATTCATAGTGACAGAGCCCCAAGTATTTTCCCGGGTCAACAGAGTAGGGTAACAGGTAAAGGTAAATGTGCCCCATGGTCTATGCGGTAGTAGAGGAGCGAGGCATCAGAGACCTCAACTTCTCCAGGGGCCAGCATATTGAGGGCGGCGCCCATCTCCTCTCCCTCGCTGCTTTACCTTCCCTGACCCTAAAGAGGGCAGGTACCCATTTACAGCTGGGTGAACTGGTGGAACTGTACTGAAGCCAAGGCACGCAAACGGTCACCCATCCAAATAGTAACCACGCTCGACGCTGCTTAACCGTGGCTTGGGGAAAGCGAGTGCTCTGACCACTGAGCTACACCGTTGGCCCAGAGTAGGATAATGATTGCAATAAGCAATACTGACAATACACGAGAGACTGTTACTGTATTTTACTGTTTTGTAGGTGGAAACAGATACAAAAATTCTTTTTTATCATTTCTTGCACTGAAGCTAGACTTTACCATAGAATAAGAGATTGGAAGTCTCAATGATGATAGGAGACTTTTAAACAACGAAAGGGAACTGGATTCTGTTCGTGCGCGCGTGCGTGCATGCGTGCGTGCGTGCGTGCATACGCGCGTGTGTGTGTGTGAGTGTGTGTGTGTGTGTGCGTGAGTGTGTGTGTATGTGTGTGTGTGTGTGTGTGTGTGTGTGTGTGTTGTGAGTGTGTGTGTGTGTGAGTGTGTGTGTGTGCGTGTAGTGTGTGTGTGTGTGGTGTGTGTGTGTGTGTGTGTGTGTGTTGTGTGTGTGTGTGTGTGTGTAAGCAAGCTAACGTGTATCAGGTTACAGATGAATGAAAAGAAACCAAGCCTCGATAAAGTGCATGCTCCTCTCTGTCTGTCTGTCTGTCTGTCTGCCTGCCTGCCTGGCCTGCCTGCTGCCTGTCTGCCTGCCTGTCTGCCTGCCTGCCTGCCTGCCTGTCTGCCTGCCTTGCCTGCCTGTCTGCTGTCTGTCCGTGTGCCTGTCTGTCTTTCTCTATTTGCCTGCCTCTCTTCGCCTGTCTGTCTGTAGTTCTCTCTCCCTCTCTCTGTGTCTGTCTGTCTGTTTGTCTGTCACTGTCTCTTTTTGTCTGTGTGTCTCTAACTGTATTTTTCTGTTTGTCTGTGACTGTGTCTTCTATCTCTCTCTTCTCGTCTGTCCCCCCCCTCTCTCTCTCTCTCTCTCTCTCTCTCTCTCTCTCTCTCTCTCTCTCCCCTCAAAGAGCTAACTAGTGGGGTACATGCAGTCCTCTCCAGGTGCAGCAGAGGTGAGACAAGAAAGAAACACCTGCCGGGCCATGTTCCCTCAGCTTTCCAATGTAACAGAAACAGAGAAGAGGAGTGCTCCAGTGTGTGTGTGTGTGTGTGTGTGTGTGTGTGTGGCTGTGTGTGTATGTGTGTGTGTGTGTGTGTGTGTGTGTGTCGTGCGCGCGCGCGTGTGTGTGTGTATAAATTGATATCAAGAGTGATCTACCACTAAATACGATCTTACCACCCCAGCTGCGAGCACCTGCCTGCGTGTATGCGTGCGCACACGGGCGTGTGTGTATGTGTGTGTCTTGTTATGTGCGTGTGTGTGTGTGCGTGTGTGTGGGTGCATGCATGTGTATGCGTGTGTGTATTTGTGTGTGTAGTGTGTGTTTGTGTGTGTGTGTGTGTGAATGGATATCAAGATTGATACACCGCTAAATACGATGTTATTACCCCAGCTTCGAGCAAGTTTGTGCCTGTGTCTGTGTGTGTGTGTGTGTGTGTGTGTGTGTGTGTGTGTGTGTGTGTGTGTGTGTGTGCTTGCACCCGCACGCACGTGCGAGCACACATACATTTAAGCATATATTCAATGGCGAAGCAAGCAGTTGTAGCTGCCTTTGGCTTTTTTGTACAACATAACAAAAAAAAGGAGAAATAAGTGAATATAAATCTAACAATGGTGTGGTGTCATAAAGATGTCTTTTCAGTTCATTACCTGTCACTACAATGTCGAATTCATTTTTAGAACAATGTTGGGTTGAGTTTTTCTTTCTTTTTTCTGTTGTTGTGTTTTTTCTTTGTTTTTTCTTCTTCTTCTCTTCTTCTTCTTCATCTCCTCCTCCTCTTCCTCCTTCTTCGCAATTCTCAGACAGTAATCATTATTGGCTGTCCTATGAGCAACACTGCCTTTGACGCCTGACAAATTGTGTGGATTAAAAAAACAACAACTCGTTTCTGGGCTGGAACTCCAAAGTTAAAAATGGTGAGATTTTGCAAAAATGTACAACTGTGTTTAACCCATCATTAAGATAGCTGCATTCTGACTTCGGGAATGGTGTCTAAACACAACACCTACGTGCGTGCGTTTTTTCTTAAATTCTCTCATCCGTTCCCACTGGTGCGAAATGGCCTGCTCTTCCAAAACGGCGAAACCGGTTTTAAACGCGCGCGCAAAATGTTCTGCATCCATTCGCACACTGGGCTTCGCTTCATAATCTCATCGGAAGGACTTTAGGGGGAGTGGAATCAGTGCTGATGTTAACTCCAGAATAAAATTCCCTAAAACGGGTGCTTCCGTGGTGGCTCGATCCCGGGTTGTCAGATCACGAGCAAAACGCTCTATCCACCAGGCTCCCCCCGCCCCCCTTACAGAAAAATGTTGTTCTCCGTTCCTGCTTCCCGCTTAAGGAATTTTTCCCCGTTGGGTTGTTTGCTTTCGGAGGTACTCTTTTTGGTTTGTTGTTTGTTCCCCAGTTATTTTTGTTTGTTCGTTTGCCTCTATTAGGATTGCATGTGTACGAAGTGAGCTGTTTGGAACAATTTGCGCTTTGGTGTGGCTTTCGTTGTGAAATTGTCTTTGTTTTTGGAAGTATTTTTTCTGTTCTGTTCTTCTGATTGTTGTTATTTTATTTTTTTTCTTGTGTGAGGGTTATATGTTTACAAAGTGAACACTTTTGAGCAATATACATTTTGATCTGGTTTTGTCTTCGATTTTGGAAAGTTTAGTAAGGCAAAGGCTTTTTATGTATCTTCAAAATAAAGAGATGCTATAATTATCATTTTCTGTTATTGTTGTTTAGAAATTCTTGCCTCAGGCTTTCTTGTGAAAAAGCTACGGACCAAAATATGCAATATGATGAGGCTGTTCTTTTAGAAATGCTGAGAAGTTAAGTCCATTCTTTCCAGTGATTCCAGTTTTCTGTGCTGCCTGTGCACATTCTCTTATGCTTTATATGAAAGTGCAGAGGTCTTGAGTTTCTGCGGATAAAGGACAACGCCTGTCAATGCATGTGCTTGCACGTCCGTATGCGCGCTTGCTTGCGCACGCACGCACACACAGACATACACATGTACACACATAATCTCTCTCTTCTCTCTCTCTCTACTTCACAACATTCAACACCCACACACACACACACACACACACACACACACACACAAACAAACACACACTCACAGAGAGATAGAGAGAGAGAGACAGATACACAGACACACAGACAGACACACAGACACACAGACAGACACACAGACACACAGACAGACTAACAGAGACAATCAGACAGACAGATAGACAGACAGACACTCAGACAGACAGACAGACAGAGAGTCAAATCATGGAAAGGGTTGATTAAAACCACAGATACTCCATTGTGATCAGCAGTGGCATGGGGAAATAACGAGTTAGGGACACGAGAATTATGCAAATCACTTTCCAGGGAGTTCTGTGTCGCCCCTTATTGGCTGAAACATGCACACACGCGCCCACAGGCGCACAGACACACACGCCTGTGCATGTGCACACACTCACACACTATAGGTAGATAGAATGAGAGAGAGACAGACAGACATACATACATATAGACCGATAGATATAGATAGATAGTTAGACAGGTAGGTAGATAGAGAGAGACACAGACAGACAGACAGACAGACAGTAGATAGATAGATAGATAGATAGATAGATAGATAGATAGACAGAAAGACAGATAGACAGACAGAAGGCAGATTGATAGGTATATAATATATATATAATATATATATATATATATATATATATATATAGAGAGAGAGAGAGAGAGAGAGAGAGAGAGAGAGAGAGAGGAGAGAGGAGGAGGGGGGGGGGAGAGAGGTACTAGATAGATAGATAACAGATAGAAGCAGATAGATAGACAGACAGACAGGTAGACAGACAGAAAGAACGAACGAAAGAAATATAGACAGATAGCTAGATAGATAAGTGAATACATAAATGAATAATTAAACACGTGACAAAACCAAGTAACAGACTCATAGAAAGAAGATTGGGTGTATCACTTTGCACCACTATCATAACTCGTGCAAGCTTCACACTATGCAGCCCCGCTATGACTCAGGCCCAAAGCTGCGTCAGTGATGTCCTGATGTAGACTAGGTGCCAGGACCTACATTACAACGGTGGTATCGGGGAAGAGGGTGGGGACAGATAGCCTGGTGGTTAGAGCGTTCAGCTCCAGATCTGACGGCCCAGGTTCGACTATCGCCGAGGCACCCACCCATTCGAGAGGATTTCTCCCCTGGAATTAACATCAGTAGTGACTCCACTCCCCACAAAAAGTCTTTCGGATGAGACTATAAACCATTGTGCCGGTGGGAACGGATGACCAAATTTACAAAACTGTAAGCGCACAGGGACTGAATGTAAAAGCATGTACATGATTGCTTAGTTTATTATTCTAAAAAAGAAAAAGAAATTTAAAAAAGAAAAGATCATACACCCCAAATTTCTCATCCATCGTGTATTAAATTTTACAATCTCACAGTTATTCATCAGGTGAGATGAGTGAGTCAGAGTGATTGTTCTGAGTGCCTCCCCCCCCCCCTCCCCACCTCTCCCACTCTGGGGAATGCACAGCAAGAACAATACGTTTGGTTTTATTGTATAAGAGTCCCAGCAGAATCATCCCACTTAGGCACTAGGTCATCAAACAACACAACACCACAACAGCAGTCACGTTTATAGCTGGATGGGGATAAGTTGCGGCAGCTTTGTGTTTAATTTTCTGATATTGTTTGTCATTTCTGAAACTTGATTCCATCGTCACCCTCATAAAGGTTCTCCTGGTATAACTTTTGAATAAACTAGACATTGGCGAACTGTCAAAGCTGCTGATATTGAAGTGGAAACGTACCTGTGCTGGGGTCAAATAAGTGAGCTTCTATTATCTGCGAACATGATAGCGCTCTAACTTTACATCTGCCAAGCACAAACACGACTCCATTTGGGAATAAAGGCATCTGGGTATATATCACGAACTGTTGTCAGACATTCCTAATAAAAACCCGTTCAAACAGCGATGTTGTGTATGTGCCTTTTGTTTTGGGGTTATTTATTTATTTAAAAAAAAATCTTTTATATCGAGGATAATGGAATAAGCACTCATGTGCTTTTTTTACATCCAGTCCCCGTGTGTATGCGATTTTGTAAATTTTGTCATCTGTTTGGGTTGTTCTACACAAACGACTCCAAGGCTTAGAGGACATCGCAACTAGAGTCAAAAGTTATTCGTGAAAAAAATGAACAGTTTATTTGATTTTTCTCTTGTAATACATTAAAGATAATTAATCTACAAGATATTATACACAATCAAAGTCCAACAGAGAACGAGCTTGCATATGAATTCCTAAAGCAATCAATACAAGATACAAAACAAAACATAATCACAAATATAATAAACGTATTTAAGAATAGTCAGACAAACCAATGACGCCTGCAAGCAAGTACATGCCTACGCAGGCTTGGTAAACTTGTCAAGAGTGCCTGCCTTGGCGAGCGGCTTTCCTTTCTTCACAGGGAATGTTTCCTAACATGTCATGACTTCACTGAGTATACAGCCGTCCCGACACTTTTAACTTCTAACTTCGATATTTCTAATCGGTTTAAACGAGATGGTTCCTTTGTAAAAATGCCAAGTGGTGTGGAATATTGCCTATCTTAGGTTACAATCGCAATGTATTTTTTCATTTTTTTTAACCGTGTTCTTAGAACGGTTTGAAATACACTGAAGGGAGGTATTTGTTCCTCCATTTTGCATTTATGTCTCGATGATTTTGCAGCTGTAATAAAAAAACAATTCAAATATTCCTTCTGATTTAAGGTGTAGGAGGTTCACACACAAAAACATCGTTGGAAGGACTTAATGATGGTCGCCACCTCGAATGGGCGTCTTAGTCAGTCTCCCTCATTGTCTCTGTCTGTCTGTCTGTCTGTCTGTCTGTCTCTCTCTCTTGTCATCATCTTCACCGCTGTCGTTTTTATTATTACCATCATCATCATCGTCGGCACTGCCATTGTCATCACTACCCGCATAGAAGAACATCATTATCTACTACTACTACTACTACTACTACTACTACTACTACTACTACTACTACTACTACTACTACTACTACTCCTACTCCTACTCCTACTACAACATTGGCGTCGACGATAGCGACGACATTGCTACCTTCTTGTTCTTGATGTATTTTGTATATTCTTGGTGTATTTTCTCTATTGTCGTTTCCTTTACTCTTTTCCTTTCCATCTTTTTTTCTTCCAAACATATTGCTTTGCTTTGGTGTTTATACTTTTTTTCCCTTTTGAGGGCTGGATGAAAAAAGTCATTGTACTTAATCTATTACCCTCTTTAAATAACATTTCGTATTTCGTAATAAATAAAAATTTCGTAGCATCAGTGCGGGCCCTCTCTGGTTGGTGGCCACGCGGCTGCCTGACGTTGATGGGCTCCCTAAAGACTCCCCTCCCTGAGGAATGGACATAAGGAACCTGGGTGAGGCTGTGGCGGAGAGATGGAAATGAGCGGCGGGGGAACATCAGGACAAGTTTGTAAGATGCTGACTGATTTCCGGCAAAAACTGCTAGAAATGTATATTGTTTATGTGGTAAAACAATCTCAAATATTCATATTCTGTCCGAATGTCAGTTTTTGCAAAAAAACCCACCTTCCTGACATTCATGAAAGTTCCTTCGATACGGTTTTCAGCAACAATACATTGCTATGTGAAACCGCGTTGGCGTTAAAGCAGTGTCCCATTACTAATCTCCTGTAGCAGTGTCCCATTAGTCATCATCTTCTGTAGCAAAATTAATGTGATGTCATTCAACAGACTGATTTTTCCAAGGCAGGGACATTTGCCCATCTATCTCTTAATATCTCAGAACAGTTGAGGTTGATTTGTAATACTTTGATCAATAGTTTTCTTCATTGTTTTACGTGATATTGATTACATTGTTATGTTGATAGTTTACAGTAATGTTGATAGTTTACAGTTCCATTGTTACATTACTTTCCCATAGTTCATACCCCTCCTCTCTCTCTCCCTCTTAGCCTAGTGGTCAGAACATTGCGCTCGCAATCTGACGACCCGGGTTCGATTCCCGTTCGAGGGGGATATTTTCCCCTGGAGTTAACATCAGTGCAGACTCCACTCTCCCCAAAAGTCCTTCGGATGAGACTATGAACCGAGGCCCCGTAAGCGAACGCACGCAGAACATCTTGAGCACACATTAAATCCTGTTCCGCTTTTCGGAAGAGTAGGCCATGTGTGCCAGTGAGAACAGATAACAGAATTTACAAAACCGCATACACACAGGGACTGGATGTAAAAAATCACATCAGTGCTTATTCCATTATCCTCGATATAAAAGAATAAAATTGTTTTAAAAATATAAAAATCCCCTCCCCACTCTCTCTCTCTCTCTCTCTCTCCTCTCTCTCTCTCTCTCTCTCTCTCTCTCTCTCCGTTGTTTAATATCACTTTTTTGTGAATAGACATAAAATGGAAGAAAGAAAGAAAAGCCAGCAGGACAGGAGCGTTACAAAGGCCGCGGCAGCAAAAGAGATGGCAGGGGGAAATGCTCTTAGTGCACCCAGTGACCCCCACACCCCATGTACACCGTAGTACCCGCTAGGTTAGCCTAGCCTCCAACCCTCCGCATAAAGCTACCTCACCTGTCGGTTTTCTCTTTTTCTTCTCGAATTTACTTAGTGTTATTATTGTATATATACACGTCAGGGCGAAGCATGACGGATGTGAAGGATGAGATGGCTTGGCGCGGAAAGTGAAAAAGCTAAACAGGGGGAGGGTATATCGTGGTGAGGCCAGATATGCTGCAAAGAGCCATGCACACACACACGCACGCGCGCGCACACACACGCACACACACAAATTCCATATATTATTATTATTATTATTATACACACATAACACACATACATACAGACAGACAGACATACAGAAAGACAGGCATACATACATACCTACATTCATGCATACTTACTCGCACACATACAAAACAAACACACACACACACACATACACACACACACACACACACACACACAACACACACACACACACACACACACACACACACACACACACACACACACACACACAGCGAAAGCGAGCAAGCGAGCGAGAGAGTGAAAGAGAGACAGAGAGAGAGAGACAGAGACAGAGAGAGAGAGGGGGGGGGGAGGGATAAGACAGAGGGACATGACAGAAAGATAGACAGAGGGAGACACAGAGAGACAGAGAGACAAACAGGCAGAGACAGAGCCGACCAACGAACTAAAAGAGAATAATCGCCAAACAATCCCACAGGTTAGCAACCTGAACAGCAAACACGGAGCCCTCCAGACCAGAGGCTAAGAGGAAATGACACAGACAGTGGGGAGGGGGGAGGGGGGTTGTTCCAGGAACAGGTGAGGGCTGAGAGAGGGAGAGAAAGGGGGAGAGAGAGGGAGAGGGAGTGGTGGGTTGGTCAAAAGAACGGAAGGTGTGATATGAAGAACACCTTGCTGGAGGAAGCAGTAGGATGAAGGGAGACAGCTGGGAGGAGGGACCAGGATGTAGAAAAGGTAACCGAGTGTCACACACACACACACGCACGCACACACACAAACACACACACACACGCACGCACACAACAATACACACACACACACACACACACACACACACACACACACACACACACACACACAAGAAAAACGAGAAAAAAAAAGCCGCTTTCTTGCAAGATTCTTTTTTCCTTCAATGTATATATCCACCTTTTGTGATAATTATAAGTAATGAAAATATTCTTGTTTTTTCTTCAAGGTCGACTCCACTTTTGAGCTACAACTGAAAAATAATTCACTGTTTCGCTTCAGTGCTGCCATCCCCTTTTTGTGATATTATGACTGACCACATTACTCTTTTTTTTCTTCAATGTTGACGTTCCCTTTTGTGACTTGATCGACGAAAACATTTTTTCAGATAACATGAAAACAAGTATCGCTTGTCTCTTACTGTTGAAAGTAAAGATCTGGAATGAATTAAATTGATTTGACTTATCTCTTGTTATGTGCAGTAGGGAGGCCAATTTCTGTCCAGTCCATTAAATGTTAGTCACATCGGGGACGGGATAGCTCAGCGGTCAGAGCACTCGCTTTCCCCCAGCCAATGTTAAACAGCGTCGAGCGTAGTGACTAAGTCACTTGGATGGGTGACCATTTGCGCGCCTTGGCTTCATTACAGTCCCCCAGTTCACCCAGCTGTAAATGGGTTCCTGCGCTCTTTAGGGTCAGGGAAGGTATAGCAGCGAGGGAGAGGAGATGGGCGCCGCCCTCAATATGCTGGTCCCTGGAGAAGCTGAGGCCTCTGACGCCTCGCTCCCCTACGACCACATAGACCATGGGGCATCTTTACCTTTTTACACATCGTCTACTTAGAAATTGTCTTGTTTTGCCTGCACTGACCATGTTTAGAATGACCCTGTCCTTGCAGGATAGTTGGGTAGTGAACTACAATATTTTAAAAACATGTTGGGGATAATGCTATGGTAAGGTAAATTAGGTCATATGTTCCCATAACCTGTGCGGTCGTTGGGAAGCGAGGTGTCAGAGACCTCAGCTTTTCCAGGGGCCAGCATACTGAGGGCGCGGCACACCCCCATGTCCTCTACCTTGCTGCTTTACTTTCCCCAGTACCCGTTTAGAGAGAGCAGGTACCCATTTAGAGAGGACAGGTACCTATTTACAGATGGCAGTTGGCCATTTACAGCTGGCTGAACTGAGGGACTGTACTGAAGCCGAGGTACACGAAGAGTCACACATCAGCGAAGCAACCACGCACAACGCTCATTAACCTTGGCGCCGGGAGAGAGGGAGTGCTGTAGTAGATGAAAGAGGGAGGCCAACGAAAGGCACACGTACGTTCTGCAAGAGTAGTGTCAGCAAGCTGAAACTGGTCAGAAACCTCTGGACCTCCTTGAAGGATGGCCCTATCATTATACAGTCTGATGTTCTGAGACTCGTCACAATCGTTATTAAACTAATATCACCTTCAGTGTATTACTATGTGTGGAAGAACGATGCTTTGACTTGTGTGTCAAACTGAGTCCAAATGCACTTTTTACTGTAATAACTGTTTTCATCTCTACCAGTTATTCATTGCGTACCATTTGAGAGCAAAAATGAGAGTGTATGGTCAATACCCATATACTAGACTATTTCTATATAATACAGTATGTGTTCCTTTTTCCTTTTTACTAATACTTGAATGCATCTACTTTCGATAAAGCTGCAGATGTATGGTGGTAAAGATGTACTGGATGAACCACGCTTAGTCAAAAGGTAAGATATATAAAGCAAGCAAAAGCATAACAGGGTGCGCTAGCGACACTAACTTCAGTTAAAAAACCAACCCACAGCGGTCTTTCAAAAAAACCCAACCAAAACAAACAACAACGCCAAATCCAAACAAACCGAAATAGCAAGAACATAGAGAAAGAAGCCTTAACGAACAAAAACACAAACAGGAAGCTCTCCTCCATACCACCATCTTGACAGGAATTGATGCAGAAGATGGAAAGTTATTCTCCGGAACAGGTGATGGATGAGAGAGAGGAGAGAGAGAGAGAGAGAGAGAGAGAGAGAGAGAGAGAGAGAGAGAGAGAGAGAGAGAGAGAGAGAGACGCTATGACGCTTTGAGAGGAGAGAGAGAGAGAGAAGAGAGAGAGAGAGAGAAGAGAGAGAGAGAGAGAGAGGAGCAGAGAGAGAGAGAGAGAGAGAGAGAGAGGGGGGGGGGGGTGGAGTGAGGGAGGGAGCGTTGGTATGTTGGTCAACAGAATGGAATGTGTGATATGAAGAAAATCTGGTTGCACGAGGTGACGAGATGGGCGGAAGGTGTGTGTGTGTGTGAGGGGGGGGGAGGGATATTTAGGGAGAGGGACAAGGACACTGCAAAGGTCAACGAGTGTGGTGTACACTCGCGCGCGCGCGCGCGCGCGCATACACACACACACACACACACACACACACACACACACACACACAAACACCTACCTACACACAAGCGCACGCACACACACCTACCTACACTCACACACACACACACACACACACACACCTACACCCACCTACAGAGACAGAGAGAGAGAGACAGAGAGAGACAGAGAGAGACAGAGAGAGACAGAAAGAGAGAGAGAGAGAGACAGAGAGAGACAGGCAGAGAGAGAGAGACAGAGAGAGAGAGAGACAGAGAGATAGAGACAGAGAGAGACAGAGAGAGACAGAGAGAGAGACACAGAGAGAGAGAGAGGGACAGAGAGAGAGAGAGACAGAGAGAGAGAGACAGAGAGAGAGACAGAGAGAGAGAGAGACAGAGAGAGAGAGAGGCAGAGAGAGAGAGACAGACAGACAGAGAGAGATAGAAAGAGAGACAGAGAGAGACAGAGAGAGAGACAGAGAAGGGGGGGGGGGGTGGAGTGAGGGAGGGAGCGTTGGTATGTTGGTCAACAGAATGGAATGTGTGATATGAAGAAAATCTGGTTGCAGGAGGTGACGGAATGGGCGGAGGGGGAGGGGGGGAGGGGGAGGAATATTTAGGGAGAGGGACCAGGACACTGCAAAGGTCAACGAGTGTGGTGTACACTCACGCGCGCGCGCACACAAGCACACACACAAACACACACACACACACACACAAACACACACACAAACACCTACCTACACACAAGCGCACACACACACACACAAACACACACACACACACAAACACACACACAAACACCTACCTACACACAAGCGCACACACACACACACACCTACCTACACTCACACACACACCTACCTACAGAGAGAGAGAGAGAGAGAGAGAGGAGAGAGAGAGAGAGAGAGAGAGAGAGAGAGAGAGAGAGAGAGAGAATAACGATAACGAAATTTTATTTTCTGAGGGTAATAGAATATGTACAAGACTTTTTTACATCCATCCCTCGAAAAGAAAGAAAGAAGGAAGGTGAACAGACAAAATATAAGCAAAGTGAATCATAATAATCACAATAAACATCACCACTATCATCATCGTTGTCATCACCTCTATCATCATCCCCATCATCATCGTAAACAAAATAATTATGATAACATATAAACTAGAGAGCGAGAGAGCGAGAGAGCGAAGAGAGAGAGAGAGAGAGAGAGAGAGAGAGAGAGAGAGAGAGAGAGAGAGAGAGAGAGAGAGAGAGATTGAGAGAGACGCTTTGACGCTTTGACGCTTTGACCAATTTATTGTCATTGCCCAAAGTGGCCTATTGACAAGGGGGGTTATACACGACTTTCTTTTGTAAATACAAATAAATACAAGAAAAATCACATGATGCATTTAACGTAATGAAAACCAAAAAACCAAAAATGAGCTCTTATGAACGGATACGACTTTAAGCTCTGACGTAAACTCAGTTTCAAAATGAACACAAAGTAATAACAAGGATGAACAATAGGAACCAATAAGCAATAACTAAAATAATGAAAAGAACATTCTAGAATGCTATATTAGACCATCCACTGACATTGTATGTGAAATTTTCAAAAAATATTCTTGCTGGAGACTACAGCGTAATTATAAATGTTTCTTTATGTGTTTCACAAAATGCTGGAGTTTACCTAATATAAATGTTACTTTAGTTTAGTCACAAATGTTAAGCTAATTGGAACTTAACTGTAATTGTCTTAATTTCAGTGCTTCAGCAATAAACTTTGCAACCGATTTGATCACAATATCATCATCGGACGATAAGATAGAAAAAAAAAATTGAGATTGAGAAAGAGGGAAAAAGAGAGAGAGAGCGAGAACGAAGAGAGAGAGAGGGCGAAGGAGAGAAAATTTTTTTTTGATTGGGTCCTAAGTTTACATCAGACAAAAAAGATAACATGAGGGAAAACTTTGCATATCTAAGGTTTTCCTTGTATTTCACTGCAAGCTGTCATGTTTTAGCGCGCTAAAAAAAGGTTCAATCAGAGATTGGGGGGGCCAGATTTCCACAGAAATCTGCGGACAAAGGGGAAATACAAACAATAATACAATACAATCAAGCAATAAAATACAATCAAGCAATACAATACAATCAAGCAGTACAATACACTGCAAACAATACACTGCAATCAATAAATGCAATACAATACACTCAATACAATAAAACAATAAAAGCAACGAATAAAATAATACGACCCATAAAAATACCATCCATACCAAACCACCCAAAAACCTTACCACACCCAAAATCACCTCACCACACCCCAACCTCTTATCACCCCACACATCCCAAGCTCCCCCCCCATCCACACAACCACCCCACCCACCACCACCCCACCCAACTCTTTCCCCCCACACCACTACGACAACCCCCACCCCCCCCAACACCCCCCACCCCCTACCCCCACCCATCTCACCACTACAGCCCAAAAACCCAAACCCCCCCACCCAACCGCTCACACACCCCCCCCCTCCCCCCACCCACCCCCCACCCCCCCCCACACACCCCACCCCACCCCCAAAAAAACACCCCCCCCCCCAACCAATCACCCCCACCCCACCAAAACCCCTCCACCCCCACCACATCCCCCCCCCACCACACCCCCCACCCCACCCCCCACCCCACCCCCCAACCCCCCCCCCCCCCCTCCACCCCCCCCAAACACCCCCACCCCCCACCCCCCACATCACCCACCCCTCCCCCCCCCCCACCAAAAAAATCACCCACCCACCCCCCCCCACCCCCCACCCCACCCCCCAAAATCACCCACCCTCCCCCCACCCATCACCACACCCCCCACCCCCACCACCCCCACCACTCCCCCCCCCACCCCTCCACCCCACCCCACCACACCCCCCACCCCACCCCATCACCACCCCCTCCACCCCCAAAAATCACCCCACCCCCACCAAACCCCCCCCCACCCCCCCCCCCCCCAAACCCCACACCCCACCCCCCCTCCACCCCACCCACACCACACCCCCTCCAACCCCACCACACAACACCCCCCCCACCCCACCACATCACCCCACCCCACCCACCCCCCCACCCCACCACATCACCACACCCTCCACCCCCCACATCACCCCAAAACCCCCCCACCCAAAAACCCCCCCACTCACCCCACCCCCCACCCCCACCCCACCCACCCCTCCACCCCACCACATCACCACCCCCCCCCACCCCCACCACACCCCCACCCCACCAACCCCCCCACCCCCCCACATCACCCCACCCCCCACCCCACCACACAACCACACCCCTCCCCCCCCATAACCACCCCACCACATCACCCCACCCCCCACCCCACCACACCCCCCACATCACCCACCCTCCACCCCACCACATCACCACACCCCCCCACCCCACCACACCCCCCCCCCCCACCCCATCACCCCACCCCACCACTCACCCCACCCCTCCACCCCACCACATCACCCACCCCTCCCCCCACCCCCCCCAACACACACCACACCCTCCACCCAACCACATCACCCACCCCACCCCAAAATCCAACACCCCCACCCAAAACCCCTCCACCCCAAAACCCCACCCCACCCCCCACCCCACCACACCCCTACCCTCCACCCCACACACCCCTCCACCACCACCCCTCCACCCCACCAACCCCTCCACCCACCACACCCCCCCCACCCCACAACCACCCCACCACCCCCCTCCACCCCACCAACCCCCCCCCCACCACACCCCCAACCACACCCCAACCCCTTCCACACCCCACCACATATCACCCCAAACCCCTCCACCCCAACTCACCCCACCCCTCCACCCACCACTCACCCCCCTCCACCCCAACCAACATCACCCCACCCCTCCACCACTAATCCACACACCCATAAACACCCCCCCACCCCAACCACATCACCACACCCCTTTCCACCCAACCACACACCCACCACATCACACACCCCCACCCCACCACAATCCCACCCCACTCACACACCCCTCCACCCCCCCACCCCCTCCACCCCACCACATCACCCACCCTCCACCCCCACCCCCCCACCCCCCACATCCCACACCCTCCACCCCACCACATCACCACACCACACCACACCCCTCCACCCCACCCCCCCCCTCCACCCCACCACATCACCACACCCTCCACCCCACCCCACCCCCACCCACCACATCCCA
>CM054143.1:56587444-56614944 GCA_028751875.1 Rapana venosa | reverse complement strand
CTCTCTCTCTCTCTCTTCTCTCTCTCTGACAGACAGATATACGTGAATGCACGCCATTGACCATACTATTATCGTGTTCTGATATACAAAACATCTGTTTCTTTCCCCTCCCTCCCTCCCTGTCTGTCTGTCTGTCTGTCAGCATACCCCATTTGCTTCTACGCCCACCCCAACCCCTACCCCGCACAGACAAACAGACAGACAGACAGACAGACATACGGATCGACAGACAGAGTCTCACACACACACCCTTACATACCCCGCTCACACATATCCATATACCCACCGATCCACCCTCATCACGCACATATACTCAAATATACCCACTTCCATCCTGTAACACACACGCGCGAGCGTGCATACACACCAGTCCTTGTAGTGAATGGACATTAAACTGGTAATAAGAACACACACACACACACACACACACACACACACACACACACACACACACACACACACACACACGCGCGCGCGCGCGCGTGTGTGTGCTTGTGTATGTATGTGTGTGTAATTTGTATTTTGCAAAGCATTATTTTATTGGTTTTCCTCTTTTTTATGGTACACTTTAATGTTAAAGGTTGTAATAATTTAGCACTTCAGTATTATCATTAAGACATTTTTGTTCTTAGATAGATGGCTTGATGAAAAAAGCAGATGCATTGCTTATTCAATGTACCATCTGCAAATAAAAGATTGACTTGACTTGACACATGTATGTATGTTTGTATGCATGTATGTATGTATGCATCCATTCATCCATCCCTTATCTATCTATCTATAATGATAAATGGAACTTATATAGCGCTATATCTTGCAAAGACAAATCAAAGCGCATGCATTCAACCTCATCTTACACAGTAATGCAATCAATGATAAATAATCAATAGTTTAAACAAACAGATATTACAAACATGGTGCGTTGCAGACAAAATCTATGAAATAGAATTTCAATACTCAAATGTTTTTCAAAAGCACACACAAACTCACACAGGTCGTATACTTTAGCAGGGTGATAGGACATGGGTTAGTGAAGGTGGGATAGCTCTGATATGAAACAGGAGGGGGGGGGGAATCTTAGGTTTGAAATAAATATGTCTTGAGGCTGGATTTAAAAGTGTCATAACTAGGTTTCTGGCGAAGAGAGAGAGGGAGCTTATTCCAGGTCGATGGACCCGAAATAGAGAAAGAGCGGCGGCCAACGGTGGATTGGTTGAATCTAGGTATTCGTAGGCACAAGGTATCTGCAGCAGAGCAGAGGGAACGTGAAGGAGTGTACAGGTTAAGACATTGACAGAGGTAGGAGGGTGCAGTTTTGTGGATACATTTGTAACAGAGGGTACTGATCTTATAATTTACTGTCTGTGGCACAGGCAGCCAGTGGAGAGATGGCAAGAGAGGAGTAATGTGCTCAGATTTTTCTTTCTATCTGTCTGTCTGTCTGTCTATCTAACAGGAAGAAAAGAACACAAGGCAGAAACAAAGAGAGGGATAGAAAATACGGAATTCCAAGCACAAAATTTCCAGAAGGTGGGGATGCTATCATACTGACAGACCCCCGGCATCCCCACAGGGGCAACTGCCAAAAACAGGATCAAGCATGTGTATTATAACAGTTTGTCTTTCAATGACAAACAAGACATGCTTTACAATATTCTTTTTTGAAAATCTTTATTGTTATCAAAGTATGTGCACAAACACCAATCAGTCACTGTGAAGCAAGGAAATGTACAGACTGATGAGCGAAAAGGATACACACACAAACAATCTCCGAAGAAGGAGTACAGCTGCCTCAATGGTGGGCAAAAAAACGGCCGCATAGACAATTCTTTCCATTGGTGAACCTCGGAGCTCTAGCAGAGGAACGAAATGAGAACAGACCAAACACAAATTAGCAGCAGGAGCAATGACCTGTAGCTGTTTGAACAAGAAAATCTGGACATCAGAACAGTTATACAGAGAAACAATCATGTAGAGGTCACGCGTCTGCCTAGAAAGCGATTAGTCCGGGTCGGAAGTGTGCGGTGGTTTGGAACCCAAAACCTTTCGTGGTCAGGGTGTGTCTTTCGGAGGAGACGATAAACTGAGGTCCCATGTGTTACACAAAAATGTGGTATAAAATGAATTAGATATAAAAATAACATAAGCACAGACAGAGAGACACACAGACATATAAACTGACGGTCAGGCAGACAGACTAGTGAACAAGCGCGCACATGCACACTCACATACCACACATTTCCAAACAAAGGCTTTTCAATCCATAATAAAGTGCCGGGTTTGTACTCTGCGCTGTACTGTTTTTGCCGGTTAACGCGTATCCTGGTGATTAGAACACACTTTATCACTCTTGGGTTCTGGTGATAAATGCATCAGCTCTTTTGACCTTCGATTCTGACGTCCATCATAAAACATGCATGATCAAATCCCCTCCTTGGGGGATGCTGGGGGCTGCTTCAGTAGAAACACCATCCTCCCCACCTTCTGGAAATTCTGTGCTAGAAATTTCCTCCTTTTTTTTCTATCAATCTCTGCGTGCCCCTTAGTCTTACCTTTCTATTATTTATTGCTTATTTTCTGCCTTCCAAGTTCATTCTCCTGTCTTTTTTGTGGAAATCTGATAATTATTTTCTTTCTATGACATTTTTCCTGTGTTTTTTTTTTGGTTCTGACGACCAGGTATTCATAATATTGTATAACACTGACATGGACACAGCGTTGTTTGTCCACGTGGCGTTTTCTTTTTGTATTATTTTATACATTGAATTGTTCATTGTTCTGGTGACCAGGTAGTGATCATATTGTTTATTTATTTATTCTTTTATATCGAGGATAATGGAATAAGCACTCATGGGATTTTTTACACCCAGTCCCCGTGTGTATGCGGTTTTGTAAATTTTGTCATCTGTTTCCACCGGCACACAATGGCCTACTGTTCCGAAAAGCGGAACAGGATTTAACGTGTGCGCAAGATGTTCTGCATGCGTTGTAAAACACTGAGATGGGCATAGGTTGTTCATTATGCAGTGTTAGTTGTCCACGTAGCGTTTTCCCTATGCTATTTCTTTGTACATTAAATTGTTTAGTATCCTTCTTGACGTATTCTTTTGTCACCTGGGGTAATAAATAAATTAAGCGGAATGGCTGGCGTCCTCAGCACGGCCTGGTGTTAGCGGCCTTAAGGTCACTCACTCTATCCCGTAGTCCCGTGGACCGTGGGGGGCACTAATGAAGATTTTACAACCAGCTTCCTCCACTCCTCGCGGTCCTCTGCTTTCCGTAGCAAATCGTTCCACCCAAGGCCAGTCCACTCTCTGATGTTATCTTCCCATCGTTTTCTCTGTATGCCTTTAAGGTATAGAATGAGTTAAGGTACATTGTCGTTTAATGTCTGTTCTTTTTGGGGTTTTTTTCAGATTGATGGTTTCAGATATTAAATTTTGAAGGGATTAGATGGTGTTGATTGTGTCCTTGTGGTGAATGTTATTGGAGATGGTGACATTGATATAAGGCTTGAAACAGCTATGACATGGCCTTGGTGGTCGGTGGGGCTTTAAAGAACATGCAATTAAATGCATTTTAACAACAAAGCCAGTAGTTGCATCCTGCTATTGTTGATAATAACCTCCCCCCCCCCCCACACGCACACACACACATACACACACGCGCGCGCGCACACTCTTTGTCTGTCTGTCTGTCTGTCTGCGTGTATGTCTTTCTCTCTCTGTCTTTCTATGCCTGTCTGTTTTATGTTCTCTGTCTCTCTATAGATATGTAATCTGTTTCAATCGGATAGAAGAAGAAGAAAAATTATGAATGTTTGTCTCTTTTTCTCGTTTCTCTTTTTTCTCTTCATGAATGGGAAGAACAGGCCCATGCATATCGATGTGTGTACCTCATCTACTTGATCATTGGTCGATGTGTTATTGATGTAAATGGGTAAATGCGAGTGTGGGTGTGGAAACAATGCAGTGATTAGTTTTGTTAGCATTTGACATCATTTTGTCAACGAGCTTACCGATTTCACGATGCTCGCTTTCCTTCAGTTTGTTGTTTTATAATGAGTTCCGGGTGCAAAGAAGCCTGTGACTTATCCAATTACCCCCAATAAGATATTCGAGCATTCCAGTTTCTCTCTGTCTCTCTCTCTCTCTGTGTGTCTCTCTCTCTGTCTCTCTCTCTCTGGCTGTGTGTCTGTCTGTGTGTCTGTCTGCATGTCTCTGTCTCTGTTTCTGTCTATCTCTGTCTCTCTCTCTTTAGCTCTCTATCACATACACACACACTCTCTCTGTCTCTCTGTCTCTGTCTCTTCCCCTTGAATAAGCACAATGTGACTCAGTATCTTTTGCATACAGCACTCTGTTTACAATGCATTGGCCTAAGACTGACATAATTATATTCATTAGGCACCGTTTGCTAGTACGGTAACTGTTCTGAAATAACCATAGTTTGAAAAGGATTTCAACTATCAGATGTACGCTGCGCTTGATGTTTGTATGGTGTATGGTCGTGTGTTGACGTTGTCAGGTATAACTCTGTTATTATCAACTGTGGTCCCAGTTGTGCTGTGAGCTGTGTTTTGTTATGTTACCTTGAGCTAAGATTTGTTTGAACTGTTGGTCCAAGTCAGCGCTTTAGTCATGATTTAGAACATGGCATTTTCAGGAGCACAGCTTTGGGTGCATGCCAGGGTATGCAATTATATCAAGATCTTGTCAAAGATTACGTGAAGTTATATTGAATTTTCTTCATATCTTTTCTTCCCTTTGAAATATATTGTGGTCAAAGGCCGAAGTACAATAAATCATTTCAGAGTTCAGGGTTCTCTCTTCCCGCTTCCACCCCCTACCCCCCTTCTCACATCTTTCTCACCATCTCTCTCTCTCCTCTCTCTCTCTCTCTCTCTCTCTCTCTCTCTCTCTCTCTCTCTCTCTCTCTCTCAGGAGTCTACGTATGCTTAACGTATTCATTCCGTACCACGCACCACAGGAGACAGTTGGCCAAAAGAGCTGAACAGAATAGCTGCTGATGGTTGGACCCTTCAACACACTACAGCACGGCACCCAAGCAAGTCCCACTGGGCCCCTACCAATCGCTGGCACCAACCATTCCAAACCTACATCTATGGTAAGGCTGAGGCGTCAATATCAACATTTTCCAACACGGATTAGTGAAGATATGCAGATGCACTTTTGGGGTTAAGTTTCATCAAACTCTGTTTTCCTATTCAAAGGCTCTTTTAGCTGGGTTTGGTTTCGTTTGGTTGGTTGGTTGGTTTGTCTGATTTCTGTGTCTGAATTATCGGTATGGAATAAGAGTTTAAGTTCTCCGGAAGTCGAAAAGTGGCTGCCTGCACGGTGATTAAAAAAACCTTCCACTTATGTAGAATTTTCATCCAGTGTGTACTTATGATCTCACGGTGACATACAAACATACATACATACATGTATACATACATACATACATACATGCATACATGCATACATGCATGCATACATGCATACATACATACATGCATGCATGCATACATACATACATGCATACATGCATGCATACACACATACATACATGTATACACATACATACATGCATGCATACATGCCTGCATGCATACAGACAGACAGACAGACAGACAGACAGACAGACAAAACAGACAGACAGATACACACCTATACATGCATGCACTTGCGCGCACATACATACAGACACAGACACACACAGACACACACAGACAATACACATATACACACACGTACCACACACACTTATCATTAAGAAATTTATTCTTAGATAGATGGCTTGATGGAAAAAAAAGCAATGCATTGCTTATTCAACGTACCATCTGGAAATAAAAATTTGACTTGACTTGACTTGACACGCACTCTCTCTCTCTCTCTTCTCTCTCCAGTCACACACACACGCGCGCACGAAACACACAGACACAAACTACACCCACCACCACCCCCTTAACCTATCCCTCACATCCGCTTAAAAAGAAACCAAATCAAACAACCACCACCCTCCCCCCCAAACCGCAACAATCGTAATTTCGTCATATATATATATATATATCTATATATATATATATATATCAGACATATATATATATATATATATATATATATGTCAGACATATATCTACACAATATTGCAAATCTACCTTTTGGACACAGGTGGTGTTCCATAGCTGTGTGACCTCCAGACAGCTTGAAGACCTATTCCCGGTGGTCAGCAGTCCGGCCACTGACCATTGTGATGGATCTGAAAGCCTGGTATTGATTGACTGATTTGACTGATTGACTGACTGATTGACTGACTGGCAGACTGGCAGCCCTGGCCCGTTAAGAATCTTTGATCTCGCTACATGATGCGTAAGTGTGAATGTGGGTGGGTGGGTGGGTAGGTGTGTGTGTGTATGTGTGTGTGTGTGAGTGTGTGTGTGTGATTGTGTGTGGTTCAGTGTGTGTGTGTGTGTGTGTGTGTGTTGAGTGTTTGTGTGTGTAGGTAGGTGTGTGTGTGTGCGTGAGTGTGTGTGTGTGTGTGTGTGTGGGGGGGGGGGGTAGGTGTGTGTGAGTGTGGGTGTGTAGGTAGGTGTGTGTGTAAGTGTGTGTGAGAGAGTATTTGAGTGTGTGTGTGTAACAAGTTGATGCAAAGTCAAGATACTCTGTAAAATATTTTTCATCTTCGGTTTAATCAAATGTTTCACTTTAAAAAAAAAAGGTGATATGTTTTTCGTAAACTGAAGTAGATGTGTATACCTAATAATTATCTGAGAGCATAATAATAATTAGTAGTAGATTCGTAAAATATGGTTTATAATGAAGTTATAGGGGACGGGATAGCACAATAGTCAGAGCACTCCCTTTCCCCCAGCCAAGGTTAAGCAGCATCGAGCGTGGTTACCACTTGGATGGGTGACCGTTTGCGCGCTTCGGCTTCAGTATAGTTCCCCAGTTCACCCAGCTGTAATTGGGTACCTGCCCTCTTTAGGGTCAGGGAAGGTAAAGGACCGACGGAGAAGAGATGGACGCCGCCCTCAATATGCTGGCCCCTAGAGAGTCTGAGGTCTCTGATGCCTCGCTCTCCTACGACCTTATAGGTTATAGGACACCTTCACCTTTTATAAGGAATGGTAAAGAAGCAATGCATTTTCATCAAAGTGTCTAAACAAAGATATCGAATTTCCGTATATTCTGGTTTAGGGAATCTAGACTCCATGAATGCATTATTCAAAAGTGTTCACACAGTTCGACGAGTGAGATGTCCTTAAGTAGTTTCCTTGTCACTAAGTGGGTAAAGACATTCAACAGCGATAACCTTATCGAAAAGTAACTAGAAATTATCTTTAAAACTGCTTAGCATATCACATTATTTCAACGCAGATGAATGCAATAGAAATAATAGATAAAAAAAAGAACTCAGTAGGGACTGCGAACGTGCAACAACTACTCCCTTACAAGTACAGCACGCAGCATTCTACCGGAAGTTTCCACAGGAAGCTCTCAAACCAGAGAGAGGAGTTCTTATCTCCGCTGAGCCTTCACTTAACGACAACATCCACATAACGACACACCACACAGGTTTCTAGTGTATCGATCTTTGAATCAGCATAAGCATGATCAGTAACGGAATCAGGGTTATCAGTCATCCTAGTTGGGGCGATCATCATGCAAGCCATAACTACAACCTTGTGAAGTTTTAAGAGATGGCAAGTCGACATTTGAGTCTCCCTAAAAAATGATTTCTTCGGATTAAAAACCATCAGCATCCATCAAGACGCTAAACCTGTCACACCAGTCGACGGTTTTAGCAGATTTTCTACAATTATCTCATAATGATCTTACAATACAAGCCCATTGCGGCCATAGTAATTCTACGTGATATTTTACTGGATGTGCTTATAGTCTTTTGCATGTGAAAGAAATGGCACAATATTAAAGTAATTCTGTTGATCTAGAAGGGACGGGATCACTTCAAATATCATAGCTTAGTATGTGTACATCTGAAACAGGAATGACACTGGTTAATCTAGACTCGGCAAACACAGTTTGTTAAAGTTGGAAACTGTTGGTTTTTACTGGCACTATCATTATTCAGATATTCCAGACCAAGCCCTTTCTGTGAAAGACATGTATGAAGGGCAGAAGACATTTTATTTTATGAGCATTTCAGGATATTAAACTGTATATGAATTAACGACATTGTTTGCAACATTCTTGCGTAAGTTGGATAGGGGCTCAGCACAGTGTGTTCTGTGTGTGTGTGTGTGTGTGTGTGTGTGTGTGTGTGTGTGTGTGTGTGTGTGTACGTGCGTGCGTGAGTGTGTGTGTTTGTGAGTGTCTATGTCTGTATGTATGTATGTGTGTGTATGTATGTATGTATGTATGTATGTATGTATATATGTATGTATGTGTATGTATGTATGTATGCATATATATATGTATGTGTGTATGTATGCATGTGTATGTATGTATATATATATATATAATATATATATATATATATATGTTTGTATGTATATGTATGTGTGTGCATGTATGTATATATGTATGTATGTATTTATATATGTATATATGTATGTATGTATGTATATATGTATATATGTATGTGTGTGTATGTAGGTATGTACCATCTCCTCTCCCTCGCTGCTTTACCTTCCCTGACCCCAGAGAGGCAGGTACCCATTTACAGCTGGTTGAACTGAGGGACTGTACTGAAGTTAAGGCACACAAACGGTCACCAATCAACTTGGTAACCACGCACAATGCTGCTTAACCTTAGCTTGGGAAAAGCGAGTGCTCTGACCACTGAGCTATCCCGTAACCTGGACAAGCATAACTTCACGAATTTGTTTGTAATGGAAAGGAGAGTTGTCTGTGGTCAACATTCTGCAGAAAAACCCATTTAATAGGGAAACAAATGCACAGACCGTGCAGCCTGGAATTTGACACACGTAGGGAAAGCTGCGGCCAGGAAAGAATTACATCACAGACATACACACACCACACACAGACACACAGACACACAGATACACACACATACACACACATACACACACACAGACACACACACACCACACACACACACAAACACACACACACACACACACAAACACACACTCACACACACACACACAAACACACACACACACACACACACACACACAAACACAAAACACACACTCACATACACACACAAACAAACATTATCCTTCCCCCTCCCCCCCCGTAACATGCACACACATACACCTCCCCATACACATACCACACACACCTACAACACATTCTGCCCGCCCTCCAACACACACAACTTCCACCCCCCCCCCCCCCCCCCAATACACACACTTCTCATCCAACTCTCACTCCCACATCACAAGCTGCTGCGACTATTGTCTAATAGTTCGGGGGAGGGGAGGAGAGGGGAGGGGAGGGGAGGAGACTAACTGACAATGGGACCAAACCATGTGGAGAAAACCACCCAACAGCAATCGAAACCAGAGAAAATAAACCAGCGCAGAGAGGCCAAAACGGCCAAAAGCAGATGGCCAGATGGCCCTAACCTTTAGATTAACTGTCAGACCAGGGTGATTTATTACACAGCACTTGCACACACACACGTACATATACAAACACACAGACACACACACACACACACACACACACATACACACACACATACATATACAAACACACACACACAAACACACACACACACACATACACACACACAACACACAACACACACACACACACACACACACACACACACACCAAAAGTTCTTCGGACGAGACTATAAACCGAGGCCTCGTGTGCGAACGCACGCAGAACATCTTGCGCACACATTAAATAATAATAATAATAATAATAATAATAATAATGTATGGAATTTATATAGCGCTGAATCTTGTAAAGCAACAAATCAAAGCGCTCAACTAGACCACTCATCCGATGGTCAACGAAATACGATCCTGTTCCTCTTTTCAAAAGAGTGGGCCATTGAATGCCAGTGGGAACAGATGACACAATTTACAAAACGGCATACACACAGGAACTACATTAAAAAGCACATGGCTGCTTATTCCATTATCCTTGGTATAAAAGAATAAATAATAAACACACACAGACATACAACACACAGACACATACAGAAACACACATACAACCGCACACACATACACACACTCACACTCTTTCTCTCTCACAACCACACACACACACACACACACACACACACACACACACACACACACACACACACACACACCACACACACACACACACACACACACACACACACACACACACAAAACAAGCGCACATACACACACACAAGCGCACGTACGCACGAACGCATCCATGCATTTGTAGATATGGGCATACTGCATACATGGAGGTACTGCAGTACAGTTACTAACAGTGGCGATGGTGTCAGTGGGGAAACAGGATGGCCTGGTGGTTAGAACGATGCGCATTGCGCTCGTGATCTGCTGACCCAGGTTCGACTCTTGTTCAAGAGGATTTTCCCCCATGAGTTAACATCAGTGCAGGCTCCACTCTCCCCAAAAGCCCTACTGATATCTCCCGCACATAGAACATCTTGCGCACACATAATAACCTCTTCCGCTTTTTGGAAGAGTAGGTCCACGTGTGCCGGTAGGAACGGATATCAAAATCGATAAAACTGCATGCACACGGGGACTGGATGTAAACATAAAGCACGTCACTGATTATTCCATTATCCCCGAAATAACAGAATAACAAAAACTAAGAGTGTATGGGGAATGAATGATGCGCACGCTTGTGTGTGTGTGTGTGGTGTGTGTGTGTGTGTGTGTGTGTGTGTGTGTGTGTGTGTGTGTGTGTGTGTGTGAGTGTGTGTGTGAGTGTGTGCGGGTTTGGGGTGTGTGTTTGTTGTGTGTTTGTGGGTGTGCTGGTGTGTGCGGTGTGTGTGTGTGTGTGTGTGTTTGTGAGTGTGTGTGTGTGTGTGTGTGTGTGTGTGTGTGTGTGTGTGTGTGTGTGTGTGTGTGTGTGTGTGTGTGTGTGTCAAATGGAGAGTGAGAGTATATATGGATATATGTGTGTGTGAAAATGTAGGAGTGGTTTGTGCTCACGTTGATCTCATACCACGTACACTCAGTCTTAAATAACATAATTACCTGCATGTACATATCAACAGCACACACACACACACACACACACACCACACACACACACACACACACACCACACACACACCCCACACACACACACACAAGGGAATATTTTCCCCTGGAGTTAACTTCAGTGCAGACTCCACTCTCCCCAAAAGTCCTTCGGATGAGACTTTTTTAAACCGAGGCCCCGTGTGCGAACGCACGCAGAATATCTTGCGCACACGTTAAATCCTGTTCCGCTTTTCGTAAGAGTAGGCCACTGTGTGCCAGTGGGAACAGATGAAAGAATTTACAAAACCGCATACACACGGGGACTGGATGTTAAGAAGCACATAAGTGCTTATTTCATTATCCTCGATATAAAAGAATAACATAAAGAAAATAAATAGACACACACTGTGCAACAATAGTTAGTTCCACTTCTCACACCATCAGTCAAGCAGCGCTTAGAGTCATTACAAAAACCGACAAGTATTGCTGTCCCTGAAAAACACGACAGTCCACATTGCCTGATATTTCAACTATTTGGAAAATGAATACGAATAGTTTAGCATCTGAAACTAGAGACGTTCATGTAGGTTACCAGCCAAGGTTTGAACATTGAAGAATAAACGAATATACAGTGAACATGTTGCCACAGAGCTTACAGCATCACACAACATCAATGTATTACGTCCCGTGTGCGAACCACACACACATAGAAAGAAAAAAAAAGAAGAGAGAGAGAGAGAGAGAGAGAGAGAGAGAGAGAGAGAGAGAGAGAGAGAGAGAGAGAGAGAGAGAGAGACAGAGACTCGAATAATCACAGTCACAGGTAAGGTTAGCAGATTGAAAAATGATATAGCACATTTATTTTAAGCCAACACCTGAAAATTGATAACCAGAAAAATCAATCCTAACGTAACGAACACTGAATCACAAAGCAAAGGCAGAAACAGGAGAGTAAACCATCACCAACCTAGACAACGTCCTACAATACAAGACAATCAATATCCCTCTACTTTCACAATGCAGGGGAACGGGATAGCCTAGTGGTTAGAACATTGTGCTCGCAATCTGACGACCCGGGTTCGATTCCCGTTCAAGGGGGATATTTTCCCCTGGAGTTAACATCGGTGCAGACTCCACTCTCCCCAAAAGTCTTTCGGATGAGACTGTAAACCAAAGCCCCGTGTGCGAAGAACGCACGCAGAACATCTTGCGCACACGTTAAATCGTGTTCCGCTTTTCGAAAGAGTGCCGATGGGAACAGATGACAAAACCGCATACACACAGGTACTGGATATAAAAAAAAGCATATAAGTGCTTATTCCATTGTCCTCGATATAAAAGAATAAAATAAACATAAATAAAAACAGTTTGTGAAGAGACGTAAAATGAATCGAACACAAAAATATACACAACACAACACTAATTAAAAGAACACACTGCAATTAAATACAACAGAAAAAGAACCACACGACGCAGTGTATCATAATACAAAACTCCAAAAAGTAAACAACAACAACAACAACAACAAAACCTAATCAAAACAAACACCAAAACAACCAACACAACCATACAAAGTAGTAGAAGAGGATGCAACATCGAATAATACAATACATCATAATACATTCCAACATCACACAATACAACATGTTACAACAAAACACTGCCAGATTCTATACAAAACAACATTACGAAACAACCACACAACACAAATTAATTGACAAAACACAACGATTACAAAACAAAACCACACAACATAAACGAATAAAACACAGCAGAATATCATACAACTTGACACAACACAACTGATATAAAACAACAAAACACGAAACAACTAAACACAACACAATAGTCTACGCCCCTCTCCCTCCAAAAAAACCAAACAAACCAACAACACAAAAGTAAAGATTCAACAGGAAAAAGCAAAACACACGATTTATTGTATTTTGTATACCGGAGACAGCACGTAGCCAAAAGAGCAGCGCCACCCTTTTTTTTTCTAAGTCTGTATATATGTATTTCTTTCCCTTTCAAAGTAACTGTTTTCTACAGAGTTTCACCAAGGACAACAGCTTTCTTGCTGCCGTGGGTTCTTCTTACGTGCGCTAAATGCACGTTGTATATCGAATCTCGGTTTACCGTCTCGCCCGAAAGACTAGCACCCAGACCACCACTCACGGTCTAGTGGGTTGGAGGAAAAGCTATGGACACCAACACATCACACAGCAACAGCAGGATACATAATCTAACTCACCTGAGAAAACACAGAAGAAAGAAGAGAGAGAGAAGAAAAATCCAATTGCCACACACACATTCACATTCACTCACACACACTCCTCGTAGTATGTTACTTGCCAACTACCCTACATCTAACCAACACACTCTCTCCCACTCACACACACACACACATGCGCGCGAGTGCGAGCGTGCACATTCCCACATAGCCTACCTAACGGACTGAGCTAACTCGTTCTTTTAAGTCGTACAACACAGCCCCATACCACAGACACACAGAGGCAGGCACACACACACACACACACACACACACACACACACACACACCACACACACGCACACACACAGAGTCACACACCTGGTGGGCACATTTCATGGACCGATGCCCGCATACACACACACACACACACACACACACACACACACACGAACACACACACACACACAGATACACAGCACGCACACACGAACACACACACACACAAACACACACACACACACACACACACACACACACACGAACACACGAACACACACACACACACAAACACACACACACACACACACACCCACCCCCCCCCACCCCCCAACCCCCCCCCCCCAAAAACCCGTAACCCCCTTCGACTGCCCCCGAACGCAGACGGCAACAAAACCAAAAACCCCCCCCCCCCCCCCCCCCAAAACCCCCCACCTCCTCCCTCCTCCAACTGCCCCCCTTTCTCCTCCCTGTTCATCCCGTCCCCCCCCCCCCCCCTCCCCCTCAACCCCCCCCCCCCCCCCCCCACCCCCCCACCCTCGGTTCCGGATTCTCTCCCCGAGCCTTTTTTTTTCTTCTTCTCTTCCTCCTTCTTTCTCTTCTCTCTTCTTCCCTTCTCTGTTTAAATTTTGTCTTTTGTCGTCTCTTTTTTTGTTTTTCTTCTACCTCTGTCTCTCCTCCTTTTGGCTTCTTCTCCTTTCCTCTCTTTGGTCCTTTTTTTCTTCCCCGTTTTTTTTCCTTTTCCCCCC
The DNA here is from genome assembly GCA_028751875.1 of Rapana venosa. Lineage (NCBI taxonomy): Eukaryota > Metazoa > Mollusca > Gastropoda > Neogastropoda > Muricidae > Rapana > Rapana venosa. The sequence continues at coordinate 56,600,563 of CM054143.1, read as the reverse complement.
CTCCTTCCTTTTCTCCTTCGGCTGGTCTGTGTTCTTCTCCTCCGCCCCCTTTTTCCTTCTTTTCTTCTTCTTCTCTTCTCTTCTTTCCCCTCTCTCCTCCATTTCTTCTTTTTCCTCTCTATTCTTTTCCCCTCTTCCCCTTTTCTCCCTTCTTGTGTCTCTTTTTCCCCTCTCTCCCCCACACCGGGGCCGCGGGGCGCGCGCCCCCCCAAACCCCACACCACACACACACACACCCCACCCCACACACACACACACCCCACAACACCAACAAAAAAATAAAAATTTTTCTTCCTCGGGGGAGCCCCAAAGGGTTCAAAAAGCGAGAGTTTCGGTGCGCCGTTATGATATAATCTTTTAAAAAGGAAAGGGGGAAAAAAAAAGAAAAAAAACCATGATGCTTGTTTTCCTCGACAAATTAAAAAATGAAAAAATTCCCTTCTCTGACTGCTTTCCTCTCTTCTCCTCCCCCCCTCCTCCCCGCTCTCCCCCTCCCTTCTCTTCCCTCTCCTTCCTCTCTCACTCTCTCTCTCCCCTCTCCCCTCTCTCTTCTCTCCCCCCCGCTCTCTCTCTTTTTCTCTCTCTCTTCTCTCTCTCCTTCTTTCATTTTTTTTTCCTATTGTTCTTTTCTTTCTTGTTTCTTCGTGTCAAGGAGATTTTATTGTCCAAAAACTGTAGGAGAACCCCAATTTTCCCATGGGGGAACCAATTTTTTTAAGGGGAAAACTGAAGGTTTTGGGGGGAGGGGGGGGTTTAGGGTGGGGGGGGGGCATGGTTTGGTATTTTTGGGGGTGTGTGCAGGTGCGTGTGGTTTGTTTGGGTGGGGGGATGGTTTAAAGGGGGGGGGCGGGGAAAACAGTCCCGGGCCCCGGTTGTGTGTGTTTGTGTTGGTGGGGGATGGGTAGGGGAAGGGGGAAGACAGTGTGTTGTGGGGGGGGGGTGGGAGGGGGGGGTTTTTGGGGGGGGGTGGTTGTTGTGGTTGTTTTTTGTTGTGGTTTGTGTGTGTGTTTTGGTGTGTTTTGGTGTTGGATTGGGGGGTGGGGGAGGTGGGGGTTTGTTTTGTGTGTGTGTGTTTTGTTTTTGTGGGGGTTTTGGGGTTTATTTTGTTTTTTTTTTTTTAGGTTTTGTGTTTTGCAGTCCGCTGCGCACGCCCCCCGCACGGGCCTCTGGTTTAGACTTCCCCTTACGTCTACTTACATTTTCTGTTTTTTAGACTTATCCAAAAAAAGAGAGAGAGAAAAGAGAGAGAGAGAGAGGGGAAAGAAGAAAAAAGAAAAAAAAAAGGGACAAACAAGAAAACAAAAAACAAAAACCCAAGGACACGACCAAAGAGCAAATCAAGGCAGAAAGCCCAGTCTCAAGTTTTTTTTTAAACAGAACATTCAAAAAAAAGAAAAGCTAAATAAAAATTCCCCATAAAACTCCACAAAAAATCCCCCCCCTTCCTAAAACCCGAACCTCCCTGTCCAAAAAAACCCAGTCCTTTTTCAAAAAGGGGAAAAAATTTAAAAAAAACAACAAAAAACAACCAAAATTTTTTTTTTTAAACCAACAAATTTCACCACACTGCCGTAACAACCCTGAGAAGTTAACGGGAAGTCTTCAAAAAAAGCACGCCCACCATAAAAAAAACAACTTCAAAAAACACCTTTGGAAATTTCCCCAAGAGTTGGGGAAAACTCCCAAAACGGGGAAAGGAAAAGTATATACAAACTCGACTACGACTAAACAACAGCATTTTTCACACAACGCACGCCCCTACACATACACCTGAAACATTTCCTATCACACCAACCTTCAAAGGTTTACATGGCCAGGGGTTTCCATAGCAGCCAGGTACAACAAAGTTTGGCCACAAGGCTTGGATGACCACACACAGGCCCACTAACGCGGATTTACTGACCTGTGGAGACAATGCTGCCGCTAATGCCTGGCTTGACCTATGCTGATGCCGGCCTGGCTTGCTCTGGGTCTGCTAAGGGCCTATGCGCGTCGTTCCCTTTACTTTGGTCAAGTCCTGAGAACGAAAGTGCTTATAGCATGTGTGTGTTTTGTTTTTGGTGGGTGTGTGTGTGTTTGTGTGTGTGTGTGTGTGTGCGTGTGTGTGTGTGTGTGTGTGCGGATGGGTGTTTGCGGGTGTGGTGTGTGTGAGTGTGTGTGTGTGTGTGGCTATGTGGGTGTTTTTTTTACATATCTGTCTTTGGGACGAAGTATATCATTTTTCTTGGTATCTCATACAGGTGGGATACTAAGTCTTTTCTTTGGTATCTCATTCAGAGATCACATTACTGATGAGAAAGTGAAAACCATAATTAAAAACGCCATCGGTCCATATGAAACGCTCCTGACTTCAGTGAAAAAATCCCGCAAACTAAAGTGGTATGGGCACGTCTCACCAACATGTGGACTGGCCAAGACTGTCCTACAGGGAACAAACAATACAAGGAAGGAGACGAAGAGGCAGACAGAGAAAACGATGGGAAGACAACATCAGAGAGAGGACTGGCCTTGAGTGGAACGATTTGCTACGGAAAGCAGAGGACCACAGGGAGTGGAGGAAGCTGGTTGCAAAATGTTCAGTGGTGCCCCCCAAGTTGCAAGGGACTACGGGATAGGTGAAGAAGGTGAAGATATCATTTTTTATACAGGTGACAGTAGACTAACTTGTATTAGACTCATTTATTCTTCATCCTTCGGATGAGACTCTAAACCGAGGCCCCGTGTGCGAACGCATGCAGAACATCTTGCGCACACGTTAAATCCTGTTCCGCTTTTCGAAAGAGTAGGCCATTGTGTGCTGATGACAAAATTTACAAAACCGCATACACACGGGGACTGGATGTAAAAAAGCACACGAGAGCTTATTCCATTATCCTCGAAAAAAAATCTGAGCGCTTTGATTTTTTGGTTTACAAGATTCAGCGCTATATAAATTCCATACATTCTTGTTGTTCTTGTTCTTGTTCTTGTTCTTCTTCTTCTTTTTCTTTACAGTGTTCAGAAACTTCGAATATATACACACATACCATTTCGCATTAGGCTTACCATCACTGTACTAGAACGAACGAACAAACCCAAAGCCCCCCCCCCCCCCCCCCCCCCCCCCCCGCCCCCCACCCCCCCCCTGCCTAGAAAAAACCCCCAAACAAACCCCATAACAAAACCTCTAATAACTTGAGCTATCACGCAAAAATATAGTCAATACGAAATAGATAAAGAAACAAATCTATGAAACGTTATTACATGCAACAGATAATGTAGCCCTGTCAATGCAAGATATTAGATACGGGAAATATGTACGGAATGCAAGCTATTAGTCGAGTTTATTCAGCATTCGCTTCTCGTGTCTTTTTCGAATTGGACAGATGCCCAACTTGATGTCAATATTTTGAACTAATGCAAAGACTGCTACTTGCTAAAAAAAGAGAGAGAGAAAAGAGAGAGGAGGGGGAGAGAGAGGGGAGAGAAAAATAAGAGAGGGGAAGGGGAGGAGAGAGGGGAGAGAGAGAAAAGGGGAGAAACAATGACAATGACAATAAAAAAATTTCCCCTTTTTTTCCCGGGAAAAATTTAAAAAGGGCAAAACCATGTGCTTTTTTACACCCATCCCCCCCCTTTTTGGGGATACTCTAATAATAAAACCCAATACTTTTCCCATCTCAAAATTTAAAAAAAAAGGGGAAAATTAACCCTTTTAAAAACAGCTCCCCCCCCAAAAAAAACCCCCCCCCCCCCCCAAAAGAAAGAAAAAAAAAAGAAAACCATAAAAAAACCCCACCCCCCCCCCCCAAAAAAACCTTTAAACCAAAACAAACAAAAAAAACCCAAAAGAAAAGGAAAAAAACAAACCAAAAAAGGGAATGATAAAAAAGGGAAAAAAACAAAACAGACAAAAACAACAAGAACCGAACAACAACAGACCCAAGAAAAAAAACAAAACCAAAACTTAATAAGTCATGAAGAAAAACATCTACACATTTTTTCAAATGGTCCCAATTACTTGTTACACAAAATTTTTAAATCAATTTTTTAAAAAAAAAAAATTTTTTTCCCAAATAACAATGAAATATTTCACCCCAAAATTCCCAAATTAAATTTAGTGAAAAATAAAGAATCAAAAAAACAAATGAATAAAAAAAAAACCAAATTTAAAAAGAAAAAAAGCCCCACAAAACCTCCCCTTCCCCAAAACCCCCCCCCCTCCCCCTAAAAAAACAACAACCCCCCAAAAGTCCAGATAAATACAAGCGTGCGCGCGCCGCTCACACCACCACACACCACACATACACACACATCACAAAACTACGACGTATACCCACGAAATTAAAACCCCACACACCCCACACACAACACTCTCTAAACATAAAACTCACCACACTAATACACACACACACACACCCACACCCCCGGATACATATCCTTTCGCAAGACTTTTTCCTCAATAAAAGATAATAGACACATGTATAATTATAAAAATATCAAAAACCGTAAATTTGTACAGAAAAAACCCGGGTTAAAAAACCATTATTTGATTACAAAAGACAGAAAGCCACAAAGCATCAAAAAAAAAATTGGCCAATCTAACATCAGATTTCAACAATAAACACCAAAAAATTCTTTTTTTCCCGCTCTCATCTGCCAAAACGGGTGAAGGGGCGCTCATTACTACTCACTGACCCCCACATACACCCCTTACACCACTTACACACACACACACACACAACACACCACACACAAAACACACACACACACCACACACACACATATTCATGCATGCGCAATCCAAATATACACATTTTTAGAATTGCTAAAAAACCAACAGAATTAAAAAAAATTTGCCCCAACAGAACTTTGAAAATTTAAAACAATCCTCCATTCGGGCATTAACAACAAAATACAACCCAAACTTCATTTTAAGGGGGGAAAACTCAGACAATTTCTTTGTTAACAAAATCAAATAAGCAAGGGCACACCACACACACACACACACACACACACCACACACACACACACACCACACACACAAAACACTTTTAAAATTCAAAGAAAAGCTCACTAATGCATTACAGAGGGAGGGGAGAGAGAGAAAAGGAGAGAGAGAGAGAGAGGGGAGAGGGGAGAGGGGAGAAAAGGGGAGGGGGAGAGGAGTTTGGAGGGGGAAGAGGGGAGAAAGAGGGGGAGAGAGGAAAATTTTGGTAAAAATTTGAAAAGGGGGAAAATTTTTACTTTTTTTCCCAACAGATCAATTGTGGTTTTTTATTTTTGATGAAATTTCAAGTGGATGAAAAAATGAATTTTTGAAGATTTTAATGATTGGAGTTGTCTAAATGAGTGGGGAAAGGGATTTTCCCCAGCACGGGGCCCTGATAAAGTAAGCTAAAATTTGAAAAAATTTAAAAATTTTTGGGGATTGGGACACATGGCCCTTTTTCGGTATTTCCCTGGAATGATTCCCCTTGGGAACTTGGTTTTTTAAAGGTTTGGGGGGAAATGTTCCTTTTTCCATTTTCTTAAACATCATGATCCCTTTTGTTAAATCTTAGTCTTTGGGTAGGGGAAGAAAAATTTAATGGTATAATCCACTTCTATAAGGTAGTCTTTTTCAGAAAAAACCATTTTTAAGAGCACTTTTAATACAGACTTATTAATGGTTTCATAGTGTTTGCACTAGCAAAAATTTTCCCAGGGGGTTTGAAGCATAATCTATTGGGATTGTATAAAAGCTTGAAAAAATAGTTTCTTAAATTTGAAAGAAAGGGAAAATGTTTAAATTTAAAGCCCATTTGGATACTCTTTGGGACTTGTATTTTGAACAGATGGGATATTGATGGTACCAGCTGAGATTTTTCATCAATTTTTTACTCCTAAACTTTGGGGTTTGAGGGGTCTTGTTCTTTTGTTTATTTTTTCCAATATGGATTGGAGAAATTTATTAGATAGATTTTGCGCTTTTGTTGGTAGTGATAAGCTTGATTTTGTTTTTTGGGGGGAAAAAGACAGGGGGGAATTTAGTTAAAGTCCTTTTTGACAAGATCATCATGCATTTTTGCAATGTCTTTCCCAAGAGATTTAATGTCAGTATGGCTTGTATGTATGGTTGTTCGTCAGCAAAAAGTTCGCTTTGTTTTGATAGGGGAGGAAGGTATTTTTTTTTTAAAAATGAAAAGAAAATTGGCCCAAAGATGGTTTCCCTGTGGTACCCCCATAATGAAGGGGTTTTTGGTGGGGGATTGGAGGGAGTATTGAAACACATTGTTGCCTGTTTGTAAGATAAGAAGCAAGAATTCAAGGGTATTTTTTAAGAGATTATATAAGTTTTAGTTTTTTTAATGAAAAGTCTTCGGCCCCAATTGTATAAAATTTTTTTTGAATTCACAAATAATACCCCACAAAATTTTTTGGGTCATTAATGTTAGAACCCAAAATTGTCTAAAAAGACTAGTTAATGCCGTATGGCACGAGGGGATTTTTTTCAAAATCCAGACTGATTTAGGTGAAGAAAATTTTTTAATACCCATATGAGGGACTATGTGTTTTTTCAAATTTTTTTCCCAAAGGGGGTTTTTGAAAGGTAAGATAAAATAGAAAAGGGCCAATAATTTGGGGGACCCGAAGGGGTCCCAGACTTGTGGATGGGAAACCCCCCCTTTAAAGGCCGTTTTGAAGGCTTGGGGGGGAAATAGTTCTTATAAAGCAAGGGTTTAAAAGATTTTTGTGTCAGAGGTCTGTAAAAACGGGAGCGGGAGATTTTCATTATTTGCCATTTTTTCCACAAGACCACGCGAAATTTGATTGTTTGGGGTGGTCAGGTAATCGTAGACCCAAAAACGTAAAAATGGTTTTTGGGGAGTTTTGAGGGGAAACCTTTTTTTGGCAAATTGTTTTATTCATTGGATCATTGGCCCTTCGATTTAATTTTTTAATTTAAATGTTACAAGAAATATTAATGAAGTGATTTTTTAATTTTTTTTCACCCGGGAAAAAAATCTTTAAATTTACTTTTAGATTTGGAAGAAAATTTGATTTTTTTTTTTTGTTTGATTGCCTTCCATACGTCTTTAAATTTTTGGGTTTGGATAAAAAGGTAGATTTTTGGAAAATATTTCCCTTTTCTCTCCCCCGTTTTTGTGAATTTATGGCATTTTTTAAATTTTTTTTGGCTTCCTCAAAAATTTATGTTCTTTTAAAAAACCCTCAAGATAGCATGCTTTTTTCTTTTCTTTGAAAACCCAAAGGGTTTGGTTTTTTGGGACATGTTTAAACCCTTTGGGGGGTTTTTAAGGGGGCATTTTTTGTTATAGTTTTTCAGAAAAAATTTTATCCAAACCAAGGGGCCAGGTCGGGATCGTAATTTTGGGAATGTTTCCGAATTTGGGAAACTGCTTAACTCTGTAAGAAAAGTGCTCAAAAAATTTTTGCAAAAGAGCGAAAAGGTTATATTTTTAGGGCCAGGTTTAGGAATTTTTGTTCCTTTTTTTGACCATGGGGGTACAGACTGGGTAGGGGCGACAGTTGGTACAGGGAAACAATTTTCTTTTTTAAAATTTTTTTTTAGGGTCTGATAAAAAATTGTGACCCAATGATTGTATTGGGAATTTTGAAGGGGCCCTCTTGGGGTGAATTTTACTAATTGGTGAAGATTAATGGTTAATAATTTGGGGTTTCCTTGGGTTGTTTATTTTTGGGCTGGGGTCAATTTTAAAAATCACCCCTTAGTAAGTTTAATTTTTTCCCAAAAATTTCTAATTAAAAAACGTTCTTCAGGGAGTCAAACTTGTCTATCCAATTTTTTTTTTTGTTGGTTTTTCTGTAGCAGAACCCCATTTAATAGGCGCTGCTTTTATAGCCCACTTCGATCCAGATGGGTTCCCACTTCATAACGTTCAAGATGGGAAAAAACGTTTTTAACTTACAGACTCACTAATATAGATTAAAAGGGCCCCGTTCTTTGGGCCCTTTTTCGGTCTTTTCGCATGATTTTATTCCTGGAATGGAAATGTCAGTTTTTGGTTTTTTGTGTTCTGTTTAAGGGCTTGACTCGGAAAGACCAGTAAAATTTAAAAAGGTTTTCCTTGGTTTGTGATGAGTCTTGTTATTTTTTTCGATTTTTTGACGCCAAAGGGTTTTTATTTGGGCAAAATTTTGTAAGCCCCAAACCTTGGGGGGCCCTTTAATTGTGTCTTGAATACATCAATTAAAAATTAGTTTTGTGAGGAAAATTTTAATTTTGTACAAGTTTGGGGAAGATTTAAGGGAAAAAAGAAAAAGACAATGAATAATTAAAAAATAATTTGGAAAGGGGGGGGGGGGGAATACTTTTATAAAGGGGGATAAAAAAGGTGGAAGGGTGAAGAGAGGAGGGAAAAATCCAAAAAATTAAACCCCCTGTGCAAACAATTTTGTATAAACTCAATCAGTCTGACCCGGATTCCCGACGAGGAAAAAAAAAAAAAATTTAAAAAAAAAAAAAATTTAAAAAAAATCTAAGGTGGCTTGGGGTTTGGGTTTCCGAGAAAAAAGGGGGGAAATTTTTTTAAAAAAAAAAACAAAACCCCCCCCCAAAAAAACAACCAAAAAAACCCCAAAGCAAACCAAATCACCCTCAAAAAACGAGGCCCAGACAATACAGTAAAACACCTTTAAAAAATATGCCAAATATGAAAAAATAACACAACTAAATTTAGCCAGTTCCCCCGGAAAAAATGATTTTTTAAAAAAAAAAATTAAAAATTTAAAAATTAAAAAAAAGTAAAACAAAAAAATAAAAAAAAAAAATAAAAAAAAAAGAAAAGGGGAAAGGAAAGTGATGAGCCCCAATCAGCACGTTCCTGAAAGCTTTGGGCCTGGTACAGGAGATTGACAAATGGTTTTCCTGTCACTGTTTGCTTTACCGCAGCAAATTTGGGTGGGGGGTTTTCTTGAGCCAGAATAAGATTTATGATATTTTAAAAATTTAAAATGTCCCGCTTTACCTGCAGCAAAAGGGTGAGCGGTCTCGAGACAGGAATAGAGATTTTTTATATAAAAAAAAACTGCACCAAATTGGACATTTCAAGGCCATGAGTAGCAGAAAAACCCCGGAGTAAGTCCTTGTAAAAATGTTATGCAACTTTAATAATGAGTGGTTAAGGGGAAATGTTCATACACATCATGCAGTAAGAAAGCCCCATACAAATCCCTTTTTCACACACCCCCCAACCCCACACACACAAAACACACAACGTTTGTGCACACATTGGGGACACCCTAGGTGTACCTGGGATACCCACCCCCAAACCCCCACCCACAACACCCCCCCCCCCACCCCCAAAACACAACACCACACACACACACCACACACACACACAAACACACACAAACACTTAATGTGGAACATTGGTAGGTGAAAAATTTGTTACACCAAAGTTTTTTAGTGTAACCCCAGACAGAAAAGTTGGGGGTGGGGGAAGTCTGGTGGGGGACAAAAGCTGGGGTTTTGGGGGGGGTGGGGGGTTTGGGGAGGGGGTAAAGGGTCGTCACATATCGGGACAAAGTGGGAGAAATTTGGGCTGTTGGCCCCAAAAACCCGTCATTCAGGGGTTGGGGGGGAGGTTTGGGGGTCCCCTGACATCCGCGATGAAAAAGGGTATTTTCCGGGACATGATACCCCTTTTTTAAGAGAGGTAAAAGGGGGGGCGGGCCACTTTGGGGGGGAGGGCAGTGGGGGGCCGTGTAGTTGGGGGCGTCAGGAGAAAGGGTGTCGTTGGGGTGGGGGTCGGGGTTTTTTGAGGGTGTAAAAGCTAACCTTCCCGTACCTTTGGGGCTGGGGTGGGAAAAGGGTCAGAAATAAATCTTTTCGTTGGGGGCCCCCCCCATTGTTTAAAAAATGGCAGGGCGAAAGGTTTTTTTCAAAAATGAAAGTTTTTTCCCGCAGAACACACTTTGGGCCCAAAGGGGCATATTGGATAAATTTAAAGGGCTTTTTTAGGGATGTCGTCCCCTTGGGGGATAAAGGGCGATGCCAGCAGCCTGGGGTTGGGGGAACAAAAAGGGTTGAAAATTTCTGAAAAGTTGGTCCATTTTTTTGGGCTTTTTATGGGTGATGTTTGCATGGTTTGGGTTCCATTTTTAAAAATGAGGGCTGTAAAATCTTTTGTTGCGGGGAATGTGTTTTAAGGGCCCGTGAATAAGGTCATCAACTGTTTTAGAAACCGGGGGTGCTTTGGTTTTTTAATTTTTGCCTTTTTAATATAAAAATCTTGATTTAAAGTGGGCGTGTTTACTGAGTCACCCAGGATGAGATTCGTTTTTGTGGAGTGTACTCTTTGTATGCTAGTTTTTTTGGCCCTTGGGGGGGAGTGTTTTAGGTTAAATATTTGGGTGCTTTAAAAGTGTGTGAAATTTTAGTTTGTTTTTTTTCTTTTTTCTTTGGGGGGGAAAATTTTTTTTTTTTCCAAACCTGGTTTGGGGGTTTTTTTTGGGCTTTTCCCCTTTTTTGTTGACACGGGCCCTTTTTGCCGGTCCGGTTTTGGTTTTTTTGATGCCCGACAAATGTTGGCAGTGGATGCTTGTGGCTTTGGGGTTGATTTCTTTAGTAATGCGGGTTTCTGTTTTTCCAGAGTCTGTTTGGGGTTTTTTGATGTTCACAGTATTGGCCCTGGCTTGTAGTGAAGTTTGTTGTCAGGTGGAGTTTTGGTTCTGGTCAGGGTTTTCCCTGTGACATTGATTTTTGTTTTTCCCTCGTAGTGGTTGAGAAGAGGGGGAAACGTTGGGGGTAGGGAAAAGGATTATAGTAAGGGGGCCTGTTCTTTTTTCGACTGGTGGTGAGGTTTTAGTTTTGTGTGTGTATGCTTTTTATAGTGTGCTTTTTAGTTCCGTTGGGTTCTGACTTTAAGTCGGGTTTTCTGTTTGCATGTGAGAATAGTTTTTTGGGGAGGGAACCCCAAAACTTTGGTGGTTTTTTGGATTGAGCAAAACATGATGTTATCTTTTTTTTTCTTCCAAATCTTGTGATGTTTTGGGGAAATGTTTGTTTGCAAAAGGGAAAAAGGAAAGCGAATGGTGTTTTTTTGGGAGAGGGGGGGTAAATGATGGGGGGCGGGGGTGGGTTTCCAAAATATGGATGAGTTTTTGTTTTTTGTGTGTTTTTTGGGTTTAAAAGTTAAAAAGGACCCCGCTTTTTGTTGATTTATGGAGAAACCCAAACGTCTGCCTTAGGGTGTAAAAAAAGGTGTTTTTCCCAGAGAGAGAGACAAAAAGGGGAGAAGGGGGAGTTGGGGAGAGAGAGAGGAGAGGAGGGAGAGGTTTGGGAGAAGAGAGGGGAAGAGGAGAAGAGGGGAAGGAAAGGGAGAAGAGAAAAGAAACATTTAAAAAAATAGCAAAAAAAAAACAAACAAACAAAAAACAAATCAAAAAAATAAAGCCCACTAGAACCCTGCACAATAAAAACAACAAAAAAGAAATTTTAAAAACCCCCACGCATCAAGAAAAAAACTTTTTTAAAAAGTCCCCACAACAACCCCTCCCACTCAACATCAATTTAAAAAATTTAAAAAAAAAAACACCAATCCCCCCCACACCAAACGACCCCCCCGCCCACAACCCAAAAACGAAAACAAACAACACCCCCCCCTCCCCGCCACAACACGCACACACACCACACCCACACACAACACCACACACACACCCCACACACACACACACACACACACCCCCACACAACACACACACCCCCACACACACTCTTCTCTCCTTTCACACCACGCAAAGCCCCACAAAACACACGCACGCACAACCACACTCACACAAAACGCACGAAAACACACACACCCGCACGCCTCACACAACACACACACCAAACACACAAGGGACGCACACACACCCCATACACACGGGGAAGGGTGTAAAAAAACACATGAGGGGCTTAATTTCCCTTATCCTCTATATAAAAAATAAAATAAAAAAACCCCAAAAAAAACACACACCAAAGCACGCCCCCACATACCAAACAAGAAACAAAAACAGCATCCCCCCCCCCCCCCCCCTTTCCCCCCCTCCCGGCAAAAAAGAACAACAAACCCAAAAAAAAAAAACACCCCTTTGGGAAAAGAAAGCTAGGACTTCCATGCCATCTTAAACCTGTTTTGTATATATATCTAAGGTGTGTGGCCACCAGTTCAATACTGTCCTCATTTCTTCCCTTTCACTTTGTGCATGCTTGTGTGTGTTTTAGTGTGTGGGGTGGGTGGGGGGTTACTCGATCTCTCTCTCTCTCCCTCTGTGTGTGTTGTGTGTGTGTGTGCGCGCGTGCGTGCAAGCGTGTGTGTGTGTGTGTGTGTGGTGTGTGTGTGTGTAATTTTACTCTCTCTCTCTTTCGCTCTCCCCCTCTGTGTTGTGTGTGTGCGCGCGCGCGCGTGCGTGCAAGCGTGTGTGTATGTGTGTGTGTATGTGTGTGTGTGTTGTACCTACCAGTAATTTTTTTTCTGGAGCCGCACCCATCACACACAACACAGAATGACCTGGCATGTGGAGATAGCAAACCGTCAGGTGGCTAATGGACATGGGTAATTGATGCCATCATAGACGTGAGACTGTGCTTTGTTCAAAAGCAGAGGAAAGCTGCGGAAGTTGAAAAGTGAAGGAGAGCGAGTGAGAGAAAGACAGACAGAGTGAGAGAGACAGCGACAGAGAGACAGAGAGACAGAGAGAGAGAGAGAAAGAGCGAGAGAGAAAGAGCGAGAGAGACAGAGAGCGAGAGAGAGAGAGAGAGAGAGAGAGAGAGAGAGAGAGAGAGAGAGAGAGAGAGAGAGAAAGAGAGAGAGAGAAAGAGCGAGAAAGAGAGACAGACAGACAGACAGAGAAAGAGAGAGAGAGAAAGAGAGACAGAGACAGAGACAGAGAGAGTATGGAATGTTTTATTCAGATTAGGGTAATGGTCCCTAAACTGAAGGGAAGATCATAAATATAATGCCACAAGTAATTGTGTGTGTGTGTTAGATAGATAGATAGGGAGAGAGAGAGAGAGAGAGAGAGAGAGAGAGAGAGAGAAGAGAGAGAGGAGAGAGAGAGAGAGAGAGAGAGAGAGAGAGAGGAGAGAAGAGGAGAAAAAAGAAAAAAAGAAAAGGGGAAAAAGAGGAAAAA
>CM054143.1:56564660-56567160 GCA_028751875.1 Rapana venosa | reverse complement strand
CATCTTGCGCACACGTTAAATCCTGTTCCGCTTTTCGGAAGAGTAGGCCATTGTGTGCCGGTACGCGGTGGGAACAGATGACAAAATTCACAAAACTGCATACACACGGGAACTGGATGTAAAAAAGCACATGAGTGCTTATTCCATTATCCTCGATATAAAAGAATAAAATAAATAAAACACACACACACACGCACACACACACACACTCTCTCTCTCACTCTCTCTCTGATTCTATGTCTCTCTAAAGGGGGACCTGATAGTCTAATGGTTAGAACATTGCCCTCTCAATCTGACGACCCGGGTTCGAAACCTGTTCAGGGATATTTCACCCTGGAGTTAACATCAGTGCAGACTCCACTCTCCTCAAAAGTCCTTCCGATGAGACTAAAAACTGAGGCCCCGTGTGCGAACGCACGCAGAACATCTTGCGCACACGTTAAATCCTGTTCCGCTTTCGCAAGTGTAAGCCATTGTGTGCCGGTGGAAACAGATGACAAAACTGACAAAACCGCATACACACGGGGACTGGTTGTAAAAAAAGCACATGAGTGCTTATTCCTTTATCCTCGATATAAAAGAATTTAAAAAATCTCTTCCACGCACACACACACTAACACATACACACCACACACACACCACACACACACACACACACACACACACACACACACACACACACACACACAACACAACACGAACACACGCACACATGCACGTACGCACACACACACAATCACGCACGCACTCACATACACACACACACACATACAGGCCAAGTTTAATGAGGGGAGAGCACAAGATCAAGTTGGCAATACTTTAGGTTGCTTCCCTTACCACAGCATTCGGAAGAAAAGAAAGAGGGTGGGGTAGGAGTTGGGGAAGGGAGGAGGGGGAATTTGGGGGGGGAGGGGTTGTATTAGTGATGTATGGGCCACTGCAGCAAAGAACATGCACAACTATGCATGCGCAAGTGTGCGTCCCCCTTTCACACGCACACATACAGACACACACACACACACACACACGCTACCTCTCTGGCGGGCATTGAGAGCGAGAGCGAGCGAGAGAGAGAGAGAGAGAGAGGAGAGAGAGAGAGAGAGACAGACAGGACAGAGACAGACAGAGAAGACAGACAGAGAGAGAGACAGAGAGACGAGAGAGAGAGAGAGGAGAGAGAAGAGAGAGAGAGAGAGAGAGAGGAGAGAAAGAGAGAGAGAGAGAGAGAGAGAGAGAGAGAGAGAGAGAGAGAGAGAGAGAGAGAGAGAGAGAGAGAGAGAGAGAGAGAGAGAGAGAGAGAGAGAAACCACACAAAAAACAACAACAAAAAAACGCAGACATAGACACAAATAAACAGAAATACAAATTCGAATGCACAGAGAAAGTGAAGTTTAGCAGACCCCCCCCCCCCCCTTCAACCTTCCCCGTCTCCTGCTTTTCCAGAAACTCTCTCTCTCTCTTCTGTCTGTCTGCTGTCTGTCTGTCTGTCTGTCTGTCTGTCTGTCTGTCTGTCTGTCGTCTCTCTCTCTCTATCTCTCTCTCTCGATGAGATTATTAAGGATAGTCATTTCGCAAGGCAAAGGCCTGATAAAAAAAAAAGTTAATACTTATCTTTAACCCTTGGGAATAAAGTATTCTCTCTCTCTCTCTCTCTCTCTCTCTCTCTCTCCTCTCTCTCTCTCTCTCTCTCTTTCTCTCTCTCCCACCCCCCACTTCCCTTCCCTTATCTCTTCTCTGTATGCAAAAAAAAATGTTCCCAACATGTGCATGTAAACTTCACTTAACGTTTCCCTAAAGTAAGTGTGTGTGTGTAAACTTGTCGACAAGCATCTGCACAGTATATTCATAGTCTTAAAACTGAACTGCTAAGAACAAAACCAAAACAAAACATCAACGAATAAGAAAAACTCAACAAAAAATCCTAAACCAACCAACCAACCAACAAATAGATAAACAACAAAATCAGACAAGAATGCGCACCGTGTGTAGCCGACAGACAGAGTTAGTTAGGGAAGCCATTGCTCAAGTGAGCTTTAAAAGACGTTACAATAACAACATCACGCTGGTTAAGGTTATGAATGTGGGCCGCTGAAAAGATTTTAGAACCTACACTAAAGCTGAGGGGCTCGCACGCGCACGCACGCACGAATACACACAAACACATGCGCGCGCACAAGCACACACATATACACAAATACGCATACGCACGCACACACATACGCACACATATCTCCGCACACACACAACCATAGCACGCAATCACACACATTCGTAGGCGCGCGCACACACACACGCACGCACATACACGCGCCACGCCCGCCCGCCGCAGTCATATATACTTGCGCGCGCACACACACACACACACAGACATGCACACACAAATAGACACATACACACAAACACACACACATTCACACACATTCATACACAAACACACACATACATAACATGCACACCTTCTCTCTCTCTTCCTTTCCTCTCGCTCTCTCTCTTCCTTCCC
>CM054143.1:56554660-56559660 GCA_028751875.1 Rapana venosa | reverse complement strand
GGACACTTAATTGTTTGTTTATGCTGGTTTATGTGGTTGTTTTATGGCGTTCACATGGAAACGGTTTCTTCCTGATGCAGACAGCTGTTGATGTGGTTAGTTGATGGGGTAGGGTGAGGTGGGGTGGCAGACATGATGGTGGTGGTGGTGGTGGTGGTTGGAGTGTGTGTCTGTGGGGGGTGGGGGTGGGGGGGGGGCAATGTGTGTGTGTGTTGCGGGAGGGTGGTGTTGTGTGTGTGTGTATGAGTGTGAGGGTTGGGTGGGTGAATGTGTGTGTGTGTGTGAGTGTGTGTGTCGGGGAGGGGCAGGTAGGAAAACCAAAAGTATGCTAATGACGACGATGATAAAGTTGATGGTGAAGAAGGAGAGAAGAGAAGAAGAAGAAGAAGAAGAAGAAGAAGAAGAAGAAGAAGAAGAAGAAGAAGAAGAAGACGAAGAAGAAGAAGAAGAAGAAGAAGAAGAAGAAGAAGAAGAATTGCAAAAAAAAAAGACAAAGAGGAAGAATGCAAGGAAGAAGAAAAACAAGAATGCCAAGAAGAATGGAAAGAAGTAGAAGGAAAAGAAAAATGCAACGAAGAAGAGGGCAAAGAGGAAGGTAAAGGTAAAGGAGTCCCATAACCTATAAGGTCGTAGGGGAGCGAGGCGTCAGAGACCTCACTTCTCTAGGGCCAGCATATTGAGGGCGGGGCCCATCTCCTCTCCCTCGCTGCTTTACCTTCCCTGACCCTAAAGAGGGCAGGTACCCATTTACAGCTGGGTGAACTGGGGGAACTGTACTGAAGCCAAGGCGCGCAAACGGTCACCCATCCAAGTGGTAACCACGCTCGACGCTGCTTAACTTGGCTGGGGGAAAGCGAGTGCTCCGACCGCTGAGCTATCCCGTTCCCCCCCCCCCCCCCCCCCCCCCCCCCCCCCCCCCCCCCCCCCCCCCCCCCCCCTACCCCCTCCCAAAGAGGAAGTAGAATGCAAACATGCAAAGAAGAATACGACGGAGAAGAAGGGCAAATGCAAAGAAGAAGAGGAATACAAAGAAGCAGAAGAATGCAAAGAAGAAGAAGAATGCATAGAAGAATGCAAAGAGGAATGCAAAGAAGAAGAATACAAAGAAGAAGAATTCCAAGAAGAATGCAAAGAAGAAGAGGAAGAATTGCAAAGAAGAAGAATTGCGAAGAAGAATGCAAAGAAGAAGAAATCAAAGACGAAGAATGCAAAGAAGAATGTAAAGAAGGAGGAGGAGAAGAAGAAGAAATGCAAAGAATACAAAGAATAAAAAGAATCCAAAGAAGAAAAATAATGCAAAGAAGAAGAACGGGAATAAGAAGAAGAATTTTAAAAAATTGGAAAGATTTGCGAAAAAGAAACAGAAGAAGAGATGATTCCACAGGCACTGCCAGACTTACGCCAATAAACCCCACCTCACCCCACCCCCCAACACACCCTTTCTATCCTCACTCCCCACCCAAACACACAAACACCCCCCCCCCCCTCCCTCCCATCCCCTTTACTTCTCCTCCCAGATGTTTGCAAAGGCTACACTCCATGGTTAACTTTCAGGGTCATGTAGTTTGTTTTATAGAGTGCCAGTCAGAAAAAAAACATGTTTGTTGGTTTTCACAGAATTTTTAAAGTATGAAAAACTTCACTGTATACTTGGTTTTGAGGGTTGAGGCCATAGATTAGCACCAGGTAGGGATGAAAATGTAGGGAATGGTCATCAAATGAGGATTGCTTGCGTTCCTACAGTGTTGGCCCCGCGCATGCATATTGTTGTTTAGGCAGCTAGCAGACGACAAAGGACTGAGGGGGTACAGTGTTTGCTGAAACATTATAAAAAAAAAGTTCAAACCTACCAAATTCGTTCGAATTGTCCTGAGTTTTGAGTCAAGGGCTAGTCTTTCACCAAATAAAAAGTGGTTTTTATTTCTGTGGATGTCTTTTGTATGTGTAGTACGAATGCAAGAGTGATATAAGAAACTAGCAGGGAAAGTGCCAGAATCTTAAACGTAGAGAGTAGCCCAAGCTGCAGAGAAAGATGTCTACACCACTTCTGGCACCAAGGCATGGCCCAGAGCTGACACCCACCTTGTCAGTTATTGATACAAGCCCAAGTGCCAAGTGCCGGCAGTCCAATGTTTGTTGGGCTTTCAAATATTTAGACAGCCACATGGATATACAGCGCTGCACTTTCTCCTCTCTCCCACTGGTGAGAACAACATCTCTCTGTCTCTGTCTCTGATTTTGCTCTGTCTCTGATTTTGCTCTGTCTCTGTTTTTGTCTCTGTTTATGTCTCTCTCTTTCTCTTTCTCTTTCAACATCACTCTGTCTGTCTGACTGTCTTTTTAATTTTTTATATATATTTATTTTATTTTATTTTAATTCTTTTATATCGAGGATAATAGAATAAGCAGTTGTGTGCTTTTTTACAACCAGTCCCCGTGTGTATGCAGTTTTGTAAATTCTGTCATATGTTCCCACCGGCACACAATGGCGTACTCTTACGAAAAGCGGAACAGGATGTAACGTGTGCGTAAGATGTTCTGCGTGCGTTCACACAAGGGGCCTCGGTTTATAGTCTCAACCGAAGGACTTTTGGAGAGAGTGGAGTCTGCACTGATGTGAACTGATGTGTGTCTGTGTGTCTGTGTGTCTGTCTGTGTGTCTGTGTGTCTGTGTCTGTCTGTCTGTCTGTCTGTCTGTCTGTCTGTCTGTCTGTCTCTCTCTCTCTCTCTCTCTCTCTCTCTCTCTCTCTCTCTCTCTCTCTCTCTCTCTCCTTCCTCTTCTTCTTCTTCTTCGTCGTCGTCATCGTCGCCTCCTCCTCCTTTCCTTCGATAACTTGACAGCAAATGGCTGTATTTTCATCCCTTCAGAAGGGGCTATGAACATTGACCTATCTGAATAAATCATCTGAAGTTCTTCTTCTTCTTCTTCTCCTCCTCCTCTCTGCCTATCTCTCTGTCTGTCTGTCTGTATGCCTGTCTGTCTGTCTGTCTGTCTGTCTGTCTGTCTCTCTCTCTCTCTCTCTCTCTCTCTCTCTCTCTCTCTCTCTCTCTCCATATAGTAGAAGCTTTCCGAAGGCAAGATATTTTTTCTATCTTATCGTCCGATGATGATATTGTGATCAAATCGGTTGCAAAGTTTATTGCTGAAGCACTGAAATTAAGACAATTACAGCTAAGTTCCAATTAGCTTAACATTTGTGACTAAACTAAAGTAACATTTATATTATGTAAACTCCAGCATTTTATGAAACACCTAAAGAAACATTTATAATGACGCTGTAGTCTCCAGCAAGAATATTTTTTGAAAATTTCACATACAATGTCAATGGATGGTCTAATATAGCATTCTAGAATGTTCTTTTCATTATTTTAGTTATTGCTTATTGGTTCCTATTGTTCATCCTTGTTATTACTTTGTGTTCATTTTGAAACTGAGTTTACGTCAGAGCTTAAAGTCGTATCCGTTCATAAGAGCTCATTTTTGGTTTTTTGGTTTTCATTACGTTAAATGCATCATGTGATTTTTCTTGTATTTATTTGTATTTACAAAAGAAAGTCGTGTATAACCCCCCTTGTCAATAGGTCACTTTGGGCAATGACAATAAATTGGTCAAAGCGTCAAAGCGTCTCTCTCTCTCTCTCCTTCTTCTTCTTCTTCTTCTTCTTCTTCTTCTTCTTCTTCTTCTTCTTCTTCTTCTTCATCTCCTCCTCCTCCTCCTCCCCCTGCTTATCTCTCTGTCTGCCTATTGTGTGTGTGTGTCTGTCTGTCTGTCTGTCTCTCTGTCTGTCTCTCTCTCTCTCTCAGACATGTCTGTAGTGAGCAAAGAAAATACAGGAGAAACATACTGCCGGAAAAGGGACACTGTCGTCAATATAATTATTGACCCAAAAATGTGGAGACGTGTCAATTAAAGGAGACAAGTGTGTTTCAAGTGATGATCCACGGAAGAAAACAGCTGTTTGTTTGTTTGTTTGTTTGTTTGTTTGTCACTATGCTTTTCGTTTTCATATTGATCACACACACAGACAAGAGAGACAGACAGACACACACACAGACACACACTAACAGAAGAGAGATACACAAACACAGGGACAGACTGGCAGAGATAGACACTCATTGAGACAAACACAGACGCAGACACTCACTCAAAACACACACACACACACACGCAGCACACCACACACACACACACACACACACACAACACACACAAAACACACAACAGCACACACACACACTCACGCACACACACCAGCATACACAACACTCTCTCACAACAAACACACACAGCATAGCAGCACACATTCACATCACCACCACGCAACACACACACACACACACACACACACACACACACACTCACCACACACAAACACACCTACCACACACAAAAACACACACACTGAGGCATTTGCTGGTTTGACAACTTTCCATTATAGATTAGAAACAATCACCATCATCTTGTTTGACGTAATCTACCGTGTCTCTGTGAATCTCTCCGTTTTTCATTTTTCTCAACGCAGAACTAAAAACAAATTACATCATCTAAGCCATGTCTGCCTCTTTAAAAAGGTGAAAGGTAAAGGTGTCCCATAACCTATTGGTCGAAAGGAGCCAGGCACAGAGACCCACTTCTCTAGCCAGCATATTGAGGGCGTCGCCCATCTCCTCTCCTCGCTGCTTACCTTCCCTGACCCTAAAGAAGCAAGGTACCCATTTACAGCTGGGTGAACAGGGGGAACTGTACTGAAGCCAAGGCGCGCAAAAGGTCACCCATCCACTTGGTAACCACACTCAATGTTGCTTAACATTGGCTGGGGGAAAGCGAGTGCTCTGACCACTGAGCCATCCCGTCCCCATGCCGCTTCAGAGAAATCTAATAGCCATTAGTTTGGCTTTTTTGAAACTGCCTTTTCAAACCTTTCTTATTAGTCTCTCTCTTCAGCAGTTCATGTAGATCGATGGTCTAAAGAAACACACCCGTCCTGGCAGTGAGAGG
>CM054143.1:56547160-56549660 GCA_028751875.1 Rapana venosa | reverse complement strand
TCTCTCTCTCTCTCTCTCTCTCTCCTTCCCTCCCGCCCTCTCTCTCTCCTCCAACTTTTATTTCACTTTTTCTTTCTTTCCTTCCTTCTTTCCAGATAGTTACCAGTCAAAGTCAAAGGGCCGTTTCATCATGCCAGCCTCTTGATCTCTAAGTGTCTTGGCCACAAACCCTCCAACAGTCAAGTAGGAACTCCACCATGGCGAGGCCACACTCCAACTTTAGCTTCCGGGTCATGCAGTGTTATTCGTCTGTAGAGTGCTTTTTGTTTCTTTTCAGAAGAACATGAATTATTTTGTGCTCATTTGGAATGATTCTCAAGTGGAATTATTTTTTGGGGTGTCAAGGATGTGGACTGATGTCATTCAGGTAATCTTGAGAAAGTTGGAAAAGGTCATTGTCTGAAGATCGTGTTTCTACGTGGCTGACCCCGCGTATGAATATTGTGGTTTGGAAGTTCATCTCATCTCATCTCATCTGCTCCCGAAACCCCCTCCGGGGTCGTAGGGGCACTTCAGTGACCAATGTTGTTCCAGTTGGCTCCATTTGCGGCGGTTGTGGGCAAGTGCCTGGGTTGTGGAGAAGCTCTTCCCGGTCCATTCAGTGATGTTGTCGTTGGGAGGTTAGCAGACGACAAAGAAATTTCTCTGAATTTCTCGGTTTTGGGGATAATATAGTCTGTGAATTTGAATTTTCGAAATGAGGAGATAGTGTGAAAGTTTGTTAAAGAAAAAAAACTAAAATTGAAATACATAAAAAATGTATAAAATCATATAAGATGTGAGTTGGAGGGATAGTTTGTTGCTGATGAAACTTATTTTTTTGCTTTTCTTTTTATTTAGTACTCAGAAGAAAAGAGATAAAAGATCAATATGTGTGTATGTGCGCGCGTATGTATGCACTCTTGTGTGTATGCACACATGCTCATGTATATTTCTCTGTGTGCGTACGTGTGTGTTTGCATGCGAGCTTACGAGTGTGTGGGCCTGTGCGCGCGTGTTTATGCATATTTTAGAGCGTGCCTTCAGGTAATGTCTTCCCCCAAAGAAAGGAATGTTGGTAAAAGTAATCTGCTACTCGTGGGATATGTCTTGATACTGGGCCATTACCAAAAGCCATTGTCTCCTAAGGGGTATTTAACCAAACACATCATGCAGACCGTACCCTTCAATTGCATATAATTATCGTGTTTTTAACTTTTTGTGTGCAAAGATTTAGGAATCGAAATATGCGAATAGGGATGGTATTTCATATACCTGATTCAATGTATGGAAAAGAAAGATATATATATATATATATATATATATATATATATATAATATATATATATATATATATATATAAAATTGTACAGAAGATTATGCTATATATTCGTAGTGTGGATATGCCATTCCAATCAAGATGAATACTGAATAATGAGCGCTTTGATTTGTTGCTTCACAAGATTCAGCGCGATATAAATTCCATATATTATTATTATTATTATTATTATTATTATTATTATTATTATTATTAATACCATATGTTTGTCCGTCATGTTCGACGATGACTTCCAAAACAGCAGAGGAGGCAGCTGTTGTTTCGGAAATTGGGCAGAAATTTGATTATAGTAGAGGTGCCTTTCCCACAGTACATCCCTACTCTCTCGGCCAATAGAGCATACGGACAGTCAGCGTTGGAGATGTTCCCCAAAGGCCAACTAGCCCCCAGGGCTGCAGCACATATTAAGGACTGTACAAGTCAAGCCTCCTAGTCAGAGAGTCATAGTCGATCACTACAGACTAAAGTTGTCAAGTGGAATTCCATGAGTGGGAAGGCCACTGATCATACAGCCTCTCACTTTGCTGTTGCCCCCAGCGTCAATGGTTTAACCAAGAACTGTGATAAAGCCCAGACGATGAAGGCAACCAAACAAACTGAAAAAGAAGAAAAGACAGAACCTGAAACGAGAAAGCACACAGATGTACATCTGAGACTATCCAGAGTGAATATTCAGTTGCTCTGCGAAAGAAGCAGTGTACCCATTCTAATTCTTATGTCAACAAATAAATCATATAAAATAACATTTTCCTCAAAAAACGTCCAGCCATCATCAATCAGTTTCTTGCAATACTGGCATTTAGCTGAAAAATACCTTACATTATGTTTGTTTTGCCAATACATTCTTTAGTTGAATTCTGTTGTGTAAGATATTAATTTTCAAAAAGTCCGAAACATACGTTCTCCTTTTTGTGTCATATAAACAATTTTGCAGTGATTAATATTTCATCAAGTATTTCATCACTTTTTGACCGAAAGTGAAATCCAAACACTATCTGTTTCATTGACAGCACTAGATCATGTGTATAGGAACATTTTTATTTTGTTAATCAAGAAAGGTTCAAGAATCGTTCCAAAAATGTTTTGCTGCAAGCATCTTTGAATAAATGATCAACAGTGTCTTTCTCAAAATTACAGAATGTGCATTGGTATTTTATTGCTTTCAACAATTTTTTCTTCCCC
>CM054143.1:56534660-56542160 GCA_028751875.1 Rapana venosa | reverse complement strand
CACAAACACATAGGCACAGACAGGTACAAAGACACACACAGACACATGGACACACAGACACAGTCAGAGAGACAGACACACACATACACACATCTATCTATCTATCTATCTCTCTCTCTCTCTCTATCTATCTATCTATCTATCTATCTATCTATCTATCTATCTATCTATCTATCTATCTATCTATCTATCTGTCTATCTATAATTATATGTGTGTATGTAGGTATGTGTGTATGTATGTATGTATGTATACACAAACACAGACAAACAGACTTACAGACATACACACATCCTGTCCCCAAACACACACACACACACACACACACACACAAACACGTACGCACGCATGCATGCATGCATGCAAACACACACTATCCCCCCTCACACACACCACCCACACACACCCTACCCCCAACACACAGACACACACACAAATATACACATATATATATATATATATATATATATACATATATATATATATGTGTGTGTATATATATATATGTGTGTGTATATATGTGGAGAGAGAGAGAGAGAGAGAGAGAGAGAGAGAGAGAGAGAGAGAGAGAGAGAGAGAGAGAGAGAGAGAGAGAGAGAGATATCCTGAATGTCGATTTTGCCAGTAAAAGGGGAAAGTGATACGTTTCTCCTGATAAAAAATGTGAACAATATCAATGCCTTTCAATGCAGCCCAGGCCCTCGACCTCCTGGTGTTCCCAGTCTCACCCACCACACAGGCCAGGTTGGGGCTGTCACCTTCTTTACAGTTTAAACAACCTGAAATTATTCAACAATTAGATAATTCTAAACTGTGAATAATGTTGCACTTTGGCCGACTTTAGGAGAATTGAAAACACAAACATACACATACATACACACACACACAAATTCATACACACTACACACACTCTACACACTACATCAGTGGTCAGACATTGAAGGGCAAACAGAACATAAATACAAGAAATTTATTGAGACTCAACAATAATAATATAACCCGCAACACAGGGGACAAAAAAAGTACGTTGAAGAATTAAATCTGAAAATGCCGTAATCAAACTTTTGTGACTCTTCACCAATTAAACTTGAAATGTCTTAGTGATATGGTTTAATTTAAAAGGCGTTATGTGATACCATCCTCCTATATCAAGCAAAATGCATATGTCATACTTCCAAGGCCTTATTTTCACTTCGTGTATATATATATATATATACCCATGCAGAACATCAAATATGCACGTCAAAGAACAGCGTTTGGTGGGTTACGGAAACACGAAAACACCCTGCATACATCCCCGAAAACGGAATGCGGCTACCTTCATGGTGGGCAAAAAGGGTTACATACGCAAAATCTCACCATTGGTGAACCTCAGAGCTCTAGCCGAGCAACGAAAACAAAATCTCTGTCTCTCTTTCAAATCTCAGTAAGAGCTTCAAAACTGCATATAACTGAATTTCATGTACTTCCGAGAAGAAGAAGAAGAAAGTAAGCACGACGTATATACAAAATTGTCACGGGAAACACGAACGTCAACTTTTCACCAATCGATATTCCTGCACCGCAAACACAGAGCCATAGACAATCAGATTCACGGTGCCAGACAAACTTGGCGCCACATGAAATATATTTTTGCAACCAAAAAAGTATATATATATATTTTTTTAGCAGAATATGTTTTTGTTTCGTTTTCAAACTGTTGCGTTACATTGTGGAGAACGAGACTGAAATAATGTAGAAGATAACAGAAAAGATAATGATTTGATATCTTCCTTTCTCTCTCTACCCACTCTAGTTTCCAGTCTTGTTGAAGGGAAAGGTGAAAATGAAGTTGATTTTCTGTCAAATTATTTCGTTAAAACTTTTGATTCTGATTTTTAGAGAAACAAGCCAAATTTACAATTCATAGTTAGCTGGTAAGATTTTGACACAGAACTGATAGTTGCATTGTACTGAATTGTATACCCCCTACAGTCATGGCAGATTTCTCTGTATAAAATTTGGGCTGCTCTCCCCGGGAACAGCACTTCGCCACAAGAATAGCTCCACCCAGTTTTGTAGTGGTTTTTTTGGTTTGTTTCCCATCTGCACGTGTGTTTGTTTCTTTGTGAGAATCCATTTTTCAGCAAAATTTTTGTCAAGGATGGCGCTTTTATCGCCATGGGTACGTTTACGTGCGCTGAAATTGTGCAGTATACAGGGCCTTAGTTTATTATCTCATCCACAATACTAGCACCCAGACCACCAGTGCGGGTCTTGTTGATGGAGGAAAAGTTCTAGTTTCAAGAGAGGGTTAAACAAGCGACTATAAAATTAATGTATGTCAATTTGTGATTTCAGACAGAGTTCTCAAGCAAATTATTACTTATAATGATAATACTGATAATCATGATGATGGCGATGACATGGACGATAATTATGCCTACAAGGAGTCCAGTAGCTGTAACGACAATGACACTTGTTTCAAATCGCTTTCTCTTTCACTTCAGATCTCAGCAAGAGCTTCGAATCTGCATACAACTCAATTTCAGCTTGTTCCTAAAAGAAGAAGTTGAAGAAGAAGAAGAAGAAGAAGAAGAAGAAGAAGAAGAAGAAGAAGAAGAATCATCATCATCATCATCATCATCATCATCATCATCATCATAATCAGCAGCAGCAGCAGCAGCAGAAGAAGAAGAAGAAGAAGAAGAAGAAGAAGAAGAAGAAGAAGATGGTGATGAAGAAGAAGAAGAAGAAGAAGAAGAAGAAGAAGAACAACAACAACAACAACAACAAGAACAAGAACAAGAAGAACAAGAAGAACAAGAAGAAGAAGAACAAGAAGAAGAAGAAGAAGAAAGCAAGCACGACCCATATACAAAAACTTTTTTTTCGCCAATCGATATTCCTGCACCGCAAACACAGAGCCGAAGACAATCAGATTCACGGTGCCGGACAAACCTGGCGTCACATGAAATCCATTTTTGCAACAACAATAAACCCAACAACAACAAAACTAAGATATCTTATACTTGATTTTGTTTAGCAGAATATGTTTTTGTTTCGTTTTCAAACCTTTGTGTCATATTGTTGAAAACAAGATTGAAAAACAATGTAGAATATAACAGAAAATATAATTATTTGAATTTTGCTTTCCTCTCTTCCCACTCCACTTTCCAGTCAAATTAAAGTTGATATTTTTTGTTAAATTTTTTGTTTATTTTTTGTTGTTGAAACAAGCAAAATTTATAATTCATAACTAGCTGGCAAGATTTTGGCACAGAACTTGTATTTGTATTGTATTGTGTTGTGTTGTTTTGTGTTCTGTTGTACTGTATTGTATTGTATCGTATTGTATTATATCATATTGTATTGTATCATATTGAATTGTATTGCATTGTATCGTATTGTATTGTGTTGTATCGCATTGTACTGTATTGTGTTATGTCGTATCGTATTATATTGCATTGTACTTTACTGTATTGTACTATATTGTACTTTACTGTATTTTACCGCATACCACTTAATTGCGGCAGATTTCTCTGCGTCAAATTCAGGATGTTCTCCTCGGGGAGAACACATCTCCTCAAGGACAGCGCCACCTATTATTGGTTTTTTTTCCTGTCTGCAGGCGTATTTGCTTCTCCCAGGCTAACTTCAACTGCAGACCTGCCAGTGCCTTTTATTCCCTTCATGTATATACACATGCAGAAAATCAAACATGCACGTTAATTATCCCGAAATTTACGTCAGCGTTTGGTGGGTTAAGGAAACATGAGCATACCCAGCATACATCCCTGAAGTCGGAATGCGGCTACCTTCATGGTGAGCAAAAACCGAACCGGCAAAATCTGACCATTGAGGCACCTCGAAACTCTAGCTGTAACGGTAAAGGTAAAGGTAAAGGTGTCCCATAACCTGTAAGGTCGTAGGGGAGCGAGGCATCAGAGACCTCACTTCTCTAGGGCCAGCACATTGAGGACGGCGCCCATCTCCCCTTCCTCGCTGCTTTACCTTCCCTGACCCTAAAGAGGGCAGGTACCCATTTACAGCTAGGTGAACTGGGGTACTGTACTGAAGCCAAGGTGCGCAAACGGTCACCCATCCAAGTGGTAACCAAACTCGATGCTGCTTAACTTTAGCTGGGGGAAAGCGAGTGCTCCGACCACTGAGCTATCCCGTCCCCTTAAGCTCTGGCAAGAGGAGCAAAAACAACAAAAAAAGACGAGAAAAATAAATAAAACGAAATGAAATGAGAGCAGCAAGTTTAACTCACAACTCCAACAGCAAAGTACAATAGTCTATCAACCTCAGATGCTTGTCTATGTTGGGTTTTTTTTATCCGGTGACAAAGGCAGTCGGCCCGGAAACCAGGGTTTGACATGGAGGCTTGTGTCCTGTCTATCCTTTTTTCTGTTTGTCTGATGTCTGTCCGTCTTGTTTGTTTATCTATCTGTTGTTTTTTCTCTTTTTCCTTCTCTTGCTCGCTCCCTCGCTCGCTCGCTCGCGCGCGCGCGTGCGTGTGTTGAAAACTTTTATTGACCTAACATTAAAATGCTATATCATTTGTTTCATAACATAACTATCATAGGGGGATAGGAGGGAAAGAGAGAGAGAGAGAGAGAGAGAGAGAGAGAGAGAGAGAGAGAGAGAGAGAGAGAGAGAGAGAGAGAGAGAGAGAGACAGACAGACAGACACACAGACAGACACACAGACAGACAGAAAGACAGAGTCAGAGACAGACAGATAGACTGAGAGAGACAGACCGACAGACCGATAGACAGACAGACAGAGGCAGAGAGAAAGAGAGAGAGAGAGAGACAAACAGATAGCCAGACAGACAGACACACACAGAAAAACAGGCAGACAGACAGACAGAGATGCAGGCACATGAAAGAAGATGCTTTTCTTGGATGGATGGACAGTCGAAAAAAAAAAGCAAATGTGTTGTGTATTCAATGACGTAATATCTGAAAAAAGGATTTGACTGAAGAGAGAGAGAGAGAGAGAGAGAGAGAGAGAGAGAGAGAGAGAGAGAGAGAGACAGACAGACAGACAGACAGACAGGCAGACAGACAGGCAGGCAGGCAGGCAGGCAGGCAGGCAGACAGACAGACAGACAGACAGGCAGGCAGGCAGGCAGGCAGGCAGGCAGGCAGGCAGGCAGGCAGGCAGGCAGGCAGGCAGGCAGGCAGGCAGGCAGGCAGACAGGCAGACTGATAGAGAGAGACAGAGCGGGATAAAGAAAAAAAAGAAGGTAGAAACGTGTGGGGAATGGTAAGGTTGGAATCAAGGATGGAGGCTGGGGGAGAGAAAAAAATACATACAGTGTTTGGTAGTCCTCTCCAAAACAAGTGCCATCTGACTACACAACTTCCCTGTCTGTCTCTCTAACTGTCTATCTGTCTGTATATCTGTCTGTATATCTGTCTGCATGTCTATCTCTCTGTCTGCCTGTCTGTCTGTCTTTAAGTGTGTGTGTATTTTATTTCTTTCTTTCATTTTACTCGTTTATTTCGAGGATCATGGAGTAAACACTCACGTGGGTTGTTTTTTTTAAGCATTAAGTCCCCCTGTGTATGCAGTTTTGTAAATGTTGTCATTCGTTCCTACCGGCACACAATGGCTTACTCTTCCGAGACGTGGAGCGGGTTTTAACGTGTGCGCAAGATGTTCTGCGTGTGTTCAATACTGGACCTCGGTTTATAGTAATAATAATAATAATAATAATAATAATAATAATAATAATAATAATAATAATAATAATACTAATAGTATAATATTTTAATAATATATGGAAATAATATAGCGCTGAATCTTGTAAAACAAACAAATCGAAGCTGTGTGTCTCTAGGTTATAGTCTCATCCAAAGTATGTGTGTGTGTGTGTGTGTGTGTGTGTGTGTGTGTGTGTGTGTGTGTGTGTGTGTGTGTGTGTGTGTGTGTGTGCGTTCGTGCGTGCGTGCGTGCGTGCATTTTTTAAAAATCTTATCATGCAATGTCCTTATTTTCAACTCTTATAAGGTTTTATACCTCGGCTTTTTTCTTCAGCCCATGTAATGTCAAGTTTTCATTTTTGTCAAGTTGATGAAATGCAAATCTCAAAACGTTATTCTATCCATGTCAAAGCTGATTAGATTTGATGGTATTTCTTGCACACTTTATTTGCTGTCTTTCGTAATTGAGTGCATTTGAATTCTTTCTCCATAACTTGTAATCAATTTGCATCTAAGATAAAACCCCAACGAATATTTTTTTTTCAATGGTCTCTCATTTTATTGTTTGTCAATCATGTTACTATTCTTGTTGTTTGCTTGCTGAATACTTGTTTTCTAGTTGATGTTTGTACTGACAGTTTGGAGTGAATTGCTGCTAGGTTTGCTCTCGTGTTAAATTTGCTTGAAATACAATTACATCTTGGATTAGGGGGGCGGGGGGGGGGGGGGGGGCGGGCGCGAGTAGCCTGGTTAGAACGTTACACTCGTGATTTAAGTGCCCGGGTTTGAGCCACCAACGAGAAGCCTTCTCGAGAGGATTTGCCCCCCTCCCTCTCCCCCCCCCCATACCCCCCCTCCCCCCCCCCCCCCCCCCCCGGAGTTAACATCATTACCGACTCCATTTCCCCAATAGTTCTTCCGATGAGGCTGTAAACCGAGGCCACGTTTGCAAGTACACGCAGACCATCTTGCACACGCGTTAAAAAGCCGTTCCACCGAAAGAAAGAGTAGGCCATTTTTGCCTGTAAGAATTTTTAAAAAATCACTTTAAGTCACAGCAGATTTCTCTGCGTGAAAACTTCGACCTGCTCTCGCCGGGTAGAGCACGTCGCCACAAGAGCAGCGCCACCTTTTTTTTTTTTTTACCAGTCCGCAACTGTATTTGTTTCTCTATCAGAGTAGCTTTTTCTACAGAATTTTGCCCGGGGACAAGTCTCTTGTTGCCGTGGGTTCTTTTACGTGGGTTTGAATAATTATGTTTCGGGCCTAAACGGGGATCAAACCACCGCATACTTCCGACCCGGACTTTTAAGCATTCTAGGCAGGTGCGTTACCTCTAGACCAACGATACAGAATGCCTGACAACTTAGTATATATATATATTATATAAATATATAATATATATATATATATATATATATATAATATTATATAAATAAACAGCGCATGTACACTAGTGATGTGTTTCGACATCATACCTGAAGTCGGAATGCAGCTACCCTTATGGTGGGCAAAAAAAAACCCGGGCGCAAATCGCATAAATCTCACCATTGGTGAACCTCAGAGCTAATTCCGAGGAACAGGGGAAATATCTGGAATCTGAACTCTCCGATGCATCAGCAGTATAACATGATACATTCTGTTTGTTTGCAGTGTTGCGGAGTGCCAATGATAAGACGTCGACAGGCTAGAGAACGTAATATAAACAAACAGACCAAAAGAAATCGATAGATAAATAACTAGACAAGCAAATAAACGAATAGATAAGGCGTTAGACTGGACGCCGATATCAAGTAGAATCATTTC
>CM054143.1:56514660-56522160 GCA_028751875.1 Rapana venosa | reverse complement strand
GACAGCATTTCGGCTCTCTCTCTGTCTCTCTGTCTCTCTCTCTGTCTCTCCCCTCTCTCTGTGTCTTTCTCTCTCTCACACACACACACAGACACTCATACGCACACACATACACACACTACACAGAGAAGGAGAGAAAGAGAGAGAGAGAGAGAGAGAGGAGAGGAGAGAGAGAGAGAGAGAGGAGAGAGAGAGAGAGAGAGAGAGAGAGAGAGAGAGAGAGAGGAGGGGAGAGAAAACAAAAGCACAAAGAAAAAAAGCAAAGAAAAATGAAACAAAACAAATAACCAAAGAAAGAAAGAAGAAAAGATAGTAAGAAAGATCAGAGAAAGAGATATCTACAGAAAAAAGGAAAGAAAAGATTAAAAGAGAAAACGCGAGAAAGACAGAGAGAGACAATGGAAGAATAGGAAAAGGAAGTAAGCGAAAAAACATAAAGAAGAGAATCAAAAGAAAAGAAAAAAATCGAAATATGGTGGAATTCTAGAAAACAAAATTTAAAAAAGAGAAAAAGGCCAAAAGGCAGAAAAAGGAAAACGAAATGCAAAAAGATCGTGAATTCAAGCATGAACCACATGCCAGAACAGATATATGCACTAGCCCCAAAAAACATGCCAGAGCAGACATATGCACTAGCCAAAACAGTGACATTCCAGCACAGACATAATATGCACTAGCCAAAACTACCAACATGCCAGAACAGACATAATATGCACTAGCCAAAAATACCAACATGCCAGAACAGACATAATATGCACTAGCCAAAAATACCGACATGCCAGAACAGACATAATATGCACTAGCCAAAAATACCAACATGCCAGAACAGACATAATTATGCACTAGCCAATAAACCGACATGCCATAACAGACATAATATGCACTAGCCAAAAACGACATGCCAGAACAGACATATGCACTAGCCAAAAGAAAACGACGTGCTAGAACAGACATAATATGCACTAGCTAAAAAAACCACCGACGTGTTAGAACAGACATATGCACTAGCTAAAAAAACGACATACTACAACAGACATAGGCACTAGCTAAAAAAGCCACACGACCCATACAGAACAAAGGTAAACACTAACTGAAAAAAATAAGAGAGAGAGACACAAAGAGGGAGAGAGAGAGAGACAGACAGATAGAAAGACAGACACACAGACAGAGATACAGACAGGCGGGCAGACAGACGAACAGACAGAGATACAGACAGACAGACAGACAGACCGAACTGAGTTGTATTTTCTGAGGGTAATGTCAAAATGACTTGTTTTCATCTAGCTCTCAAAGGAAGAAAAAAGATAGACACGTAAGCATAAACGATATGTTCGAAAACGAATAAAAACAGAACAGATGTGTGTGTGTGTTTTTTTTTTTTTTTTCTAAATTCTTTTATATCGATGATAATGGAATAAGCACTTGTGTGCTTTTTTACATCCAGTGCCCGTGTGTATGCGCTTTTGTAAATTCTGTCAACTGTTCCCACCTGCGCACATTGGTCTACTCTTACGAAAAGCGGAACAGGATTTAACGAGTGTGTAAGAGAGAGGCAGACAGACAGAGAGAGAGAGACAGAGACAATAACCGAAACGAAAGAGCAATTCAACAGAGACAGAGACAAAGACAAACAGATAGAAAACTATAAACATAAAAGCAGAAAAGAGATAATTATATTCAAGCAGCCAGCCAGCCAGCCAGAAACACCTACAGACAGAAAGACTCACAGACAGACAGACAGACAGACAGAAAAAATGTTAAAAGACAAAAAAAATCAATAAACAAACGCAGGACCACAACATGTCACCTCTCCATTCCAGCCACCAGTTGCTTCATCCCACAGACACCTCCACCGTGCGAACAGCCATGGTTAGACATCACCGCCATTTTCCTGTGTTGGTTCGTGGGGTCCACTGTATACATTTTTAGAACTGACTCCTCAGCTACATCCTTTGCTCTTTGCTCGCAAAGCATAAAGTGTTGCTGGGTTGTTGTTGTTGTTTTTTAAAGGTAGGATTAAATTAAGTCGTGGCTTGACGTGTTTACCCTGCTGCTGTGCTATTTTAGGGTTGTTGTTTTTGTTGTTCATTACTGTACAAATGTTATTAACGCAAACAAACAAAACCGCATTTGCTCCTCAATTCCACAGACGCTTTGGGAGCAGGTCTATCAGCTCTGGCTCAGAACAGGTTCTAACCTCTAGTTGATGGATGTTGGTTGATGGTCCAGTCCCTAAATCGGAAGACTCCACTGGGACTATGGTACAATCAAACCAACCAAAAGGTTAAAACCGCCTAAAGTACCATCGTGTCCATGAAACTCCACACAGGCCATACAGAGGAGTACCCTTGCAAGAAGACTGGCAGCCAGACAACAGAACCTGTGCTGTATGCAGTCCTGCCAGGTTCATGAGGCAGCACTCTGATCAAAGAAGATCTGGCCTGACTGACCCATACCACCCCAGTGGCCGAGAAGCTCTGTGGAGACTGGGAGGGAGGACCTGCAGCATCCTGTTGCCTTTGTTGCAGAGGCTGAGTTCTTCAGGTGACAAACGCAGTAGATCTACAGAAGCATGTACTTCTCTCTGACTAAGGGCTGAACAGTGCATCTTATTTGTCTTAACCATCAGTCATAAGTTACCATGCATCTGTGCCGAGATAGTCACGACCATTTGCGACAAGGATAAATGTCTATCTCTAAAAAAATTTGATTTTATAGTTTTATTTCAAGGATAACAGAATAATCATTCATGTGTTGTTTTTTTTACATCCAGTCTCTGTATGTATGTGGTTTTGTAAATATTGTCATCCGTTCCCACCAGCACAACTGACCTACTCTTTTCGACAAGTGGGGCAGATTTTAGTGTGTGCGCAAGATGTGCGTGCGTTGTTTGCACATGGAACCTCAGTTTATAATCTAATCGGAAGTGTTTTCAAGGGAGTAAAGTCGGCACTGACGTTAACTCCAGAGGAAAATTCCCATTGGAAGGACTTCCCGGTGGAGGCTTGACCTGCCTCTGGTGGCTGTGCTAGCCGATGCTAAAATGATCATATCTGTGTTTAATCATTTTCAACGGTAACAGCCAACATTTTCCCCTTAACAACAGAGAGCGACAGGAAAACTAGAACCCAGCAACAAAAACCAAGCGTGTTCACTAACCTTTCCCAAGAGGAGTTTTGCGCCAATGTCATCCCACTCTTCCAAGTGAATGGATGGAATCAAGTTTAATGTCCCGCCTCACGAATTGGTGATTGAGGACATTGAAATGGGACATTTTACATTGAAATGTCATCATTAAAGCCGACGTTCTAAGAGATAGAGAGAGAGAGAGAGAGAGAGAGAGAGAGAGAGAGAGAGAGAGAGAGAGAGAGAGAGAGAATGAATGAATGAATGAATGAATGAATCATCCTTATTTTTCAAAGTTACAAGTAAATATTCAAATAATTCTTTTTCTTTTGGCCCTTGCCCTGATTAGGAGCTAGAGAAAAAAATGTTGCTAAACTTATTTTTTGGCGAGAGAGAAGGAGAAAGACAGAGAGAGCAGAAGAAGAAAGAAAGAAAAGAAAGAAAGAAAGCAAGAAAGAAAGAAAGAAAAAGAAAGAAGGAGGCGGCGGTGTTATGAAGAGACGAGGAAGACTGAAATGAAATGAAGAATGTGTGGGCGAAGTTAGACATGAAACTGAAAAATGAAACTAATGGTAGAAGTAACACAGGACCAAATAAAGTATAGGCTGCTTAAGATTAGAACAGAAAGAAAAAAGTCTGTGTGGATTGCAAGATACGTTAGTGTTACCCATCCACTGTAGATGTCTGTGGTGTATTTTACACACTGACGGTCCAAGGTTCGAATCCCAACAGCACTTCGTCTACAAGTCAGAATCTAATTTTCGTTCTTTTATCTCAGAAGGCAAGCAGCAGCCGATAAAAGGCTGTCAACATTTCACACGCACCGCCCTCCTCCCCATCCCACACACACACCGCTTTTGTGCCATAAAGCAGTAAACAATACTTTATAAATGAAAATGCGCCTCATAAACATTACTAATTCCTTTAAAACCAATCACTTTAAACATAATCACTTTTTGCCATTTCCAAAACCCTGAAATGATCGTTTAAAGCGTCGCCTTTTCCACACTTAAAAAAGCAGAATGATATTTCATCGATCCCTTAAAGACCAAGTGAGATTGCAAAGCTTGGCAAACTTCTGTTGTTGTTATACTGCCTTTTGCAGACCTACTTCGAAAGCAAATAACGTGACCTTGTTGGTAGGTTGGAGAAAAAGCGTTTTGAGATGATAGTCATATGTAAACATCTGCGATTATCGGTGACTTATATTGCTAGCTCTTTACTAAAATAATAAAGGACAGCGTATGTCACCTTGTTTAACACCAGTTGCACACATGAATTAGTCAAATCTGTAAACATTAAACCATACTAAATTCCTTATTTTACACTTTGCTATATGGCTTTTGAAAATCGTAATATCACATACCTTTAACAATATTTTCTTCGAAAGAATAGGCCATAATACATTTTTATTGATGTACTCAACAGTTTTCAAAATCAATGAATTTGACATATGATATACGATTATACCAAACTTGGTTTTGAACAAACACAAGCAGAGCAAAACGAACGGTTTCTGGTAGAGCATCCTCTCCTAAAACCTCTTTGATGCTCATTAATAATTTTAATCATATTGTTTTACCCTGGACTCTTTTCGTAACCTACGTTTATAGCTGTACTGTATAGTGCAAGTGTTTGCAATTGCACTTTATAGTTTGCCACTTATGAGAGAGAGAGAGACGGAGAGACAGACAGAAAGACAGAGAGACAGAGAGACAGAGAAACAGACACAGAGAGAGACAGAGAACACAAACACTGCACTCTCAGCGCCTCCGAAAATTACCTTCAAAGCGTAAAAAAAAGGTTTTCTAACGATTGTGATGAATGTCCTGGGAGGAGAGGAGAGAAAACGGAGGGAGAGATGGAAGGGGGGGGGGAGGGAGGAGAGAGAGAGAGAGAGAGAGAGCAGGGGGGGGGGGGGGGGGAGAGGAGGGAGAGGGAGGAGAGAGAGGAGAGAGATATGGGGGGGGGGGGGGGGGGGGGGGGGAAGAGGTGATGTAGTCTTTGTCAGTCAACCCCTATGTTCTCCAGTGAAATAGCCCCAGCTGTTACCCATCAATATATTTCCTTTTCTCTTCTCCTCTCTGCCTCATTTTTCTTTCATTTTACTCACCGTTTCTTTGCCAGAAATTCGATTACATTTGCACTTTTTTGCACTTTATTTTTCTAGCTGTCATCACAGCAATGAATTAATTTTGCCTCAAACTCTGAATAAATCGCAGGAACTAAGATTTGATTTGGGGTTTGGTTGCGAAAAGAGAGCATGTCATGAAATATTTTGTATGATATGAAAAGTCGAACCCAGTACATTAAAATAAAAAACCACTAGAACTTGTTTACTTATTGTTTCTCTAAAAAACTAGAGTGAAGTCAACAAGACTGATAAATTCTGAAATCATACATGAAGTGTTGTCTAAAATTAACGATCATCTCCTCAGATAAAACAATCATGTATGTTTTGACATCTTTAGGCCCCAGCAGGGAATGCCAGGGGCATGTCAGTATAAATAGCATCCCCACATTCTGGAAATTCTGTGCTAGAAATTTCCTCTTTTCTTTCACTCTCTTTGTTTCTGCCATTTTCCTTTTCTTCCTGTCACCTCTTTGTCTATTTTCTGCCTCCTTGGTTCATTCTCCTGAAATTGTTTTCCAGAAAGACTTAAAAGATAACAATACTTTATGCCGAAGTCGGATGCGCTGGGCCTGACTTGTCAGACGCTAAACGGCAGCGCGACGCATTTTCGCTCATATGACAGACAACAATAGTTGCTGTCAGAGCGTTCGATTAAAGAAGAAGAAGAAGAAGAAGAAGAAGAAGAAGAAGAAGAAGAAGAAGAAGAAGAAGAACAAGAAGAAGTCTTTAGTGATATCAAGATGTGTTCGTAAGGGTGTTACTTCTCAACCAAACTACCAAGCTTGAAATTTTAAAGTATAAAAATTATGCAACGAATCTGTGTGTGAATTAACGAATAGTCTTAGGACAACATTTCAGACAGCAAGTTGATATTCCAAAAGGGAGCATAGGAAAACCACACACTCATATAACAAGTTTGGAAACTCCAAGTAACAAACACGCAAAGGAATACGATATATTTGGAAAATATTCTATTGATGTTAACGTTGTGGGTTCGATTCCCAGCCTCGCCCTTTCTTCCCAGTTTGACAAAAAAAAAATCGAACTGAATGTCAAAGTCTTTCGGAAGAGACTATAAACCGAGGCCCCGTGTGCGAACGTATGCAGAGCATCTTGCGCACACGTTAAATCCTGTTCCGCTTTTCGAAAGAGTAGGCCATTGTGTGCCGGTGGGAACAGAGAGCAATTTACAATACAACATACACACGGGGACTGGATGTAAAAAAGCACATGAGTGCTTATTCCATTATCCTCGATATAAAAAGAATAAACAAATAAATAAATAAGATGAAATTTTTTTGTGTTCCTTGGCTAGAGCTCGGTGGTTCACTGATGGGCGAGATTTGTGTATGTGATCCTTTACCCACCATTGAGGTAGCGGCATTCCGACTTCGGGGATGTTGTCTACACACGACACCAGGAAACGAGGTTTGTTCTTCTTCTTTTAATTTCTATTTTGTCACCAGTTCCTACCGGCATTCAATGGCCTATTCTTCAAAAAGACGGAACAGATATGTTAGCGTCCGAGCAGGATGTTCTGCATAGGTCGCACACGGGAACTCGGTTTCTGGTCTCATTGAAATGATAGTTTAGGGGTAGAGGGGGGTGGAGAGGGTTGGGGTAGGAGGGGGGGGGGGGCTCACTACTGATATCAACTCTAGGGTAAAAATCCCCTCTTGATAGTGACTCGAACCTTGGCCGTCATATTGCGAGCTCAACCCTCTAGCCACTAGCCCCCCCCCCTCCCCTCCACCCCCCACCCCCCCCCCCCCAGACACACCTCACGCCCACTCTCCAATTATGTATAATGACTCTCAGGGAAAATATTCCACCCCTTAGACATACATTTTCGTTCACTTGAAAGAAATCGTGTGAAAAAACAGATACACAAGCACGAATATGCCTCTGAAAGAGAGAGAGAGAGGGGGGGGGGGGGAGGGAGGAAGAGAAAGAGGGAGTGGGGAGAGAGAGAAGAGAGAGAGAGAGAGAGAGAGAGGTGTGTGTGTGTGTGTGTGTGTGTGTGTGTGTGTGTGTGTGTGTGTGTGTGTGTGTGTGTGTGTGTGTGTGTGTGTGTGTGTGTGTGTGCATAGTTTTATATAAAGTACCAGGCAAAAGAATAAAATTTAATGCGAGTTGTGATGGGTGAAGGGGCTTTTTTATCAACATTTTGGGGTCATTTTTTTCATTTTAATGTAAAGTTACTTGTATTTGTATTGATTTTGCTGATGATGTGTTTCGTG
>CM054143.1:56509660-56512160 GCA_028751875.1 Rapana venosa | reverse complement strand
TATATTCTGAAAGAAGGAAAAATGGAAGGGGGGGGGGGGGGGGTTTGCAATATGGTGTGTAGTTTTTCTTCTCCATAGTGAGGTTCATATCGTTAAACTGTTGCACAGTCTTTTACAAATCAATACAATACAACGCAATACAACACACGACAATACAACACAATACGATAAAGTACAATACAATACAATGCAATACAATACAATACGACATGATACAATACAATACAATGCAATACAATACGACATGATACAATACAAAACAATACGATGCGATACGATCCCCGATGCGGTACAATACAATAAAAGAACAGCACAACACATTACTATATGATACAATGCGATAGCATACGAAACTATACAATACGATACCATACAACACAATACAATGCAATACAATACGATACAATACAATACAATAATAGAATGCAAAACAATACATCACAATGCAATGCAACACAATGCAGTACAATTATAATACGATACAATATAATACAATACAGCACAATGAAGACAATACAACACAACACAACACAATACAATACAATGAATACAGTGCAATTCCATACAACTCAGAGGGGCGGGACAGCCCAGTGGTTAGAGCGTTGACAGGGTTGCCTGGGTTCGAGCCACCACTAAGGCACCTGGTTGAGAGAATTTCCCCCTGGAGCTAACACCAGCACCATCTCCATTGTCCCGAAAGTCCTTCAGATGAGACTGTAAACCGAGGTCTCGTGTGCACAACGGGAGCACACAAAACATCTTACCCACACGTTAAAACCTGATCCACCTTTCGGAAGAGTAGGCCTTTGAGAGCTGGTAGGAGCGGATGACAAGATTTGAAGAACGCATGTTCCATTAGTGTTCGTGGGCAAAAAAAGTCGCAGACAAAAATTGCTGAGCAATGGAGCTCTGGTGGAACCCCTCCCCTCCCCTCCCCCCCCCCCCCCCCCCCCACCCCTCCAAAAAAAGCAACAACAAAAAACCCGACAACAACAAATACAACAAACAAAACACCCCAACAACAAACAAACGAAAGACTCACACAATACCGAACACTACAATTGAATGCAATACAATACATTACAATGCAAAGCAATAGATTGTAGTACATTGGAAATGCAGGACACCCCAATACAATACCACACAATGCAATGCAATTCAATACAATACAGAACAATACAATTTCGTTTCTGGAGGACATGTTTTCTGAACTAACACATAAAAGAACTACCCAGCACAATATGACACACAGTTGGGTGGAAAACCAGCAACTGCTTGTTTAAGAACTAGAACTTAATATAACATTTGGAGCCTTCACCTTCACCTTCATTTATCCCGTAGTCCTATGGACCGTGGGGGAACCAATCGAGATTTTACAACCAGCTTCCTCCACTCCCTGCAGTCCTCTGTTTTGGCTACACTAATTAAAATCGACATCATGGACATCATTTCCATACTGCTGTATGGGCATGACAGCTAGACCTTGACAACAGAACTGGAAAAAAATAGCAGAGACCTTTAAAGAAAACCTACAGGAATTCATACAAACACCAAAAAAACTCCTTTGAAAATGTACAGTAGCCCTAAAACCCCACAAAGCCTTAAAGAGTGCAGAAACCGTTAAAAGTACAGAGACCATTTAAAGTACAAGTACAGGAAACATTGGAAACGTTTAAAAAGTGCAGGAAACGTTAAAAGTACAGGGACCATTTAAAGTACAAGTACAGGAAACATTGGAAACGTTTAAAAAGTGCAGGAAACGTTAAAAGTACAGGGACCATTTAAAGTACAAGTACAGGAAACATTGGAAACGTTTAAAAAGTGCAGGAAACGTTTAAAAAGTGCAGGAAACGTTTAAAAAGTGCAGAAAACCTAAACAAAAAGTACTAAAAGCCCTTTAAAAAACAAATCACCTCTTAAAAGTACAAACTCTTACACTGTTGTTCTGAATCTCTCTCTCTCTCTCTCTCTCTCTCTCTCTCTCTCTCTCTCTCACACACACACACACACACACACACACACACACACACACACCCAGACTACATTCTTTCAACTCTGATATTTCTGTCAATACACTCTTTTCTTTATGAGCGCTGTTGTGTTTCTACACAAGTACACGGCACAGATTGATGGGGTCTTTCACACGCGTAGTGTGATCTGTACACAAAAAACCCCCATCTACATAGAATAGCTTTCAAGGCAGTGACAGGTTTACATGTGTACTGTTGATGTGGGAGTTATGACGAATCTCTGTTATTCATTTACTCAACGTATTTCAGCACTGAGTTTATGATTCAGAGAATAATTTCCAGCACACACGCACACACACGCACGCACGCACGCGAACAAACACGCACAACAACAAGACTCACATACATACACACACGCGCGCACACACGCAATCACAAACACAGACTCAGACACAGAGACACACACACACATACACACGCGCGCCCACGCAAGCACACACACACACACACTCACACACTCACTCACTCAC
>CM054143.1:56494660-56504660 GCA_028751875.1 Rapana venosa | reverse complement strand
ACTTTAACAGCCTTCGTGACATGCAATCCAAATAACCTTCAAATGCCATTTAAAACACACGTTATTCTTCTGACACGGCATTTTAAATTATCACACACACACAACACGCAAACACATGCGCAC
Source organism: Rapana venosa (assembly GCA_028751875.1). Taxonomy (NCBI): domain Eukaryota; kingdom Metazoa; phylum Mollusca; class Gastropoda; order Neogastropoda; family Muricidae; genus Rapana; species Rapana venosa. The sequence continues at coordinate 56,504,537 of CM054143.1, read as the reverse complement.
GCATGCCTGTGCACGCATGCATGCACACACACACACTTAAGACGGATAAATCATAAACAAAAATATACAGCAACACAGCACGTATAGATCAAAAACACCCGGGTCATCCAAACACAGGATGGGTGACAAACTCTGCCCCGCCAATCTTCCATTTCGCTTGTCATAATTCTGCCTGAAGGCCATGTTGCAGTCATTGCAGTCACCAACATAAAGAAAGTTCTGCATTCGGAGCAGAATGTGCTGCTGTTGTCTCGATGGGGATGCAAGTCTAAGTTCACATCCCTTTGGTTAAGGGCTATGGATGCTGAACAAGGTGAATCAAACATGTTTCATGCCAGTTTGGTATATAAATATTTAACTAAAATTGATGGAGTACTGCGTCACTTGCTCTCCCTGTCACTGTATCTCTTTCACCTTCTGCACGTGCGCGCACACTTAGAGAGAGAAAGAGAGAAAAAGAGGGAGGCAGGCAGAGACAGACAGACAAATAGGTAGACAAACAGACATACAAAGATGGACGGAAACACAAATATAAAGAAAGAAAACATATTTTGCACGCAAAGGTGGTTTTTTCAGGTCATTCAAGCTCACGATGGGTCAGAAAGTCTGCAAATGCAATTTTCCAGTTTGCTTCTCATAACTCTACCTTAAGGCAATGTTGCTGTCATTGCAGTCAACAACATAAATAAAGGCCTGCATTCCTAGTGGAATGTGATGTTGATGTCCGTACCTGATGTGCTTCGGTGTGAATATCCTTCCTTGCTAACAGCTGTGGAAAACAATCAGGGTTACAGTAACATGATTATCTGAGAGTTTGATCATCAAATTAACTACAAGGGATGAATCATAGTCTCTCTGTCTCTCTGTCTGTGCCTCTCTGTTTCTGTCTGTTTTTCCCACTATATATACACACACAGACACACATAGAGTGAGAAAGAGAGACAGACAGACAGACAGACAGAGACAGAGATATAGAGAGAGACAGTGACAGACAGACAGACATACACACAGACAAACAAAGACGGCCTGAAACACAAAGAGACAGAAATACACAACATATACACAAAGGATTTATTTTTCGCTTCAAGTTATTGAAGCACCTGAAGGGTCAAAAACTCTGCCTGGGCAATATTGCATTTCCTTGTGCTGTGGCTTAAGGCCATGATGCAGACATTGTCAACAACGTCAATACAATCCTGCAGTCATTGCAGATGTTGCTGTTGCTGTCCCTGTGTGGATGTGTTTCTGAGTAAATATCCCTCTGGGCAAATGCCATGGATACTGAACAAGGTTAATCTGACATGTTTAGTTGGAGTTTGGTTTTTAAATGAACTAAAATTGATGGATTGCTTTGTCGCTTCATCTGCCTCCGTCTCTGTCTCTCTTTCACATTCTGCACAGATGCGCGCACGCGCGCGCAAACACACACACACACACACTGCGTACATGCACAGATAGAGATATATATATATATATTATATATATATATATATATATATATATATAATAGAGATGAGAGAGAGAGAGAGAGAGAGAGAGAGAGAGAGAGAGAGAGAGAGAGAGAGAGCAGAGAGACAGACATACAGATAGACAAACAGACAAAGACCAAAATACAAAGAGACAGAAATACACATTTAGACACAAAGGATTTTTGTTCTTTTCAAGTTATTCAAGCACCTGAAGGGTCAAAAACTCTGCTGGGCAATATTGCATTTCCTTGTGCTGTGGCTTAGGGCCACGATGCAGACATTGTCCACAACGTCAATACAATCCTGCAGTCATACCTGATGGTGCTGTTGCTGTTGTTGTCCCTACCTGGATGTATTTCTGTGTAAGTATCCTGTTGGCTAAATGCTATGGAAAATGAACAAGGTTAATGCCACATCATTGGTTTGATTTCAAATGAACTAAAATGGATCTTTGTTTCTCTTCTCTCTCTCTCTCTCTCTCTCTCTCTCTCTCTCTCTCTCTCTCTCTCTCTCTCTCTCTCTCTCTCTCTCTCTCCGGAAAAAAGACATTGCCTTGGTAACCATGTCGATATTGTATTGCCTTATTTCTGTACATTGTGTCGCCTGCTCAATGGGCTGTGTAGCTTATTAGCAATAAAATTCTTTCAATCGTTCAGGTGCTCTCCCTGCATATCTATGTCATTGTTACAAACACAGAGACATGCACAAACAACAAACTCACACAACAAACACACACACACATACACACACATGTGCGCGCGGACACACACACACACACACACACACACACACACACACACACACACACACACACACACACACACACAACACACACACAGAGCTTTCGGTGCCTGCAACAAAAGACAGCGTGCTTACTATAGAATATCACCTCGATTACTCCATGGCTACTTTTTCATATTCTGTGTTCATATGGGTCTTATGGCTTGCAATAACTGAATAAATATGATTGATTTATTGATTTATTCATACACACATGCACACACGTACACACACATACACACACACTTTCAGCACCTGTAAAAATGTGTATACGAACTTCAACATTCACATCTACCAATAAACAAGTCCTATGCTAATGATGTAAAATCCGGTTCATCACAAAATCAATCAAATCCATCAGGTTTTGAGCACAAAACTGTATTGAAGGCAAAGGTAAAGGTGTTCTTATAACCTTATACAGTCGTTGGAGAGTGAGATGTCAGAGACCTCACTTCTCTAGGGGCCAGCATATTGAGGGCAGCGCCCATCTCCTCTCCTTCGCTGCTTTACCTTCCCTGACCCTAAAGAAGGCAGGTACCCATTTACAGCTGGGTGAACTGGGGAAACTGCACTGAATCTAAGGCGAGCAACCGATAACCCATCCACTTGGTAACCACACTGGATAGTGCTAAACTTTAGCTTAGGGGGGAGAGCGAGTGCTCTGACCACTGAGCTATCCCGTCCCCAACCACAGAAAACGGTAACAACAGATATCAAATATAGCAGATTCCCCAGGTTTGACTTCAAACTCGGTGCTTCTCTCTACAAAAGTTGACAGAAAGGGAAGAAACCAAACTGTCCAAGAGATGGCTGAGGGGTGAGGGGAGAGAGGGATGTGGGGTTGCTACTCCATTAGAAGGATACACTTACTGGAAGAAGAAACCCAAGACACGTCTGCCATACAGCCAAACAGGGTTTTTATATGAAAAACTGTAAAATTGCATTTCCGTCAAAGCTGACTGCCATGTTGCCGAGAAGCATCTTGGGAAAATGGCTGGTGTTGCCGTTTTTAAAAAAAAGTTCCTATGTCAGTGTTGAACCCCCATTCCCTCCCCTCCCAAATACAGACAGACAGACAGGCAGGCAGGCAGACAGACAGACACAGACAGACAGACATGCATGCATAAATGCACGCATACATGCATACATACATACATACATTCATAGATACATACATGCATGCATGCATACATACATACATATACACATAGACATAGATACAGCACAACACAACACAACACACACAACACATACATACACTTACAAACACCACACATACACACAACACGGGATAGCCTAGTGGTTAGAATATTGCGCTCCCAATCTGACAACCCGGGTTCGCTTCCCGTTCAAGGGGATATTTTCCCCTGGAGTTAACATCAGTGCAGACTCCACTCTCCCCAAAAAATCCTTCGGATGAGATTATAAACCGAGGCCTCGTGTGCGAACGCACGCAGAACATCTTGCACACACGTTAAATCCTGTTCCGCTTGTCGAAAGAGAAGGCCATTGTGTGCCGGTGGGAACAGATGACAGAATTCACAAATCCGCATACACACGGGGACTAGATGTAAAAAAGCACATAAGTGCTTATTCTATTATCATCGATATAAAAGAATATAAACACACACATACACACACACACACACCCACACACACTCATACATACACTCATACACACAGACACACATAGACACAAACAAACACATACATTCACACACCTTCATCCACAACAAACACACACACACACAAAATACACACACAAACACTTACACACACACACACACACACACAGCTGTTCTTATATCCTTCATGAATGCAAATGAAAGAGACAAAAGTCTATATATCCTCTCCTTTGCCAGTGATGGCTTTCACCAATCTGCCAGCCACCGTCAGCCCTCAACAAGAGACGATAATTATGAAACTACAGCAGGCATGGCACTGATCATAGTCATCACTGTCCTCCACTTTGTGCCTCTTCCTTTTGTTGGTGTCATTGCACTGTATCCCCCCCCTCTCTCTCTCTCTGTCTCTCTTTGTCTCTGTCTTTCTCTCTCTCTCTCTCTCTCTCTCTCTCTCTCTCTCTCTCTCTCTCTCTCTCTCTCTCTCCTCTCTCTTTCTCTCTCTGTGTCCATTGTACATTGTGTCGCCTGCTAAATGGACTGTGTGGGTTATTAGCAAAAAAAACCCCTTCTTTCAATCAGACAGACATCATGGAAACAAACCGACAAACAGACACAACATCTGCACACACACACACACACTCACACACTCACACACACACACACACACACACACACACACACACACACACACACTCACACACAAAACACATCCATACAGAGAGAGAGAAAGAGAGAGATCTATCGTCAATATTTTCATGCACATACAGGAGAGAAAAAAAGGTTTTTCAATCGTCCTGTCCTGAGAGAGAGAGACAGACAGACAGACAGGCAGACAGGCAGACAGATAAACAGACAGACACCCAGGCAAACACAGACACACAGAGAGAAAGACAGAGACAGATTGAGAGACAAGCAGAAAAAACAAACTTCATTGGAAACAAACTGTCAGACACAACATCTGCACACACACACACACACACACACACACACACACACACACACACACACACACACACACACACTCTCTATCTCTCTCTCTCTCTCTGTCTCCACACACACACACACACACACACACACACACACACCACACACACACACACACACCACACACATTCACACACATACACACACACACACACACACACACACACACACACACACACACACACACACACACACACACACACAGACCTGTCATCAACGTTTTCATGGACATGAAGAAGAAGAAAGCGTTGCCAGTCGTTCTGTTTCTCTGGGATGTGCCCTTTGCAACAGACCAACAGCCACCGTTGATATCAAAGAAATACATAAAAGTCCACGTTGATAGCAGATGTCGCCTGCTGGTACTGCCCTCAGTGGTGTGATAATAATTATTTCTTTTTATTTATAAGTTTCATAGCCTTTCCTCAAGGAGAGCTAGAGAAAGAGAGAGAGATAGAGAGAGAGAGAGCTAGAGAGAGAGAGAGAGAGAGAGCTAGAGAGAGAGAGCTAGAGAGAGAGAGAGAGCTAGAGAGAGAGAGAGAGAGAGCTATTTGTGTATTTTATTTATGTATTTATTCTTTTATATCGAGAATAATGGAATAAGCACTCATGTGCTTTTTTACATCCAGTCCCCGTGTGTACGCGGTTTTGTAAATTCTGTCATCTGTTCCCACCGGCACACAATGGCCTACTCTTCCGAAAAGCGAAACAGGATTTAACGTGTGCGCAAGATGTTCTGGGTGCGTTCGCACACGGGGCCTCGGTTTATAGTCTCATCCGAAGGATGAGAGCTAGAGAGAGAGAGAGAGAGAGAGAGAGAGAGAGAGAGAGAGAGAGAGAGAGAGAGAGAGAGAGAGAGAGAGAGAGAGAGAGAGAGAGAGAGAGAGAGAGAGAGAGAGAGAGAGAGAGAGGAGAGAGCGAGAGAGAGCTAGAGAGAGAGAGGGAGAGAGAGAGAGAGCGAGAGAGAGAGAGAAACAGACAGACAGGCAGACAGACTGACAGACAGACACCTGACAGCATACAAAGACCAAGACAGACAGAAACAGAGACAGAGAAAGCAGACATAAATAGAGATAAAGACAAAGGCAGACATAAACAGAAAAAGACAAAGACAGACAGAAAGACGCCAGACAGCATACAAAGACAGACACAGAGAAAGACAGACAGAAACAGAGAAAAACGAAACAAGAAGACAGTCATCATGGAAACGAGCCAACACATGCAATATCCACATCCATATGTTTATGTCTGCCTTTGTCTTTTTCTCTGTTTCTCTCTGCGTTTGTCTTTATCTCTGTTTATGTCTGCTTTCTCTGTCTCTGTTTCTGTCTTGGCCTTTTCTCAAATCTTTATTGCACATAAAAGGGGAGAAAAAAAGGTCTGCATAGTTTCCTATTGTTCTGTGATGCCCTTTGCCTATAGAGCTGCCACCATTCATATAAATAACAGGTTCACGTTTATAGCAGATGTCGCCTGTTGGTACTGTCCTTACTGTTTTTGTGTATTTTCCTTTTTCTGTAAGTGTCCTAGCACCGCCTCGTCAGAGAGAGAGAGAGAGAGAGAGAGAGAGAGAGAGAGAGAGAGAGAGAGAGAGAGAGAGAGAGAGAGATAGAGAGAGAGAGAGAGAGAGAGAGAGAGACAGACAGACAGACAGACAGACAGACAGACAGACAGACAGAGACAGACAGGCAGACAGACAGAGACAGACAGGCAGACAGACAGATAGAAACAGAGTGAGAGAAACAGACATGCAAAAACACAGAGACAGAAAGAGAGAGAGAGAGAGAGAGAGAGAGAGAGAAGAGAGAGAGAGAGAGAGAGAGAGAGAGAGAGAGAGACAGACAGACAGACAGACAGACATACATACAGACAGAAGCCAAACAGCCAGACAAACACACACACATTCGGGTGATGGTATAGCCTAGTGGTTAGAACATTGCACTCGCAACCTGACGACCCGGGTTCAAACCCCGTCCAAAGAGATTTTTCCCCTGGAAATAACATCAATGCCGACTCCAATTTCCCAAAAAGTCCTTCGGATGAGACTTGAAACTTAAACCCCGTGTTCGAACACACGCAGAACATCTTGCGCACACATTAAATCCTATTCCGCTTTTCGGAACAGTATGCCATTGTGTGCCGGTGGGAGCAGATGACAAAATTTACAACACTGCATACACACGGGGACTGGATGAAAAAAGCACATGAGTGCTTATTCCATTATCCTCGAAATAAGAGAATAAATAAATAAAACACACAGACACAGACACAGACACACATATATATATATATATAAATATGTGTGTGTATCTCTCTCTCTCTCTCTCTCTCTCTCTCTCTCTCTCTCTCTATATATATATATATATACATATATATATATATATATATATATATATATATATATATATATATATATATATATATATATATATATATATATATATATATATATATATAACAACTACTCAGTAATCTACTAGTTTAAAAGATGGTTCTATCATTATGTTATCCATTCAGCCTGAGGAAGCTTCAGATGGAAGCGAAAATTTGCTGAAATTAATAAAAGGAGAAATGAAGCTGAACACAGTTGTGTTTTTATTGCCATTTTAATATATATATATATATATATATATATATATATATATATATATATATATATATATATATATATATATATATATATATATATATATATATATTAAGACAGACAGAAACAGAGAAAGACAAACAGGAAGATAGCCAGCATGGAAATGAACCAACAGACGCAATGTCTAGATGAAAAATGACCTGTTCTCAAATCCTTAATGCACATAAAGGGGGGAAAAGGTCTGCATATTTTCCTATTTTCCTTATGTTGCGCTTCAGCTGTAGGTCAGGTCAGGTCAGGTCAGGTCAGTCACCATCACCATCACCATCAATAATAGCCTGCATACACAGCACATGTTGCCTGTTGTTACTGTACTCAATATTATATTTCTTTATGTGAGTGTCCTATCAGCTTCTCTAGAAGAGAGAGAGAAAGAGAGAGAGAGGGAGAAGAGAGAGGGACAGACAGAGAGAGAGAGAGACAGAGACAGACACACAGACAGAGACACAGACATAACGACAGAGACACAGAGACAGACAGACAGACAAAGATAAATAAACAGTGAGGACTACTAGCTGGCAAAACAGACAGACAAAAGCAAAACATTCAAAAGAAAACAGCAAACAGTTTGTGTTCTTCCCTAATACTTTAAACCCTCAGCATCCAATCCTAGGGACTGTCTCCAGAGGCAAGAGTAGGCGTGGCTTACCTCAGTGAAGGAAAGAGAGCTGTGCCTAGCGCTGTTATGTGGCGTCAGCTGTGCATCTAATCCTTCAGCTCAAACTTCATTTTCTTAATAAACGCCAACTGCTACATTTACTTTTCATGTAAAAAGATTACAAAAGAGTGAAAGCAATGTTTGTGGTTTTAGTCTTTGAGAAATATTATGAGCCTTGTACATTTTTTTTCGTCAGTGTCAGAAATGTGTGATTATTTCACAGCGTTATTTCCTCAAACATGACAGTTGGAAAAGCAAAACACATCCGCATGTGCGGGCAGAGCGATTTTCGGTCTTTACATATATATACCCCTGTTGTGGTTTTAAGAACTCGCATAGCAGATGGCCAGTATTCACATAACTACACATCCAATCCCTACTCCCAGAAGAGCTATGCAGTCCTGTAGTATATTTCCTTCTTCAGCTTCCACAGCTGACATTGTCCTCCTAACTGCATTAAGTGGCCACCGACCACTAATCTCCACGGCACCTTGCCTGCATGCACTGGTTCCTTCTACCTAATTGGATGGGCGCGAAAAGCTGTGCAGGGAAATGCATCTGCAAAGGCCCCTTGGCTTCAGAGTTCTTTTGGCTTTCTTATTCCTTGAGTGGATAAGAATAAGAAAAGACCTGGTAAGCTTTATTTGCCTGTTTGGATAGTGATTGAGTGGTTTATCTGTTTACCAAGTTCATTCTCTTTGCTTTGATCCTTTACATTCAGGAAAGAATGTGTGATTCGTTTATGTACATGCATTTGATGGGTAGACAGACTAATAGCGTTACTGATTCCAATTTTAGCCACACTTTATGCCAGACAATTGTTTTAATATATGCTGCACACACAAAATATATATGTATATATATATAGATATAGATATATTCGTATAATTTTTCATGTAAGAGTCTAAAACCATTCTTACCTTCTTTTTCTGAAAAGTCCTTGGATAACATATTTTAAAAATATTAATTTGGCGTTTCGTATAACAAAATCTTTAATGAACAGTCCTATAGGACAATTGTTATAGTTATAAGAAGTATTAGCATTTATTATGTATTTATTTGTTGCTATCATTGCTTAGCCTTTTTCTGTATACTGACTACGATATTTAGCAACAGATACCAATTTCACAACACACAACCATGAACATCACTGTCCCCTCCCATTCCCATCGTCTAATATCACTTTGAGTGAACAGACGTAAAATCGAAGCAACAACAACAACAACTACACTCCCCCCCCCCCCACACACACACACACGCACACACACACACACACACACACACCACACACACATACACACACACACACACACACACACACACACACACACACAAAACCCACACACAACACACTTCCAGCCCCCAAGCAGTCATCTTACACAGTGTCAGAAGCTGAGTATCTGTGACAGCAGCTTTCCAGAAGAAACGTCAAGCCTGTAATAGCACTGACTCCATGAAGGACACAGCCTGACAGAAGGGAAGACGCCAGAAGAGAAAGGAAGAAGAGGAGGGAGATGTGAGGGATGTGGAGGAAGGGGATGGAGGTAAAAGGGAGGGAGGGAGGGAGGGTAGAGAAAATGAAATGAGCAGCAGCGAAAAGGGCAAACCCTCTCCTGGACAGGCCGCTGTGGTGAAGGGAGATGTCAGGGGTCACTGCCCACACCCCTTCCTCTCTCCTGTCCGTGGCTTAGGTTACATTGTGCAAGGTTTTAGTTTG
>CM054143.1:56477160-56489660 GCA_028751875.1 Rapana venosa | reverse complement strand
AGAATGCCACCAAGGTTCGCCATCTCTCTGTCTCTGCTGTGGTTTACAATCTCCTGTAGCCCTCCCAGACCACTGACCTCAGTGATGTTGGCAATGTAGGATGTTGGTGGTCTGCCTCTTGGCCTTCTGCCCTCATCCTTGTCTTGCAAATTCAATTCAGAGTAAATGTCGGCTATTTCAACTTTAAGCACACACACATACACACACGCACGCACGCGTGAGACAGAGAGAGAGAGAGAGAGAGAGAGAGAGAGAGAGAGAGAGAGAGAGAGAGAGAGAGAGAGACAGACAGACAGACAGTCAGACAGACAGACAGACAGACAGACAGACAGACAGAGGTAGACACAGACACAGAGAGAGAGACAGAGAGAGATAGAGAGAGACGGAGACAGACAGAAAGACAGACAGAGACAGAGACAGAGAATGAAAGGTAGAGAATCCAAGCAGTCATTTACTCAATGTCAGAAACCCAGTGTCTGTGACAGCGACATGACAGAAGAAACGGCAAGTCTTTGATGACATTGACTCCCGGAAAGTCACAGACTGGCAGCAAGGAAGAAGACAGACAATGAAGGAAGTCAAGGAACAAGGTGCGAGGGATGCGAAGGAAGGAGATAGGGGGAGAAAGGGAGGGAGGGAGGGTGGAGAAAATGGAATGAGCAACAGGCGAAGAGGGCAAGCCCTCTCCTGCACAGGCCGCTGTGGTAAAGGGAGGTGTCAGGGGTGACAACCCATCCCCTCTTCCTCTCCCCTGTCCGTGGTTTAGGCTGTGTAGTGCACAGTATTAGTGCCATGATACCGATAGTCTGTTGTGACGTTTCTTACAGTTACCTTATACACTGACGAAACAATGAGTATTGTTTCTTATGATTATTGATGTTGCCCATGTTCTGTGTAAGGTACAAGTTATTTTATAGCATCAAAGTAATTACCTGCTCACAGGAGAGGAGAGGGAGTGGGATAGCCTGGTGGTTAGAGTGTTGCGCATTGCGCTCGTGATCTGCTGACTTGGGTTCGAATCTCGTTCAAGAGGATTTTTTCCTCTAGAGTTAACATCAGAACTGACTCCAATTCCCATAAAAGTCTTTTGGATGTTACTATAAACCCAGGTCCTGTGTGCGAACGCACGCAGAACATCTTGCGCACACGTGAAAACATGTTCCACTTTTCAGAAGACTTGGACATTGTGCACTGGTGGGAACAGATGACAACATTTACAAAACTGCACTCACATGCGGACTGGATGTAAAAAAAATAAAGCACGTGAGTGTTTATTCCATTATCCTTCAAATAAAAGAAAAAAAAATAGTAATAATAATAATTATGGTATAAGTTATTTTATAGTATAAAGGTAATCTTCTCACACATACAAACCAGGACTCTCTCCCTGCCCCTGTATTTGTTTGATAACACCGATAATGAAGACGTACAATTTCGATAGCAATAAAACAGCAGCAGAACAATCAGCAGTAGAAGCTACAAAAGCAGCAGAACAATCAGCAGTAGAAGCTACAAAAGCTGCATAAGAAGTAGCAGCCTCTGCATCAGAAGGGTGACTGTTTGTTTTTCCTTGTCTTTGTTTTTCTGACACAACGGGAATTTTGTCGAGTTCTGTCCGTGTCCATTGTTTTTTGCCACAGCTGTTGCAAACCCCACCCAGGCCCCTAACCCCATCTTTCTTTCTATGATTTTTGCAATCAGTGTGTGTGTGTGTGTGTGTGTGTGTGTATGTGTGTGTGTGTGTACGTTGTGTGTGTATGTGTTGTGTACGTTGTCGTATGTACATTTTTGTGTCACTGTCTGTGTAAGTTGATTAGATTGTGGACTCATTGTCATTTTGCTTTTTGGAAGAGTAGGTTTTTTGTGTGCTGGTAGGAACGGATGACAAAATGTACAGAAACGCATAAACACAGGGACTGGATATAAAACACATTAGTGATTATTCCATTATCCTCAAAAATCATATAATAAATAAATCAATAAATATGCTCCTGTGTCTAACTTTGGCATGCTCTCCCTCTGTCTTTTTGTCGCTGTCTGTCTGTCTACCTGTCAGACCGCCTGCCTGTCTCTGTCTGCCTGCATGCCTGTCTGTCTGTCTGTTTGTCAAAATAACTAAATACCTTTCTTTTAATTCTTTCTTCATTTCAACCTCTGTCTCTTCTGCTCCTTCTGTCGCTGTCGCTGCCGCACCGCTGCGTTACGCATGCCTCTGTCCTGGATGACCCCTGTGAACGCTGCACTGCATCATATCATTGTCTTCTGTTTCTTTCTTCACCACTGTGCCATATCTGCATGCTGTCGTCTTCGCTTTTAATAATAAATTTAATATATTAATTATCCCCACCATACATGTGAAAAACATGTTGAAAGAGCTCATCTGTCCAACCAATACACTAGAACCAACAGGTCTCCAATCGACCAAGCTATTCTGGCTGATTTAAATGACGTTCTGATTGCTTAGTTGCTTGCCCTTGTGGATGGTTCTTATAGAACTATTGACCATCAAGCAGACAGCGTCTTTTCCATGATGGTCAGGCGACTAGTTCCTGACTCTTCGTGTTTACACAGCTGATGACTCTTTGACGAATCGAAGGAAAAAAACGTGTTGTGTTGTCTTATGCAAAGAGAAGGAGTCAGAGGCAGAGTCCACAGCGTCATGTTGGGGTGTGGACGTTAGCCAGGGGGCAGCCTGGCCAGATGAATGGTCAACATGTGGAGACTTCTACCTGCTGGGTGCCCAGTCTGAATCTCGTCAGCATTTGGCGAGGGAAAAGATAGTCTGCAATTTACCTTCTAAAATGCCAAGCCAGATAGCTTCTTTCTTCTCTGCTGAGCCCTCAGACAGCAACAATTGTTGTCTATTCATAATTATGAACAGAAAACCGTTGCGTTGCCGTTAAGCGCCTGACAAGTCAGGCCCAACGCATCCGATCCGACTTCGACACAGGGAAGTGCTGTTATCTTGTAAGATTTGGGGGTGGGGGGAGCCACAAGAGAGTAGACCAAAAAGGCAGAAAATAATAAAGATGGAGGTGAGAAGAAGAAAAGGAACAAGGCAGAAACAAGAGAGAGAGAGAGAGAGAAGCGAGAGAGAGAGAGAGAGAGAGAGAGAGAGAGAGAGAGAGAGAGAGAGAGAGAGAGAGAGAAGAGAGAGAGAGAGAGAGGCAGGGGGGAGAGGAAATTCCGAGTACAGAATTTCCTGAAGGTGAGGATGCTATCAAATTCTTATACTGACAGACCTTGACCCGACATCCCCATGGGCTAAGACATTTCCCTGGTTCTAAACAAACTGTTATCCATTTCTTCACGAAGAATAATGTAGCGAAAGTTAACAATGCTATAGCCTTGAATTCATACATTCACAGGAGAAGACAAAGTCAAAACAAACACGTTCTGGATACCTGATCCGTAATCAGAAAATGGGTAAAGCAAAAACAAAAAATCAGGAGAAAGCAATTTAACAAAACGATTGAATAAAATAAAGACCCGTCTTCAATTTCTCAAAATCTTTTTTTTTGGGGGGGGGGGGGGGGGGGGGGCAGAGTGATAAGAAATAAAAGAAAGAGAGAGGAGAAGAAGAAGAGAAAGAAGAAGAGAGAGAGAAGAAGAAGAAGAGAGAAAAGAGAGAAAAGGAAAGAGAGAGAGAGAAAAGAGAGAGAGAGAGAGGGGAAGCGAGGAAAGAGAGAGAGGGAAAGAGAAAGAGAGAGAAGAGGAGAAGAGAGAGAGAGAAGAGAGAAAATTTGCGAAACACTTTTCGCCACTGATGCCTTTACTCATTTTGTTTGCTAAAGCTAAACACCTGAGCGCACAAAATGCAAACTACATCATTGCCATTATTACGTTCTATTTTATCTTTTATTCCAGGATAATGGAAAAACACTCGTATTTTTTTAAAATCCAACCCGTGTGTAACACTTTTTCATTTTTTTATCCGTTCCCCTCGCCACACAAGGGGCCCCTTCGAAAAGCGGGAACGCGTTTAACGAGGGCCAAGATGTTCGCGTGCGTTACCCCCACCCCCACCACACTAAAAACCATTACATTTTCTTCGCACCATCACCCCTCACCATCATCACCACTATGCTGTCTTGTTGCGCTGCGCGTGTTGTTGCGTTGTTTTTTACACCCTTTCTTTTTTGCTTTTTGCGAGGGCCCCGTTAATCATTTTCACGGGCCTGCATCTTCTTTCTTCTTCTTTCAATTTATTCATATTAAACCTTGCAAAAATGTTACATTCTAGATAGCACTTTTTTTTGGTTTTTTGTCTCCTTGATGGAATTTTAAATCGTTTTATTTTTCCACCGGATCAAATTCTCGTTTTAAGGGGGTATTTCCCCTGGAGTTAACATCTTGCAAAATCCACTTTCACCCAAAAATCCCGGATGAAAAAAATAAAACCGAGGGCCCTCGGGCAAGCACGCAGAACATCTTGCGCAAAACCCCCTTTAAAACCTGTTCCGCTTTTTGTAAAGGCCATGTGTGCCCTGGGGAAAGGAGACAAAATTTTCAAAACCACATACAACGGGGACGATTAAAAAGCACTACGTGTTTTTAATTATCCTGTATAAAAAAAAATAAAGGTTTCCGCATTGCCCCTTTTGGGGATAATCTAAACCGCAGTAGTAGTAGTTCTTCAGTTTAACGTCCTTCCACTAAATAGTGATATCAGACGGATAAACACGACAGCAGTGTGTGTGCATCATGTCATCCGTTCCTACCGGCACACAATGGCCTACTCTTCTTGAAAAGCAGAACGGGTATCTAACATGTGTGCAAGATGTTTTGCGCGTGTTGGCACACAGGACCTCGGTTTATAGTCCCATCCGAAGGACTTTCAGGGAAATAGAGTCAGTACTGATGTTAACTCCAGGGCAAACATCCTCTCGAACGTGGGTTTCGGTGGTGGCTCGAACCCGGGCCGTCAGATCACGAGCGCGACGCTCTGACAGTTAGGCTAACCACCTTTCCCCTCTCCTCAGCTTCCCCCTTTTATTATAAAACAATCTGAGTGAGTGTTTCTCTTGACAATTTGATAGTTTTGGACATGGCTTCATTATCCTGTCATATAACTATGTTTGCTCTGCCTGACTTTAATGCACCACTTGTCTTAGCTTGATTTTTAGAATTATCAGAAACTTTGTCAGTTGAGTGCTACTTTCAGATGATTCATTTCAATAACAAAAAAGTTCAGCATTTTGAAAAGACCCCAAATGAAACAAAACAAAAACCATCAACAAAGAAATATGTTCGCGTATTGCTTACAGATTCTTGAAACAACTTCAGTTTCCCCTTGATTTAATTCTGTTGGGTCCAGTAGCGTTCAATCTAAATTTTCTATCTCTACCTGCCTGTCTGTCTTTGCCTCTGTCTGTCAGTCAGTCTGTCTGTCTATCTCTGTCTCTCTCTCCGCCACCTCCCTTTCTCTCTCTCTCTCTCTCCTCTCTCTCTCTCCTCTCTCTCCTCTCATCTCTCTCTCTCTCTCGACTCTCCTCTCTCTCTCTCTCTCTCTCTCTCTCTCTTCTTTTCCTCCCTATTCACTGTTGCTGTTGTTGTTGTTTTTAATCCGTATCCAATATACTGCATTTTAAGAGTTCCCAAACTGTTTCATGTTCTGTCTATTTTTTTATGTCACTAGGTGGCATTTGGTCTTCTTTCATTTGAAGGGAGGAGGGGAGTGAGTGACGGGATAGCCTCGTGGTTAGAGCGTTGCGCTCATGATTTGACAACGGCGCGGGATACAGCCCGAGTTCGATCCACCACCGAAACATCTGTTCAAGAGGATTTTCCCCCTGGAGTAAGCATCAGTACTGACTCCACTTCCCCAAAAGTCCTTAAGATGATATCATAAACCGAGGCTCAGTGTGCGAACGCACGCAGAACATCTTGCGCACACGTCAAACGCCGTTCTGCCGTTTCTAAAGAATAGGCCATTGGTTCGGCTGACAAAATAAAATGCATGCACGCTGGTATCTTGTTTCGACGTCATTCCCCAAACTCGGAATGCGGCTACCTTCATTATGGCCCACAACGGTCGCATAGGCAAAAATCTCACCATTGGTGGACACTGGGAGCTCTAGCCGAGAAACGATAAAGAAAAATCTTCTTTCGTGTGTTGACTTTGTGTATTTGTCTATTTCTTTCTTCTTTGTCTATCTGTTTTTTTTCTTTCTTTCGTTCACTGAAAGTCGGTTTAAGTCGCTCTCTCTCTCTCTCTCTCTCTCTCTCTCTCTTCTCTCTCTCTCTCTCTTCCTCCAATATCTCTCTCTCCTCTCTCTCTCTCTCACTCTCTCTCTCCTTTATTTTATTATCAATATATATCCTTAGGGCGGGACAGGATGTAAAAAAGCACATGTGCTTATTCATTATCCTCGTAAATAAAAGAATTTGTCACATTGTCTCGCTCTCTCTCACTCTTTCAATTTTTTGGTCATTGTCCATTTTCATTCTCTCTGTCTGTCTGTCTGTCTGTCTGTCTGTCAACCTGTCCCTCTCCCCCCCCCCCCCACTCCCTCTCTCTCCCTCAGTGTCTGATGCACAATTATCTCTTTCCTATCTCTATCTCTGTCACGCTAAGCGTCTTTGATTTTCTTTGTTTTATTCTTGTAGTAAATGAAATCTCTGTCTCAGTTCTTCTTCCTCTCCCCGCATCAAGACGATCGATCACCGATAACAGTGATTGTGTCAGACACTCTCCCTGATCTTCAGCTCTGATGTCAGATCTTTTCTAGCAGTTTAATAAAGATTGCCTGTCTTGATCTTTCCTTTAAAAATATATTTTGGATGTAGGTACCTTTCCCGCGCACGCATGCATGCACGCACCCACGACCGAATGCAAACGCACACAAATGTTTGTGGGCTGATGTCAGATCTGTTCTAACAGTTTAAAAAAATGCGTGTCCTTGGCTTTTTTTCAAACATATATTTTGGATGTAGGTATATTTCCTGCGCACGCATGCATGCACGCGCGAACGAATGCACATGTACATAAATGCGCGTGCATGCCGGCGAGAAAGCCTGCGTGTAATGAGAGTGTTCATGCACAGAAGTATGTACACCCATGCAGACACTTACGCGCGCGCGCACTCCCTCTCTCCCTTCCCGAACAGACACAGGTGTCTGTGTTGAAGTTGGTGCAGTAGAGCAGTGGACAAGCAGGTGTGCGACTTCCACAGCCAAAGTGATAGTGGATACAGGTTGAGAGAGAACTCTAAACTCTGATAGTTCACAGCTAGCTCTCTCTGTCTGTCTGTCTCTGAAATTTAGTTTAATAGAGAGAGAAACACACACACATTAACACCACCACCCCCACCCACCCACCCACACACACATAAACACCACCACCCCCACCCAACCCACCCACACACACAACATAAACACCCACCACCCCCACCCACCCACCCACACACACACACACATAAACACCACCACCCCACACCCACCCACCCACACACACACACACACATTAACACCACCACCCCCACCCACCACACACACACACACACACACACACACACACACACACACACACACACACACACACACCACACACACACCACACACACGCACGCACACACATTGAATCAGAAAGACGTCACAGACGCTTCTGGCAAATCCTTTCCTGATTCGAATCAAGCACAAAGCAATAATAAGCACAAAACAAAACCTTACAACAACAACGACGACCCCCATCCACCCCTTCCCCAGAGGGACTACGGCGCTACGACGCCAGTCTTGTAATCACACTGGCTTTTGAAGCCTTGGGTTTGAACCTCCAAGGCGCCTGAGGAATTATGCACAGCGAATTTTTACTCTCCGAGATTCGCTTGGGGACGGCATAGCTCTGTGGTCAGAGCACTCGCTTTCCTCAAGCTAACTGTTAAGCAGCATTGAGCGTGGTTACCAAGAGGGTGGGTGACCATTTGCGCGCCTTGGCTTCAGTAGAGTTCCCCAGTTCACCCAGTTGTAAATGTTCATTATCCTTGTTTACGCTTATATATTGTTGTCTTCAATTTAACGTCTGTTCACTCTGAGTGGTATTAAACGACGCTTATATCTATCTATCTATCTATCTATCTACCTATCTCTCTATCTATCTCTCTCTCCTCTCTTCTCTCTCTCTATCTATATATATATATATATATATATATATATATATATATAAAATATATATATATATATATATATATATATATATATATATATATATAATATATATAACTGAGACAAAAGAGTGAGGAAAAACAAGTGCAGGTAACCAATTACAACTTCATTCTCATCATAAACTAATTTTTGTCCATGATTTGAGAGGAAAAACAAATTACTACACGATAAAACTTTAAAGGCAGCATTAGGGGAATATTTGAGTAAGGACCATGCCTTTGGTCTGACCTGACTCGAGTTTCGGCTCCTGGTTGAGCACTCTTCAGAGGTCCCGGCACTATTTGAAACCTCACTCATCCTTTGTGGTAGGTAACAGCAAGACACCCTCCAGAATTTATAAGTGTCTATTGCCACCCTAAGAATAAATAGATAATTTTGTGGCCTACCACCGCTGCCAGCGAAAGATGAAAAACAGAAAGAGAAGGAAACTATGCAAAATAATAGTGGTTAAAAAAAAATTCTTTAAAAATGGTATGAAAATAAGTGGCTAATGAATCTTTGTGCCTTATGTTCTTTGGGGATCCTTTTATATTATATTATATTATATATATATATATAATATATATATATATATATATATATATATATATATATATATATATATATATATATATAGGTAAAAGGTAAAGGAGTCCCATAACCTATAAGGTCGTAGGGGAGCGAGGCGTCAGAGACCTCACTTCTCTAGGGCCAGCATATTGAGGGCGGCGCCCATCTCCTCTCCCTCGCTGCTTTACCTTCCCTGACCCTAAAGAGGGCAGGTACCCATTTACAGCTGGGTGAACTGGGGGAATTGTACTGAAGCCAAGGCGCGCAAACGGTCACCCATCCAACTGGTAACCACGCTCGACGCTGCTTAACTTGGCTGGGGGAAAGCGAGTGCTCCGACCACTGAGCTATCCCGTCCCCATATATATACATATACAAAGCGTAAAAAAGGATAAAGAACAATTCAGTGTATATAAAAGAAAAACTACATAGGAAAAATGGCGTCTGGGGCAAATACCACTACAGAATGGACATCACGTGTCCATCCCAGTGTTCACAATATCACTACCAAGTCGCCACAACAAAACACAACAATGCAGGCAAAAGAACATATCATTTATGAACAACAACAAAAGCATTGGCAAAATTTGCTCAAAACAAGTCAAGGGAATAGATTGTGAAGGCAGAAAATAAACAAGGGAAATGACAGGAAGGTAAGGAAAGTGACAGACACAAACACAAATGAAGTGCTAAAAAATGGAAAGAAAAAATATAGCACAGAATGTCCTGAAAGTGGGGACGCTATTTTACCAAAAGAGCTCGCGACATCCCCACGGGGCCTCAACTTCCCTGAAAATCCTCCAGGATGAGAATGTAAACGGAAATTCATGTGCATGAAGACAAAGAGAACATTTTGTGCACAAAAACGCTATCCACTTTTTTTTCAAAATAGACCAAGCCAGGTACTATGGTTGGTAGGATAGATGACAGGAGCATACCCAGCATGCTTCCTGATGCATGGAGACCGATGGACTCCGCCGCCAGGTTAAAGTTGCTTCTCAGCCTGCTCAGCCTGACGAATGTAGTGCAGAGCATCCACAAGTCTTTAAAGGAGTTCCGGTGCAGAAGAAGAAGAATGAAGAAGAAGAAGAAGAAGAAGAAGAAGACAGAAGAAGAAGAAGAAGAAGAAGAAGAAGAAGAAAAGAAGAAGAAGAAGAAACCAAAAGCAGCAACAGCAGCAGTAGCAGTATCAATAGCAGCAGCAGCAGCAGCATATTGCATATGAAAATAATGTTCCATATGTCTCGATGACATTCCCTTGGAGAAAGAAACCCCCCCTAAAAGTCCCATTTCTCATATATTTTGGGTATGTATTTGAGATATCATCTCTCTCAATCCTCTTTCTCTCTCTCTCTCTCTCTCTCTCGCTCGTCTCTCTCCTCTCTGCTCTCTCTCTTCGGTATCTCTCTCTCTCTCTCTCTCTCTCTTTCTCTACCTCGGCTCCCGTCCCTCCACACATTAATCGTTCATTTTGAGCAAAAACCCTGAAAATTTAGCCAAGAATCATGCAGAGAGAGGCACGATACACTGGAACACACACATACATACAAAGAGAGACACAGGCAACACGCACAGGACACACAACACACACACACACCACTTCATCCACCACGACCCCCCCCCCACCCCCCAACACACACACACAAACACGTACATATACTACATGAATCCTACCCCCAGCACACACACACTTTCCTCCCCCTAAACACACACTCCCCCCCCCCCCCCCACACACACACTCACAGAATGAACTAAACCTGACATGAATATTCATCATCTTGGTGCCAATAGTAGCTATACTACGTGAGGTCTAGCCAAAAGATAAGCGTCTCCTGCACTGTACACTTTATGCGGAAGATGGAAGGAATAATAGCGCATTAAATCTGCATACAACCAAAACACTTTTTTTTAACAGTAAGTAGTTAAAACTGTATTTCTTCTCTTGTTCATAATAACACAAACACAGGGTGTACAGTAAGTAGTTAGCAATGTAACCCTTCTTCTTTTCTCGTTTTTTTCTCTTTTTTTTCATTTACAAAACAAGAATAAGGACAAATATTTCTAGATACATTTGCAAGTGGCAGGTCAAACATTGGTAAAAGCAGGCCGAAACTGCATAGCCACAATAAAACAGAAAAGTCCTTCGGATGAGACTATTAACCGAGGTCCCGTGTGGGAACGCACGCAGAACATCTTGCGCACACGTTAAAACCTGTTCCGCTTTTCGGAAGAGTAGGCCTTTTTCTGCCGGTGGGAACGGATGACAAAATTGACCAAACGGAATACACACGGGCATTGGATGTAAAAAAAAGCACATGAGTGCTTATTCTATTATCCCCGAAATAAAAGAACAAATAAAAGAATAAACTTTTAAAATACATAAATAAATAAATCAATCAAAAGATCATGAACAATGAAATTGAGCTTTGAGTATTGAAAATGTCGGCACTTAGGAAGACAGATAGAGCAATGTGTCAACTGCCTTCAAAACATATGGGTATGTAGATCTATATTTTTAGTTATTACGGGTGTTTTTCTGTGCGTGACTCACAAGTCCATACAGACTAAAACAGAATCATTATCATCAAACACACACACACACACAATACAGAGAGAGAGGGAGAGAGAGAGAGAGGAGAGAGAGAGAGAGGAGATAGAGATAGAGAGAGAGAGAGAGAGAGAGAGAGAGAGAGAGAGAAGAGAGAGAAAACAGACAGGCAACCGACAGACAGACAAGAGTTTTGTTCAGAATACATTTTAGGCCATACCCCCCTCTCTAAAGTGGGGGTTTCACATACTCTGCGCTAAAGATGCAGGCCTTAGAGAACTGAGCCTCTGTAATCTCTCTCCCCAACGACCGCACAGGATATGTGAACACCTATTACTGATAATTGTGAAAACTAAGAACCATAGTGTACCACACCCAGAATCGTTGGAAGGCAGATACATGTACATTCCACGTTACGATGATTTAGTCTTTACTCTTTTCAATGCTTCAGACACATGCATGGCAAAATCTTCAAGATACATAATTTCATTTTTTTGCTCGACGGAAAGAAGATGAACTCTGAAGCTACAAGGGTCATTATAATATCTTTTACTCAATTATAATATCTTTATCCTGAGATCAAGTAAGTCTAGAAATCCAGATAAGAAATGAATTTCGTCTACTGTGGTGTTATGACCAAAAAATAAAAAGACATTTCAGTTCATCTCCCGTTGGACGGAATATCCTAGTGGTTAGAGCTTGAGGCTCCGGTCAGACAGCCTGGATTCGAGCCACCACTCAGGCACCCCTTTGAGAGGATTTATTTCATACGGAGTTAAAATAATAATAATAATAATAATAATAATAATAGTAATAATAATAATAATAATAATAATAATAATAATATTGTATGGAATTTAACATCAGTACTGACTCCGCTCCTCCGAAAGTTCTTCGGATGAGGCTATAAACCGAGATCTTGTGTGCAAACACACGCAGAACCATCTTGCACACATGTTAAAACCCATTCTGCTCTTGAGAAGAGTAGGCCTTTGCGTGCCATTAGAAATGGATCACCAATTGAAAAAACAAACTAAACAACAACAACAACGCGTGGACATTGGTGTTAGGTCTAGACATCATCCTCGAAGTCGGAATGCGGCTACCTTAATGGTGGGCAAAGAATGGTCGCATGCATACTCAAAAATCTCACCCTTGGTCAACCTCGGAGCTCTAGCCGAGGTATGAACAAAAAAATTCATCTTCCCCTTCTCACCCCCTCTATCTCCCCTATCCTTTC
>CM054143.1:56464660-56469660 GCA_028751875.1 Rapana venosa | reverse complement strand
TCCATCACATTCTACAATCAGCACCACCCTTTCCTCCCCCTACCCCGTCTCTTCCCCTACACTTCATCATTCTGTCTATCCCCGTTGGGATGCCGGGAGAGGCCTGTCACTATAAACAGCATCCCCACCTTCTGGAAAATCTGTGCTAGGCATTTCCTCTTTTCTATCCCTCTCTTTGTTTCTGCCTTGTTCCTTTTCTTTCTGTCACTCCTTCTTGTCTATTTTTTTTACCTTTGGAGGTCCCATTCTCCTGCTTTTTTTCCCCCCAGAAAGACTTAAAAGATAAGAATTCTCTCTCACGCCGAAGTCGGATGCGCTGGGCCTGACTTGTCAGGCGCTTAACGGCAGCGCGAAGCATTTTCGCTCATATGGTAGAAAACAATGGCTGCTGTCTGAGCGTTCGACGAAGAAAAAGTGTGTGTTTGTGTGTGTGTGTGTGTGTGTGTGTTGTGTGTGTGTGTGTGTGTGTGTGTTTGTGTGTGTGTGCGCGCGCGCGCGCGTGCGTAACATGTTTGTGTGTTATGTATATAAAATAATAAAATATATGAATTATATAGGCATGGGAAACTTGTAAAACCAACAAATCGAAAATATGTACGCACGCACGCGCGTGCATGCTAGCTAGCACACGCAAGCATACATATTATGTGTAAGCAAGCTTGGAAGATGATGGCGCGATATAAGGGGAAGGGGCTATAAACCATCATATCCAATAAACGGCACAAGGACAGAGTGGTAGGCTACCTCCTCATGAATATTCATCAACACCAAATATGTCCTCAGCGCAGCGCATGCTGGGACAAGGGGATGGCAACGACAGAAGGAGGAGGATGCAGAGGGTGGGATGGGGGGGGGGGGGGGGGGGGGGGGGGGGGGGGGGAGGGGAGAGGAGGAGAGGAAAGACAAGTAAAATAGTATGGTGTGAAGAAGAATACAGACCTAGGGTGGAGGAAAGTGGAAGAAGAAGAAGAAGAAGAAGAAGAAAAAAACAACAACAACAACAAAAACAACAATACAAAGGGGGAGGGGGGGAAGGGGGAAGGAGGAGGGAAGGGGAACAAAAAAAGGGGTGGGGGGAGGGAAAGGGAAGGAGGAGGAGAAAGGGGGGGGAAGGAGAGGAGAGAAGGAAGAAGAAGAAGGGGAGGAGGGGGGAGGGGAAGAAGAAGAAGAAGGAGGAGGGAAAGGGGGAGGAGGAGGAGGAGGAGGAGGAGGAGGAGGGGAGGGGGAGGAGGAGGAAAGGGGAAGGGATGAAGAAAAAAAAGAAGAAGAAGGAGGAGGAGGGGGAGGGAAGAAGAAGAAGGGGGGAGGAGGGAAAGGGATGAAAAGAAAAGAAAAAGAAGAAGGAGGAGGAAGGGGAGGGGAGGAGGAGGAGGAGGGAGATGCAGAAGAAGAAGAAAAAAGAGAAGAAGAAAAAGAAGAGAAAAAGAAGAAGAAGAGAAGAAAGGGGGGGAGGGGAGGAGGGGGAGAAGGAGGAGGAGGAGGAGGAGAAGTAATGAAGAAGAAGAAGAAGAAGGGGAGGAGAGAGAGGTGGAGAAGTAGAGGAGAGAGTAAGGGGAAGGAGGAGGAGGAGGGGAAGGAGATGAAGAAGAAGAGAGGAGGAGAGGAGGAGAGAAGAAGGAGATGAAGAAGAAGAAGAAGAGAGGAGAAGAGGGCAAATATCAGAAGAAAAGGCAGGAGAAGGAGGAGGAAGGAGGTAGACAAGGAGACAGAAGAGAGGAGTAGGAATGAACGAAAGAGGGAAGCAGGAGTCAGGAAAGAGAAGAAGAAGAGAGCGAGAAGGAGAGGAGGAGAGATATAGTAGCACATTCGGCCGCCACATCGCTATAGAACGAAGTGAGAAGACTTAACAGACAGCAGACAGATAGACGCCACACCAAACACACAGACACACCAAAACATATACAGACACACAAACAAGGCATGTATACTCATATTTTCAAAACCAAGAAGATGTAAGTTAGCTTGTACGCTCACATTCTCATATCTCTACCACGTGTATCTACTCCTCCTCAACTCCTGTCAACACCACTGGGGCACTGAACAGAATTTTCTTTTAGCCATGTACTCTATCTAACAACATAGAGCGTTTCAGAGATAACACATCACACTACTGAAAGCACAAAAATCGGCCAAACGGCCACAAACTATATGTTTCGTTATTTTAACAAAATTATTGTTTGTTGTTTAGTTCTATCTTCTTCAGAAACCTGCTGTAAAATCCCCCCAAAGTATTGATTGAAATCAACTTAAAAGATGGTTAGCGTGGACATGGCATTAGAACAACAACAACAACAACAACAACAACAAAACATGACAAGACTGTGTTGCTGGTTGTCCTTCATTGAAACTTGGACAGGCCTGAACGTTGCAAGAACTGGCGCAGCCTAGAAAAACAAATTCAAGAAGGAAAGAAACAACTGAGAAATTTGAAAAAGCAAACAGCAACTAATGAAAATTGCCATTGTGATAGAAAAAAGATCCCACAAAAAGCAAACCCCATTTCTATGATTTTTGTTTTCTTTCTTTCCTGCATCATGTCTGTATTGCACGAGAGATTAGTGACATCAGGGTAAGGAGGAAGAAGAGAATGTGGACACACACACACGCGCGCGCGCACACATACATATGCACACACGCACGCGCGCGCGCACGCGCACACACACACACACACACACTCAGAGTGAGAGGCAGACAGACTGAGAGACAAAACAGACAGGCAGAGATAGATAGAGTCAGAGGTACACAGAGAGAGACAGAGACAGTCAAAGAGAGACAGACAACACACAGACAGACAGAGAGTCACAGACAGGGAGAAATCGACAGAGAGTGAGAGAGAGGGAGAGAGGGAGGGGAAGAAGAGACGACATACGTACATAAAGACATACAGACGTACATACAAACAGACAGAGAGACAGACAGAGACAGACAGCACGATAGACAGACAGACAGACTGATGGACAGATAGACAGACGAAGACAGAGAGACCAAAAACAAAAACCCAAACAAACCAGACAGACAGAGACAGGGCAAAATAATGGAGACGAGGCGATTAGAAACATGGGGGACAGAACTTAGCCAATAAAAATGTCAGAACCTTCTGATCGCCTCATGAATATTCATCAGTGCCCCTTCCAATTTAGCGTGGAGCATGCCGCAGATAAAGAGAACAAAGACAGACAGGCAGGCAGACAAAGATGATGGACGAGAGAGAGAGAGAGAGAGAGAGAGAGAGGAGAGAGAGAGAGAGAGAGAGAGAGAGAGAGAAAGAGAGAGGTGTTTAGGAACACACATCATTATTATGGTAAAACAGAGACAGAATGTTGAGAAACACACATTTATTACACGAAGAAACAGAGGCAGAGAGAGATGCGATGGACAGTGTTTGTGGCGAACAGGAAAGGTGGAGAGAGAGATAGAGATATAGAGACAGAGAGACAGACAGACAGACAGAGACAGAGACAGAAAGAGATCTTACTTATTTATTCATTCTTTTATTTCGAGGATAATGGTATAAACACGTGTCTGCTTTGCACATCCAGTCACCGTGTGTATGCTGTCGTGTAAATTTTGTCATCCGTTCCCACCGGCACGCAATGCCCTACTCTTCAGAAAAGTGGAATAGGTTTAAACGTGTGTGCAAGAAAGGGAGAGAGAGAGAGAGTGAGAGAGAGAGAGTCCAGTCACACAACAGACAGTCAGACAGACATACAGAGACAGAGAGAAGCAGAGAGAGACAGAGAGAGGGGAGAGAGAGAGAAGGAGAGGGGGCGGGGAGGGAGAGAGAGTGTGTGAGAGAGAGAGTGTGAGAGAGCGTACTAGAGAGAGAGAGAGAGAGAGAGGAGAGGAGAGAGAGAGAGAGAGAGAAGAGAGAGAAAGAGAGAAATAGGAAAGAAAGAGGCTGAAAAAAGACAGACGGAGAAGAGAGAGAGAGAGAGAGAGAGAGAGAGAGGAGAGAAGAGAAGAGAGAGAGAGAGTAGAGAGAGAGGAGAGATGAGAGAGATGAGAGAGAAGAGAGAGAGAGAGCAGACGAGAAGAGAGAGAGAGAGAGAGAGAGAGAGAGATGGAATAGACAGACAGAGACAGAAGGGAGAGAAGAGAGAAGGAGAGAGGGGCGGGGAGGGAGAGAGAGTGTGTGAGAAAGGAGTGTGAGAGAGCGTAACTAAGAGAGAGAGACGAGAGAGAGAGAGAGAAGAGAGAGAGATGAGAGGAGAGAGAAGAGAGAGAGAGAGTTAATAGGAAAGAAAGAGGCTGAAAAAAGTACAGACGGGAGAGAGAGGAGAGAGAGAGAGAAGAGAGATGAGAGAAGAGAGAGAGAGAGAGAGAGGAGAGAGAGATCGAGAGAGAGAGCGAGAGAGACGACGAGAGAGAGAGAGAGATGGAGATAGACAGACAGAGACAGAGACTGCAAGAGAAAGAAAGAAAGAAAGAAAAAACGTAACTGATTCCTTTTCAACACTAGGAATGGAAGGCACATGTAAAACGTGAACACAAAGAAGACTGATAACACTGATCTGCTACAACACAACACAACACAACGCAACACAACACACACATCACACCAGAATAGCGAAACCATCAAAAGCAACGTCCATCCCAATTCCTTTGAAGAACCATCGTCAAAATAAGAGGAACGCCCTCTGAACAGACTTTTCCTAACACCACCACCTCCTCCTCCTCCTCCTTCCTTTCACTCCATCACCTCCAACCACCACCCCCTCCCCCCTTCCCACCACAGCCATCCTCTTTTCGCCTCCTCCTCTTCCTCCTCCTTCCTTGTATCATGTGGGTATGGTCTGAGAGAGCGTAGGATCAGGATGGTGTAAGAGAGAGAGAGACAGAGAGAGAAAGAGAGAGGATAGAGAAAGAGAGAAGAGAGAAAGTCCTTCGGATGAGTAGTTCTTCAGTTTAACGTCCTTCCACTAAATAGTGATATCCTTCGGATGAGACTATAAACCGAGGGCCCCGTGTGCGAACGCATGCAGAACATCTTGCATACACGT
>CM054143.1:56452160-56459660 GCA_028751875.1 Rapana venosa | reverse complement strand
GTCCAAACGGGATTCGAACCACAGCACACTTCCGACCCGGACTTTTCGCTTTCTAGACAGGCGTGTTACCTCTAAACCACCGATCCACTGTCCTCAGGTCTGTCTGTTTGCATGTCTGTTTTTCTTTTTTCTATATCTGTGTGTTTTCTTGTCTTCCTATCAGTCAGTGTATGTGTCTGTTTGTCTGTCTGCACGCCTTTTTAAAAATAAACTCCTTTGTCTGTCTGTCTGTCTCTCTCTCGGTCTGTCCTCGGGTCTGTCTGTTTGTATGTGTTTCCTTTTCTTTATCTCAGCATTTTCTTCCCTTCCTATCATTCAATGTATGTGTCTGTTTGTCTGTCTGCACGGCTTTTTTTTTTTTATTCCTTTGTCTGTTTCTCTCTCTCTCTCTATCTGTCTGTCTGCGTGTCTGTCTGTTTGTATGCCTGTCACTTTCTACTTTTTTCTTTATCTGTACGTTTTCTTTCCCTATCATTCAATGTATGTATCTGTTTGTCTGTCTGCATGGGTTTTTAAAAAAATTCCTTTGTCTGTCTCTCTCTCTATCTGTTTGTCTGTCTGTCCGCGTGTCTATCTGTCTGTATGCCTGTCTTTTTCTCTGTTTTATTTATGCATTACCTGGCTCTTCCATCAGTCAATGCATGTGTCTGTCTGCCTCCAGGGTTTTTCAACTATTCCTTTGTCTGTCTATCTGTCTGTCTCCCCTGTTTCTCTTTCTCCTTGTCTAAAGTTTTCTCCTCCCTTTTCCCTGTGCGTAACTTTCTGTTATACGCGCTCTGTCTGTCTGTCAAACCCCTCTCCCCTTGTGCCAGAATTTTTTTAGAGGTTCGGTGGGGGGGGGGGGGGGGGGGGGGGGGATGGGGGGGGGGTCATTTTGATGTTAAAGTAAAATAAGATAAAGAATGATAAGGCCCAGGGGAGAGTCAACCACCAACCAACCAGCACACTAACCAACCAGCCACAATCCAACCAGTCAACCAATCAATCTGCCTCTCAGTATTGTAATTGCCCTTCATGGGATGATTAAAGTGTTTTTTACTTGAATTGACTTGAATATATATATATATATATATATATATATATATATATATATATATATATATACATATATACATATATATACATATGTGTGTGTGTGTGCGTGTGTCTATATATGTGCGTTGTTTCAAACAAGGAAGCAGAAGACAGACAGGAGCAGGAGAAAGAGCGAAGGAAAGAGGAGGCAGGCCATCACGCGCTATAAACTTCACACAAAGAACTGTTTTCCCTGATGAATATTCATGAGCACGCCTGATGCACATGCGGAGCATACTGATGGCCAGCACGAAAACAAAGCTGAGGAAAACACCATGCCTGTAAGTAGGCTGGGGGTCTCACAACTGTAACTGATAAAGGACAGACAGAGAGACAGAGAGGGGGGAGAGAGAGAGAGAGAGGGAGGGAGGGAGAGGAGAGGGAGGGAGAGGGAGGGAGAGAGAGGGGGGGAGGGAGGGAGGGAGAGAGAGAGGGAGGGAGAGAGAGAGGGAGGGAGAGAGAGAGGGAGGGAGAGAGAGAGGGGAGAGGGAGAGAGGGGGAGAGAGAGGGAAGGAGGGAGGGGGAGAGAAAGACAGACAGATAGACAGGCTGACAGACAGACAGATACATAGATATACAGACAGACGGACACACAGTCCGACCGACAGAAAGAAAGACAGACAGACACACGCACACACACAGACCAACCGACCGACAGATAGACAGAGAAAGACAGAGATACAGACAGAGATACAGACACACAGACTGACAGAAAGACAAACAGACAGAGAAGATTAAGAATTGCGAAGGAAAAGAAGAAGAAGAAAAAGAAGAACAACAACAAAACAACAACAACTATCATAAAACCAGGAAGTCTTACAATGTCTATACAGACAACATGAATCTAAAAGAACACCATGTTATAATCCAAAGGAGGTCTCTGGTGAACCAGTTGTTTAATGGAGGCAGGTCTCCAGTCTGACACTGGAGACACCAGAGATTGGGTTGTCATCCAGAAGGAGTGGCTTGGACATCTTTAAAGCTCTCAAGATTATCATTCTGAAAATCTTTGTCTCTGCCGCTATGTCTCTTGTATGTCTGTCTGTCTGTCTATATCTCTCTGCCTGTGCTTGTCTGTCTGTCTCTACTTGTCTGTCTGTCTGTCTCTATCTCTCTGGTTGTCTCTGTCGGACACACACATTTCGTACACATACAAACACACATATACACACAAACACACAGAGACACAAATATAGACAATCAGACACACATGAAGTGACGTAAGCAAGCGCGCATACTCACACACACACACGCAAGCACAGACACACACGCAAGCACAGACACACACACACACGCAAGCACACACACACACACATAATTATGCATGTGTGCGTGTGTTAGGGGAGGAGGAGGTGAGTTGGAGGGGTTGTATACATATTTGCGTTCAGGTTCGTTTGTTTGTGGGTGTTTTTTTTTAATCTAAGGTCTTTTCACTTTAAGTGACATTAGACGATCGAGTATAGATCTGTGCGCGCATACACCCACGCACACACACACACACACACACACACACACAACACACCACAACACACACACACACACACACACACACACATACACACACGCACACAAATGTAGGCACACAATGTAATAGAGACTGTAGACTAGAAAAGACAACTTCCCATGCAGAAATGGTGGATCGGTGGTCTAGAGGTAATGCACCTGCCTAGAAAGCAAAATGTCTGGACTGGAAGTGGGTGGTGGTTCGCTCCCCGTTTAGGCCCGAAACTTTCCCCCTATCCATTAGACCAAGAGTGGTGGTCTGGATGCTAGTCTTGCGAACGAGACGATGAAGCTAGGTCCCGTGTGTTACACAATATCATTTAGCGCACGCAAAATACTCCACAGCAACAAGAGAGTTGTCCCTGGCAAAATTCTGTAGAAAAAAGCCACTCTGATAGGGAAACCAAAACAGTTGCGGACACGAAAAGAAAAACAATAATGAATCGCGCTGCTCTTGTGGCGACACGCTCTCCCCGGGAAGAGCAGCCCGAATTTCACGTAGATAACTCTGCGGTAGCTTAAAGTGGTATGAAATACAAAATGTTTGTAGGTATAAACCTGGTAAAAAATCGTTTTAAATCGAAACAGTGCATACTCGGGTGACCCCAATATGCTCAAGCTTGGGAACGCTCAACGCCAATCAACTAACCAGCTAGTCAAGCAACCAAGTAGCCAACCAACCAACTAGCTAACTAACCATCCGACAAACCTACCAACCAACCAATCAATCAACCAACCAACCAGCCGGCCGACCGACCCATCAACCAACCAACCAACCAACTAGCTAACCAACCAATCAATCAGCTAACTAACCGATCAACCAATCAATCAAACAACTAGCCAACGAACTATCTAGCTAACTAACCAGCAACCAACTAAACAACCAACCAGTTGACCAACCAACCAACCAACCAACCATCTAGTTAACCAACTAGCCAACCAACCAACCAAACAACAAGTCAACCAACCATCCACACAACCAACCAACCAATCAAATAACCATCCACAAAACCAACCATCCAGCTAACCAACCAACCAACCAACCGTCACCGATCCCTCAGATTCCGAATCCTTTGGGGTGCCTTCGAAGCTTTGTCAACCACCTTTCTCCAGTCCTCTCGTCTCTCGGCCGCCCTCAGGGTGTCTCTTAGCTCCATGTATGTCCACTCTCGAATGTTGTCCTCCCATCTCTTCCTTTGTCTGGTTCTTCTTCTTCTTCCTCCCTCACTGTGCCTTGTAGGATTGTTTTAGCAAGACCAGAGGAGCGTGTGACATGATCAAACCACTTCAGTTGTCGTTGTCTGACGAGTGTTTGAAGGTCAGTATAGGGCCCCATTTCATTGCGGATGCGTCTCTTGACTTCTTCATTCGTGGTGTGGTCTTTGTATGAGATGCCTAAGAGTCTTCGGAAGCACCTCATTTCTACAGCTCTTATTCTTCTCTCTAAGTCCGCTGTGATGGTCCATGATTCACACGCATATAAGAAGACTGACATGACCAGAGAGCGCATCAGTCTGATTTTGGAACTGATGGCGATTTTTCTGTTGCTCCAGATTGGTTTGAGCTTGGTCATTGCGGCTGTGGTCTGGGCAAGTCTTGACAGTATTTCTGGTTTTGATCCCTCGTCTGTCACGATAGATCCCAGATATTTGAATCTGTGAACATTTTCAAGTTTCTGGTCTTTGATTTTGATTTCTGATGTGAAGTTGCTGTTTGTCATCACTTTTGTTTTTCCCCCGCTGATTTCCATACCAAATTTTGCTGATTTTTCTTCTATGCGGTCCACTACGTCTGTTAGTTCTTGCTCGTGACCAGCAAATCCGTCAATATTAACCAACCAACCAATCAACAAACCAACCAATCAACCAACCAACCACCCAAAAGCAAAAGTTCAAGAGTTGACTGAAAAGTCAGGTGGCTGTTCCGTTGAAAGTTAACTAGTGCTACCTACGTCTATCCCCTAGTGATCACCTTACATCCCTGTCAGTCTTTGTCTTCTGCGGAGAGCGAGCAGTTGACGATTGAACCTCCAACAAAAGCTGCAGACATCACGGTTCGTCTGAGTCACGTTTTGCTACACCAGGTGTTTTTAATCAGCTGCGAAGCTTTCTGTTACGAGTTAATCACTCTTTCGCCGATATTGTGTCTGGTGTGTTTGCAAAAGAATGTTGGTGTTGGTGTTTTTCTAACCTTACATGTACATTTTCATTCTGTCTGTCTGTCTGTGTCTGTCTAGTCCCTGTCTGTGTGTGTGTCTGTCTGTGTGTGTGTCTGTGTCTGTCTGTGTCTCTGTCTGTGTGTGTGTCTCTCTCTCTTGGTGATACTGGCTGTTTCTTCCTCCACTTTTACTGAAACATGATGACTTGTATGCTTTATTTTGTTGGTGGATGGTATTGTGGTGGGATGATGTTTTCAGTTGCTTGGCTTGTTGTGTTTTCTTGTTTACTTGCCCCTTTTTATCATTATCATAATGGGATTGTTGATTTCGTATTTTTAGATATGTGTGTGTATACGGGTGTGTTTTTTAAAATTATTATTTATTATTGTCTTTCTGTTCTTGTTTCTTTTTTGTTTATTGTTATTCTTGTCTCCAGTTCTGTTTTGTTTTTGTTTTATTATTATTATTATTATTATTATTGTTGTTGTTGTTGTTGTTGCTTTTAATTAGTTTTTTCTATCTTCATGTTATCCCGATAAGGGCGGGGACTGGATGTAAAAATTGTTACTTATTCATTATCCTTGAAAGAAAAGAACTTCACTCTCTCTCTGTCTCTGTGTCTGTCTGTCTGTCTCTCTCTCTCTCTCTCTCCCCGGAACAATATGAAACGCACATCATCCAGTAAGATCACAACTATTGTATTCCAACCCGTCATTTTCTCAGTCGTCACGACATGAGATTAGGTGTCGCGCGTGACCAGAAAGTCACACTGATGCTGTAGATCTGTTCCACGAAGCGTGACTCTCTGTCTCTCTCTCTCTGTCTCTCTCTGTCTGTCTGTCTGTCTGTCTGTTTGTCTCTGTGATACAGGATAACGTAGCAGACGGCAAAGCGCTGGTGACTGGCGTTGTACTGGTTTATCACAGTCTTGAGTCCAAGGGTTTGATGAAGCATGATTTGATGAATTGTGATGATTTCATCGCCGCTTCCTCCTGATTTCATTCTTAACCGCCTTCCCCCCCCCTCCCCCGCCGGATTATCTAAGGCAGATGGATGGACAGACAGAAAGGCAGACAGGAAAAAGGAGAAAAAACAGATACAAAAGCACGGATGCACACACACACAAACACACTCACACATATGCATACACACGCACACAATCCTTATGGCTGACCAACAGGGAGGTATCAGTTACAATGTAATGGTCATTTGTGTCATTTGAGGATGAAAAGTGTACAGATAAACTGCTAAAGGGGCTACACAAGACTACAGCAAAGGTTTCGTCAGTCATCATTGTGCTGTGTGCAATCATCAAAGACACTGTTGTTAGCGGCGAAATTGGGACGATACAGGCGTGCATGTGCACATGCGTGTGCATATACGTATGCGAGTGCATATGTACAGAAACATACGCACGCACGCACGCGCGCGCGCGCGCACACACACACACATCGCGCGCACGCAGAGGGTCTCTTCTATCATTAAAAAGGCATTCCCCTTTCTGTCTGTCTGTCTGTGTGTCTTCAATTTTACGTCTGTTCACTTAAAGTGTCACTTCTGTCTGTCTGTCTGTCTGTCTGTCTGTCTGTCTGTCTGTCTCTCTCTCTCTCTCTCTCTCTCTCTCTCTCACACACACACACACACACACACACACACACACACACACACACCACACACACATACTGCATGCGTCTAATATCACTGAGTGTGAACAGACGTAAATTGAAGACAGCAACACTTGCATGCATATACGTACACGCATATAAAAGGTGCGGGCACAAGCATGTGTGTGTGTGTGTGTGTACACATGTACATGAATGTATCAGCCCAAATAATATCATAATTATCGTCCTTCTTAGGCAACAGTTGGCCGCGATTGTCAGTGCTTTAGTTGACAGTGCTGGTGGTGGGTGCACAAAGAAAGAGGGCTGTGCCGGCCAAGCCTGGCTGCACTCCAGCAGCTCGTCTGTCCTTGTTCCCCTGGGTGGACGCACACTGACCATTAATAATGTATGGAATTTATATAGCGCTGAATCTTGTAAAGCAACAAATCAAAGCGCTTAGATGAGATGACAGTGGGTTTTTTTATATCGAGGATAATGGAATAAGCACTCATGTGCTTTTTTCCCCATCCAGTCCCCCGTGTGTATGCGGTTTTGTAAATTTTGTCATCTGTTCCCACCGGCACACAATGGCCTACTCTTTCAAAAAGCGGAACAGGATTTAACGTGTGCGCAAGATGTTCTGCATGCGTTCGCACACGGGGCCTCGGTTTACAGTCTCATCCGAAGGACCATTACACTGTGAGT
The DNA here is from genome assembly GCA_028751875.1 of Rapana venosa. Classification (NCBI taxonomy): domain Eukaryota; kingdom Metazoa; phylum Mollusca; class Gastropoda; order Neogastropoda; family Muricidae; genus Rapana; species Rapana venosa. The sequence goes on along the minus strand of CM054143.1, from coordinate 56,452,616 downwards.
GATGTCTGCTTGCTGGTCACTGTACTGGGGGATGGACGGTCACTATCTTTTTCCTTCCCTGACACTTCTGGGCACCATCTCACCACGGTAACCCCAGAGTGGTGGACGTGTCTGGCACCAAGGAGGAGACAGCAGGTGGTGGTGGTGTTTCTTTTTCTTGCTTTGGGTGGACAGGTTTGGTTGTGCGGAGTGAAGGAGGTTGGAAATCAGGGCTGTTGATTATCCTCTCCATCCTGGTCAGAGAGCTTGGTTAATAGTAATTTCTTTCAGTATTGTTGGGAAAGTTTTTCCATGACGTGACATTTGTTTATCAACACTACCTCTTATGTAGCTTTTTCTTATGTCATTTCTTCTATCAAAAGGCTGTTTTAGAATTGGGGGGGGGGGGGGGGGTTAAGAGCGGGAGACAATGCAAAAGTGCTCTTTCTGTTTCTGTGTTTATCTCTCTGTCTGTCT
>CM054143.1:56442160-56447160 GCA_028751875.1 Rapana venosa | reverse complement strand
TGTTAGTTCCAATTGTTTGTTGCCACTGTTGTGCTGACGGTGTTTTAGGTTTGCATGTTGTCATTGTGGTTCGGTGTTGTAAAGGTTGTTATATATATTTTTAAGTTTTTAGAATGTTGATTATTACTTTTATATATATATATCTTCAGTTTAACATCTATTCACGTTTAAGTGGTTTTAGACGTTTTCTCACACAGTACATGTTTTCTCTTTTGCAATTGTCTTTTGTTGTCGTTAGGTCTGATAGTATTGTTTTGTTTTGATAGTGTTCTGTCCGTTTCTTCTTGTTCTTAAAGATATTATTTTCTGTGTTGTTGTCACTGTAGTATAATAACGGAGATGTCAACAGTATGCACTTCATCCATAGTTTTTCTTGGCTTTCTTATCCATGGTCATCCAACACAATGGAGAGTGGAGTCCAATAAGGTATATCACTTCGGAGCATACCACAGCGAGTTCATTCTCTTCTCTGCCTTTCTTTCCATTCATATCAACGACACACTTCCAGCACACACTGGAGCTAGATATTCGTTTGGTACAGAGTTGACACATCACAGTAATCATTCACGCTTTCAGTTAAAAAAAATTCGAAGGTTTTATCCTGATTCTACCAGCAAGTTTGAAGTCTCTCTTATTTCTAATGATTACGGCAAGTAGTGACATCAGTATCCAAGTTTGACACAAATCATCCTTGAACGAAAGAACACCTTTTGTAGTACATTGATTTCAGATTTAACTCCGGTTTCTTTGAGATTCCCGATTTCGATGGCAGGCGTATATTCGTCGAATTGTTTCAGTTACTGAAATTTAGTGTTTGGTAATAACGTATACCAACTTAAACGTTACATTTTCCATAATGGTATACCAGTTTAGGCATCACTTCCACACACCACGTCAAGATTCACCACACTATCATACTGTAATGCCTACAACGCAAGACTTGGCACAAAATTAGTAATCAGGTTTCAGTTCGTGTCTCTGACAGTCAGCACGCAGACTTGATCATTGGAGCATTCACTTACAAACACGCCTGACAACAGGGTTGTATGTTTAGAAAAACAGCTGTTGTTGACCATCAATAACACACGGTTCGATGATGACTGGGTTTCTAAGTTTACCCCGATCGTCGTTATAGTCTTTCTTGTAGTGTTCAACAAAACTTCTGCAGCAGTGCCAGTTCTAATGATGATTATTACCTTTCAGAGCAACGGTTATTTTCGCTGAGAAACTTTGAAAACTCAGGCAAACAACGTCTGAGCAAAAGTAAGTCAGTGTCTATGTTTACCACTGGCGGCGTGAAATGCTGCCCAGGTGTTCATTTCTGAGGGGAGGGATCAAATTGGTTTGACCCACGTCTGTCCACGATGCTTTGTCTGTTCCACTGGGAGCAGCAGCAACAAACAATGGACAGTGTATTAGCTCCGGAGATACCTGTGAAGCGAATGTCAATGATACACAAATATCCGCTTTACTAGTCTTACTTTCCTCGTTTATGCAAACAGCATAGTTCCAAACGTGGGCTGGTGGTTAGAAGTCCTTTGGCAGCAGTAGGTTCAAGTTGTTCTACACAAGCCATTTGGGGTATGGGATAGCCTGGTGGTTAGAGTCATGTTTTCGTCATCTGCTGACCCTGGGTTCAAATATCGTTCAAGAGGATTTTCCCTCTGGAGTTAACATCAGTGCTGATTCCACTCTCCCCAAAAGTCCTTCAGATGAGACTATAAACCGAGGTCCCGTGTGCTTTCGCAGAGCAACTTGCGCACACGTTAAAACCCGTTTCGCTTTTTTGGAACAATAGGCCATTGTGTGCCGGTGGGAACGGATGACAAAATTTGCAAAACTGCATACACACGGGGACTGGATGAAAAGAAAAGCACATGAGTGTTTATTCCATTATAAAATATAAAAAAAACTAAATAGAATACTTTATCTGATGCTAAAGCGCTAGTTTTCTTCGTTATCATTGGGTTCCAGACACGATCTCAACCGTGATTCTTTTTTTTCTCATTCTTCTCTGTTCGAAGTTTCAATGTCTTAAGGACTGAACCATCACTGACCAAAGGCCACAGCTCATTCTGTGTTCTGTGGACAAGTCACACAACGATGAAACTAACGTAACATTCTAGCACTGCTAGCCTTGTTTTAACCAACTTAGAACAAGATTTCAATCTCTCTTTAAGGAAAAGACAGCGTAACAATGGAAAAAGGAGAGAGTAAAAATGAGAACACTAAGACTGGCAAGAATAACCCGTCAGTGGTCATCTTATGTTTCAGAAGACAGGGGAGATGCTAATGTGGTAATGTGGAAGAGAGAGAGGGAGGGAGGGAGGGAGGAGAGAGAGAGAGAGAGAGAGAGAGAGAGAGAGAGAGAGAGAGAGAGAGAGAGAGAGAGAGAGAGAGAGTGACACTGACACTGTCACTGACAGAGAGAGAGAGAGAGAGAGAGAGAGAGAGAGAGAGAGAGAGAGAGAGAGAGAGAGAGGAGAGAGAGAGAAAGAGAGAGAGAGAAAGACTGACATTGATACTGTCAGTGACACTGTCAGTGACACAGAGAGAGAGGTGGTTCTGAGGATGTGACCATATCACATGACTGGCAGCAACTTTTGGTGAAACACCCGACCATGAATTTCTCAGATGGGTTTGTCAAGACAAGACTGATCCAGATGCTGGTGGCACATCCAATGATGCTTCCTGTGTGTGTAGATGTTGCAAAACACAGTTAAACATATAGAGTGATGTTCATTACATGATGCGTCCGATCACAGTGATTGAACCACCAAGATTACCCCTAAAAGACACTGATGTTACTAAGATACGAGTGATCACATATACCATGGAAATACCCCAAATAATATACCACATCAGAATAAGACTGGTCACATATAATCACAATAATTATATTGAGTGAAGCGCTTCCTAGGCGTTACTGAGATAGGTGATCATGTAGTTGGTGACACACGGATGATATATGTCACACAAAATTAAAAACAAAAACAAAAAAACACCACAGAAAAGCTATAGTCTAGCACAGACGTTTTTGTTGTTTCACCATTAAAAAAACAAACCAAAAAAACTATCGCAGTCCACACGTTCATATGTCCAATTCCGTAAAAAGAAAGTAATGGGATTTAACTCAATTTGAAGTTCTTACTCAATTTAAGTGCTTTGGAAGTCGACTTAGCTGCGTAAGTCAGTAAAGAAAGTGGCATGAGTGTATAATTACATACAAACATACATACATACATACATACATACACACATACATACATACATACATACATACACACACATACATACATATACACATACATACATACATACATACATAACATTTTGTCTCATATCTCCAACACACAGAGTGGCAGTATTTCATACCATACAAGTATGATGTTATGATCACACATTCTGTTGTTTCATTTATTGATACCAGGACTGGGTGAAGTGCTAGCCAAATCCATCATCTATCACTCTGATTTCAATACTTATGCACCGCTTGGGTCAACTGGTGGTAGTAAATTTACTGTCTTATTCCAAGCGCTTTTTTCCCTGCAGTTAAAAGTTAATCACTACTGTGAGATTTTGGAATATAATTATAGCGATTCAAAGATATTACACAACGCGCTTAGAATACCATTATAAAACGCAGGTAAAGTATCATTCTACACAGCAGTTAGAATTACCATTATACAACGCAGCTGAACTAATTATTATATAACGCAGGTGTATTACATATAACGCAGTTAAAATACAATTATACAACGCATTTAAAAGATATTTGTGCAACGCCGTTAAATATTATCATACGACGAAGTTAAAATACCATTACGCAACGCACGTTAAAACTACCATCATACAATGCTGTTTAGAAAATATTCAGATGCAACCCAGTTAAAACGTTAGTACACACTGCAGTCAAAAATCCCGTCATGCAATGCAGTAAAAAATCCCGTTAAGCAACGCAATCTAAAAAAAGCAGTCAAAAATCCAGTTATGCAACGCAATGAAAAATAGCAGTCAAAAATCCAGTTATGCAATGCAGTGAAAATTAAGTAAAAAATCCCGTTATGCAATGCAGTCAAAAATCCCGTTATGTACCAGCAGTCAAAAATCCAGTCATTCAACGCAGTAAAAAATAACAGTAAAAAATCCTGTTATGCAATGCAGTCAAAAAACCCGTTATGTACCAGCAGTCAAAAATCTTGTTATTCAACGCAGTCAAAAATCTTGTTATGCATCGCAGTCAAAAATAACAGTAAAAAAAAAAACCCGTTAAGCAATGCAGTCAAAAATCCCGTTATGTACCAGCAGTCAAAAATCCAGTTATTCAACGCAGTCAAACATCCTGTTATGCATCGCAGTCAAAAATAACAGTAAAAAAATCCCGTTGTGCAATGCAGTCAAAAATCACGTTATGTACCAGCAGTCAAATATACCATTATACAACACAGTAAAAACAACAACAACCCACACCATTCTAAAACACAGTTAAAAATATACCTTTCCACAACGCAGTTAAAACAAGACCATTGTATAACACGGTTAATATATTATACGTCAATCACAGGACAGTTTTCTGTAAACAACGGTAGCAGATCTATACAAAAACGGCACAAAATACAAGTTCGCTGGATTCCAGACTTTTGCTAGCTGCATCATGCATCTGTATCTGCAGAAAGTGTATGATGGAATCCTGGGAGGGAGATGGATGTAGCTTAGTGGGTAGAGCTTTGCGTTTGTGATCTGACAGCCCGGGTTCGCACGTCCACTGGGAGGGCAAAATGAGAAACGAAAATACTGGCAACACGAATAGGGATTTGCTGTTACAGTTTTTGACCCGAACAGTTCTTTGTAATGTTCTGATCACAGAAGAAAACTTGTTTATCTAAGACAAGAAAAACAAAAGAAACGTATAGATCTGAATTTGTGAAAACTATTAATTGTAACTGGTTGCAGTGAAACAGTAGGGTGGATGAGAGCGCTATGATTTGTGTGTGCAAGAT
>CM054143.1:56427160-56439660 GCA_028751875.1 Rapana venosa | reverse complement strand
ATAAAGTGTAAGATTGACAAATTGCACAAAACTATCTACCTACCTACCTATCTATCTCTCTCTCTCTCTATTTGCCTAGCTACATCAGACACGGAGAGATAGAGAGAGTGGTACATAAGAGAGAGAGAGGTACATGCGAGACAGAAGAAGAAGAAGAAGAAGAAGAAGAAGAAGAAAAGAAGAAGAAGAAGAAGAAAAAGAAGAAGAAGAAGAAAGAAGAAGAAGAAGAAAAGAGAAAAGAAGAGAAGAGAAGAAGAAGAAAAGAAGAAGAAGAAGAAGAAAATAGAAGAACAAATAAAGAAGAAGAAGAAAAAAGAAAGAAGAAGAAGAAGAAGAAGAAGAGAAGAAGAAGAAGAAAAGAAGAAGAAGAAGAAGAAGAAGAAGAAGAAGAAGAAGAAACTCTTCAGGAAAGTATAGAGATTTTAATGCAAAGACATTTTCAAGAAGCAGAAAGAAAACACACTCTGATACATACCAAGGGGTGCTTCCTGAAATAAGCTATCCATAAGCAAAACATTACACAGACATATTTCCTTTTTTGCAAACAGTCCTTGAAATCGGTTTAAGTTTAGAACATACACATATCTGAAAGCTCGAACTGTTGATTCAATAACAGAAATAGCACAGAATTTTTCCATGGAAAATCAGTAATCGGATGTTGGAAATGTTCTCAGAAGTTGGTTGAGTAAACAAAAGCATCAGATGTACATCATGCCCGTTTTTCTTAGACTTTCAAGATCATGAGACCACAAATAGGCAACTTTTTTCTTTAAAACGACATTTTTATAGTCTTTAGGCTTACAAAACAAATGGATTGGATTGAACTGAATTGAATACCACTTTCAGTCACAGACGGGATAGCCTAGTGGTTAGAACATTGCACTCGCAATCTGACAACCCGGGTTCGATTCCCGTTCAAGGGGATATTTTCCCCTGGAGTTAAAATCAGTGCAGACTCCAGTCACCCCAAAAGTCCTTCGGATGAGACTATAAACGGAGGTCCCGTGTGCGAACGCAAGCAGAACATCTTGCACACACGTTAAAATCCTGTTCCGCTTTTCGTAAGAGTAGGCCATTGTGTGCCAGTGGGAACAGATGACAATTTACAAAACCGCATACACACGGGGGCTGGATGTGAAAAAGCACATAAGTGCTTATTCCATTATCCTCGATATATAAGAACAAAATTAAAAAAAATTAAAAAAATAAACGGAAGGCTCCTCTCGTAAAATTCGGGGTGCGGTTGTGTTTCTGTGTTATGCTTGTTCTGTCTGCGTGGAATGTTTCTATGCCCAAGTTTAATGTCAGCACGATCTGGAAAATGCAAGGTATAAACTATGACTGTCTCTGAAGAAAAATATCTCTTTATCTCTGTTACAAAACCTAGAATAGAGCTCAACACACGGCGCGCACACACACACACACACACACACACACACACACACACACACACACACACACACACACACACACACAAAGACACACACATACACACACAGATAGGGGGAAGAGAGGGAGAGGGAGAGAGAGAGATAGAGAGAGAGAGGAGAGGAGAGGAGAGAGAGAGAGAGAGAGAGAGAGAGAGGGGGAGAGAGAGAGAGGGGGGGAGAGAGGGAGAGAGAGAGAGAGAGAGAGAGAGAGAGAGAGAGAGAGAGAGAGAGAGAGAGAGAGAGATAGAGAGAGACATAGGGAGAGAGAGTCAACTATTGCAGTTCCTGTCTCTCACTAAGGTATTACTGAATGCATGAACATTGCCTATGCTGTCTTCTGTGCACTGGAATGAAAAAACAAAAGTACTGAGCGGCTTAAAGAAAAGCTCATTTTTATGCCACAAGCTTTAGGGTAGACAGCTACAATGAGCTGCTTATAAGGATACAAGATTTCAGTTACGCAACTGTTGTTGTTGTTGTTGTTGTTGTTGCTCTTGTTCTTGTTGTGATAACCAATATCATCATCAGCAGCAATATTATTATTATTATTATTATTATTATTATTAATATTATATTGTTATTATTGTTGTTGTTGTTGTAACACTTTCTGCGCTAAGTTGTATCACGCTTCTCGTATGCCGGTCCATAATCACAGTGTTGCTGGGTACACAAGCATAATATTAATACTTTTTATCACACTTCTAAGAAGCAGGTAGCACAACAGGTGAGAAACTCCACTCCACATTCACTATTTGCGCTTAACCACTTCTGTGAAGCAATGAATGCAGCTAATGCCCCACACATCGCGTAACCATAATCATGATTATTTGCACATTCACTTGCAGAGTCATAACTGCGTAACAATTTTTCCTTCTGCACAGCCTGAATTGTTCCATCACGCTTTTTCGATTGCAGAGCCACAAATGTATCACTTTTTTTCCATGGTGCTGACTCATTTTATTTCAAACTTTTTGAATTGCAGATATGACTTAAACTCTATTACATTTCTTTTTTAAAGGAAGAAGTATAACGAAACTGTGCCACACTTCTTTGTGTTAGAGCCATAAACATATCCCACTTTTATTGCATATATGTCACATTTCGTTGTGTCAGAGCCATAAACATATCATACTCTTATTGCACATATGTCACACTTCTTTGTGTTAGAGCCATTAAAAAATCACACTTTTATCGCACAGATGTATCACTGTCACGCACTTCTTTGACACAGGCGTACGATTATATCACGTTCGGGGGTGTTTTTTTGCCCACGCTAATTAGATAATTACACTGTTATAGCGCATAGTCATCTTGTATTATAATTCTGTGATTTTTGCGGCACGATTCTCTCACATTTACTTAAGAAGATGCTTTGGCTGTATCACGTTCCGCTACAAAAAGCTAGGTATATCATACACCTTTGGTGTCAAAGCATAGTCGTATCACATTATTATTGGCCTAGAGCTGGTGGCTATACTTGACTTTCTTGCCGCCGAGAAATGATTATTGTACACTTTTTGGTGCCACTTCATAATTACATCCAGCTTATTAATTTTAGGAAAGAACCATGTTGAAAATGTATTTGACTAAAAGTATGTCACGCTAACGCTCAAATGTAATTAAATCAGAATTTGTTGTTTACACTAAAGCCATATTATACTTCATCGTTGCAATTCTATGTTAAAACTACATTTATCTAGTGCTGAATCATAATCATATCACATTTATTTGATAGATACTCTCGTTTAGTTTATGCTCTTTTCGTGGATGCAGAACCATGAATGGTCACTTCTGTGATGCAGAGTTATGGTCGTATCACATCACACCTCGCTGCTGCAGAAGCCCAGCTGAATATAGCACTCGGCCTTGGTGCACAGACCCAGTGATGTCATGCCTCGTAGGATGGGTCAGAGCCATAACGCCATCACACCAGGCCTCTTCCGTGCAAAAGCCTGGTTAAATCCCATCCACTTTGCTGTTTGAGCTTCTCTTATACCCTGTTATTTTGTTTGCCCAGAATTTCGATCGTATCACAGACATCTTTCATGCACAGTCATTGTTTATATCGCACATGTTAGATGTAGAGCTATAATTAAGTGATTATAGGTTAGGTGTAGAGCTATGATTATACGATTATAGGTTAGATTTAGAGCCATAATTATTTCATAATTATAATTCGATATATAGCCAGAATCATACAGTAAATATCAGGTACGGAGCCATAATTCTATCCTATGCTGTTTTTTTTTCGCTTGCACATAATTGTATAATGCTCATTTGCTACATCGGCATAGTTGCATCACTCCTTGATAACAAAGCCACAATACTGGGACACCTTTCTGTGGGACCAAAACAAAAATTAGATCACACTTCTTTTGGCGTGAAGTCACAATTCTAGTTATCACGCTCTTCAGGTGCACATTCCTAATTCTATCACACCCAGGTGCGGAACCATAATTATATTATAATACCACTCCGGGGCAGTAGAGCCGTAATTCTATCACACTCTGGTGCGGTACTGGCAGCCTTCAGTCTCGGAAGACTATGGAGTTGCGCTCTAGGTGTTCATTCTGGTACAGCGTCGGGTGTGGCTGGCCAGTCCCACACGGGAATGACAGACAGTGCCTATGGCAGAGGGCACAGATGAAGTCTGACCTCAGATGAAGTCTGACTCAGGTGCAGAATCATAAATATCATGATACTTTGGTGCACAAACCAGAACTGAAGCACTCCATGTTGGCACAAAGACAAAATACATACTTTTGTATCTATTCTTTTTTGTTGAAGATTCAGAACTAATATCCCTTCTTGGTGTCAAGAAAACTAAAAAACAAAATCAGCAAAAAAGAACACACACACACACACACACACCTAAAAACTTTAACCGTGAGCCACATTGTTTTGCCAACAAAAACATTACCGAAAGAACCATATATATGTTGTAGCTTTACGACAAATTATCTGTAAATATTTTAAAGTTTTTGTGTGTGCTTAGAACTAGCTCAATTGTTACATATTATGTTAATTGCGAAACCTCTCCTGGACTATCTAAAGGAACTTTTCAGTTCTTAACTACCCCCTTACGCCTAAAAGAGAGAGACAGGAGACGTTTATGACAGACATAAGCATTGTGTTACGCATAACTATTTAACGCTTATCCAACATCAAAGCAAACAACATGAAGATATGGCACCTACTTCAAAAAAGGCAAATTATGACAGCTGTTTAATCACTTTTGGTTCACATTTCAGACCAAAGAGAGAACGAGTTCTGAGAGATGGGACAGAAGAAAAGAATGCTCAATGTGAACGCTGAATATGTAGTGTGCTTCTTTTGGTTCTAAGTATACACGCTCGCGCACGCACACGTACATTCATGCACACACACACACACACTTACACACACTGACCCCCACCACCCACATACCCCCCCCACACACACACACACACACACAAACAACCCCCCTGTCCCCTCCCCACCCATCACCGTCCCCACACCCCCCACCCCTCCCCACACACACACACGCTAACACCATACACACAGACGAAAGCCTACCTCTTCCCACCTCCCCTCCCCCGCCCCCCTTCCCCCAACTTTCTCAAAAAGGGGGCAAAACTCCTTTTCACTTCAATAATTACTTCCCTCTTTTCTTCAAACCCCTGCGTTAAGTTTCACACGGCAATTGGTTTCGAGTGGCGAGTCGTCCATGCTTCCCCTTTCTCATGAGTGTTGCTAGATTGTCTCTGCCGTCCCTTAACCTAAGGGTACTCCAACATCTCCAACAGTCACGGAGACACCACAGACCTTAGCTTCCAGTCAGTCCTCAGGAGTGTACACATCTTGCTGGTCCCAGAAAGGGGTCTTAAATGACATTCAGCCTTCTGGGAGTACCAGTTACCAAATCCATGGGAGTCGAGGAGGAGATGGAAGGGAGTAAGGGAGAGATGGGGAGAAAGAGAAAGAGAGAGAGATGGAGAGGAGAGAGAGAGAGAGAGAGAGAGAGAGAGAGAGAGAGAGAGAGAGAGAGAGAGCGACTGATTCAGACATATAGACAGACAGAGGGAAGGAGAGAGAGAGACAGACAGACAGACAAACAAGCAGACATACATACAGAGAGACAGACAGACAGATTCAGAGACAGAACGAAGCAAACGTATTTTCTGAGGGTACACTGGCTTTTCTTTCACTCAGCTCTAGAGGAAAATAAAGTTGACATTTTAAATACGAGAGAGAGACTGAGACTGAGACAGAGAAAGAGAGACAGACAGACAGAGACAGACACACATACATAATTATAGACAGAGACAGACAAACAGAGACAGACAGAGACATAGGCAGACAGACATACAGACATACAGAGATAGACACGCAGACATATAGACAGAGACAGACAGAGAGATACACAAACAGATCGACAGACAGTCAGACAGAAAGACAGAAAAACAGCTAGGGGTCTTCCCTGTATCACCACTGACACTGCAAATTGTGTGGACATAAAAAGTTAGGCGTGTTAGTCGGGGCCAACGACCGACCCTGTTGGTATAGGAAGCTTGGTACAGGGGACAGCATGGCTGTAGAATGGTGGGTTTTTTGTTACGGCTAGATGTGACTTTATTACTCGTGGAATGGGAACCTATCTTCAACTTGTGTGTGTGTGTAGGGGGTGGGGGATGGGGGGGGGGGGGGGGGAGGGGGATGTGGTGTGTGTGGTAGGGAAGGGGAGGGGGATGTTGTGTTGTGGGTGTGTGGGGGGTGGGGGTGTGTGTGTGGGGGTGGGTGTGGGTGTGATGTGTGTGTGTGTGGTGTGAGTGTGGGGTGTGGTGTGTGTGTGTATGTGTGTGTGGTGTGTGGTGGTGTGATGTGTGTGTGTGTGTTACGTGGTGTGTGAGTGGTGCGTGGTGTGAATGTGTGTGTACGTGTGTGTTGTACGTGTGTGTGAGTGGGTGCGTGGTGTGAATGTGTGTGTGTGTGTGTGTCTATAGTGAAGGTGCAAATGTTAGATTTCATTTTACGTCTGCAGTAATCTATTTACACGATACATTTACACATAAAGGTATGTGCGCGTGCGCGCTCCACTTATATCTCTGACAACACCTACATCTTTATAATTCTACTTATTGTTGTATTACCTTTCTGCACAGTTCATTCGAACAATGCAAATCTGAACACTGCAAGAAAACTCAAAAAAGAGTCACAGATATTGTTACGCTACAGAGCCAAGTTTTTGACCTCACGCATTTTCTGAGGGGAAAAACAAACATTCGTTGTCACGACTTTGAATGATCCTTTGTCCTCAAAACACATTCTTTGTTGGACATATGGACAGCAAGTGTATGGCTTTTGACCTGCTGGCATTTTAGAACTACTGAATTGTATGTTTAATTCAAGTCAAGTCAAGCCAAAAACAACTTAATCATCCCCTGAAGGGCAATTGCAATACTGACGGGCAGATTGATACGTATCTTTATCGCGAAAGACTCAAGAAAGCTGCATTTCATACAAGTATAAACATTCCACGGTAACTTCAAATAAACAAATCACACATACACACACACGCACGCACGCACGCGCGCACGCACACACGCAGGGGGACGGGATAGCCTAGTGGTTAGAACATTGCGCTCGCAATCTGACGACCCGAGTTCGATTTCCGTTCAAGGGGATATTTTCCTCTGGAGTTAACATCAGTGCAGACTGCACTCTCCCCAAAAGTCCTTCCGATGAGACTATAAACCGAGGCCCCGTGTGCGAACGCACGCAGAACATCTTGCGCACACGTTAAATCCTGTTCCGCTTTTCGTAAGTGTAGGCCATTGTGTGCCGGTGGGAACAGATGACAGAATTTACAAAACCGCATACACACGGAGACTAGATGTAAAAAAAGTACATAAGTCTTATTCCATTATCCTCGATATAAAAGAATATAATGAATAAAACAAATAAACAAAATAAAATAAAAACATGCATGCACGCGCGTACGCACATACTTGTATTGTAATTCTGTATCAAAAAATGATAGTCTTCTACAGGTGGTAGATGCCACAGTCAGCTCAAACTGGTTCACTGCTTATGTATGTAGGGTCACATTTTCCCCACCTCTTGTTGTTTTCGTTTCTCTACTATACTAGCTACAGGTCCTCGCTTCACTAATGGTAAGATGTGGCGTACGCCACTGTCTGCCTACCACTAAGATAGCCACATTCCAACTCAGGAGATGATGGCAAAGTACGATATCAAAGTGCATGCTCTTTTTTAAATTTGGCATCCTTCCCTACCGGCACGCAAACGGCTTGCTTTTTTTTTTTTAAAGGCAAAGGGATTTTTAGGGGTGGGGTGGAGTTGAAGGGGAAGGGGTGGCAGCAAGATTAATCCTCTCTTCACTACTCCCTGCTCCCTTTTTGTTTCTCAAAGATTTCTTTACATTAGATGATGGATGATCAAGATAATTGGATGCAGACAATTTTTTTTAAAAACGTTTAACAGAAGCTAGTTTCATTTCAGCTCAGCTTTCTTTTTCTACCGCCACATTCTGAGAGTCAGAAGTCCACAGGGAGCTTATCAATGTTAAGCCATCGTGATGCCACTAGCCGTAAGGGCCCTGCACTGCTGCTGGTCACTCTGGTTCCCCCGTTGGGATGCTGTGTGGGGGGGAGGGGGGGGGGCTGTCAGTATAAATAGCATCCCCACCTTCTGGAAAACCTGTGCTAGAAATTTCCTCTTTTCGATCACTTTCTTTGTTTCTGCGTTGTTCCTGTTCTTCCTGTCGCCTCCTTGTCTGTTTTCTGCCTTCTTGGTCCATTCTTCTGCCTTATTTCCAGAAAGACTCAAAAGATAACAACTCTTTCTTATGTCGAAGTTGGGTGCCCTGGGTCTCGGACTTGTCAGGCGCTTAACGGTAGCGTGACGCATTTTCGCTCATATAACGGACAACAATAGCATTCGAAGAAGAAGAAGGAGATGATGACGAAGAAGAAGAAGAAGACGAAGAAGAAGAAGAAGAAGAAGAAGAAGAAGAAGAAGAGAAGAAGAAGAAGAAGAAGAAGAAGAAGAAGAAGAAGAAGAAGAAGAAGAAGAAGAAGAAGACGAAGAAGAAGAAGGTCACTCCGGTGATGTTCTGTGATGCTTGCTCTGATCCAATATGCACACGACACCATCACCTGCTAAGCCCCTTACTTAATGACATCAGTGCCTGCTTAGTCGCGGAGCCAGACTGAGTGAGACACGAGCCTGTATGTAACAGTGACCACCACAACATCTAACAGTGACCACCACAACATCTAACAGTGACCACCACGACATCTAACAGTGACCACCACAACATCCCTCCAACCCCTGTCTCCCACGAATCTCTAGGCCCTGAGGGCTTGGACACCAGCTGGTCACAGGTATGAAGCGCACGGTAACTGAGGTGTGCTGGTAGGAGCGAATGACAAGTTGTGGGTGTTTTTTTAAAAATTCAAGCACACTTGTGTGGAGTTCAGATATCATCTCCGAAGTCTGACATCGGCTGCCTTAATGGTGAACAAAAACTGTGGCATACACAAACATCTGACCATTTGGTATACCTCGGAGATCTAGCACAAAAAAACTGGAGGGTAAAATCTACACACCATTTTCAACCTTTCTTAAAAACATGTTTTGAATGTGTTATTTTCTTCACTGATTCTGCCCCCCCACCCCCCCACCCCTAATTCTAATACATAAACTGAGATTAAATGCATGGAATACTAAATATTTAAAAAATGTAACATGTTGTTCTATTCCACTTTCAATCCACCATTTATTATTTTATTGCCCAATTCTTTTTGACATGTATAAAAGAAGAGGTTTAAATATTCATAAGAAATATGCCACTAGTCCAGAAGTTTTATATGACTCTCAGCAATTCATAGTGTCAGTTGCTGAAGTCATATATTCTTCACCTGTAAGACCATTACTGTAATTTTATATATATATATATATATATATATATATATATATATATATATATATATATATATATATATATATATATATATATATATATTTGTGTGTGTGTGTGTGTGTAAGGGAGAGAAAGAGAGAGATTGGCTGTGTAATAATAGGTACTTTGGTATGAATACGGGTGTGTCTAAATCACCATGTAGTGAATAGACATTAAACAAAACAAAACAAACAAATCTGCCCCCCCCCCCTCCAACCCCCGCTCTCAGTCACCTAAATAAGAAAAGAAAGAAGACAAAGGTCAAAACAAAACTGGCAAATAAGCAAAACCAAAGCTTAGAAATACAAAGACTGTTCCCACAGAAAAATCGATATTTCCAGAAGATGAGTAGTGCTACATTATGCAGCATTCCAGTCATCACATTTCTCGGCACGAAATTTGAGCCCCTCATTCCCCCCCTCCCACCACCTCATTCTCTCTCTCTCTCTTTCTCTCTCTCTCTCTCTCTCTCTCTCTCTCTCTCTCTCTCTCTCTCTCTCTCTCTCTCTCTCTCTCTCTCTCTCTCTCTCTGTGAATAAATCTTTCGAGTTTGAGTTCGAGTTCGAGTTTTTCTCTCTCTCTCTCTCTCTCTCTCTCTCTCTCTCTCTCTCTCTCTCTCTCTCTCTCTCTCTCTCTCTCTCTCTCTCTCTGTTATTGTTGTGTGTAACAAATATGTGTAACATTTTATAATGTGTAGATGTTCATTTTTATGACTTTATATGTTTGACTTTTTCCCTTTCTTTTTTTGTTTATTTGTTTGATTGTTTTTCCTTTTTTTGTCTTTAGTTTTATCTTTTTTGCTTTGTTTTCGGTTTGTTTGTTTTTGGGTTTTTTGTTGTTTTCTTTTAAAGTTTTTCTTTGTTTTTACTGTGCGGGTGTATGAGTTTTGGGTTTATTATTAAGATGTATCCTTACGGGCGGGGACTGGATGTAAAAAGCACATGAGTGCTTATTCATTATCCTCGAAATTAAAAAAAAGAAATTGTCATTGTATGTCTGTCTCTGTCTCTGTCTCTCTCTCCCTGCTGAAAGATCATTGCCTCAGGATGGTGATATCTATTTCTTACTTTCTTTTTGCTTGGGGACGGGATAGCTCAGTGGTCGGAGCACTCGCTTTCCCCCAGCCAAGTTAAGCAGCGTCGAGCGTGGTTACCAGTTGGATGGGTGACCGTTTGCGCGCCTTGGCTGCAGTACAGTTCCCCCAGTTCACCCAGCTGTAAATGGGTACCTGCCCTCTTTAGGGTCAGGGAAGGTAAAGCAGCGAGGGAGAGGAGATGGCGCCGCCCTCAATATGCTGGCCCTAGAGAAGTGAGGTCTCTGACGCCTCGCTCCCCTACGACCTTATAGGTTATGGGACTCCTTTACCCCTTTTACCTTTTTGCTTGTATAGATATCCCACAAGGTTTTGTTTCTTCATGTGTTAGCGACGATCCCCTTTCTTTCTGCCTTGGCCTCTTTTACATGCATTGAATATAATCATATGATCCCCCTCGACTTATTCCGTTGCTGAAGTGCGAGGTTTCAGAGGCCTCATCTTCTTTCGGGGCTAGTATCTTGAGGTTGATGGAATAGGAAAGCAAATATTGTGTGGAAAGATTTGTGGTACCAAAGACAGAGGAAGACAACGCACAAAATACACAGACAGTCTGAATAGCTACCCAAGGAGGAAAGAATCCCCCAACAATGAACTCATCAGGAGAACTGACAACAGAGGGGAATGGAAGGCCATGATCGCCGATGTCTGCAACAGACCTGGCACATGAAGAAGAAGATCTTGAGGGTGGCGCCTAGCTCCTCTCCCTCTATGCGTTACCTTCCCTGACCATAAAGAAGGTAGGTGCTCGTTTACTGCTGGGTGAACTGGGGGACTGTACTGAAGCCAAGGCACAGGAACGGTCAACCTATGTAATCAGTATAAACAATAACTGGAAGCAATGAGAGAGAGCGAAAGAGAGAGAGAGAGAGAGAGAGAGAGAGAGAGAGAGAGAGAGAGAGAGGGGAGAGAGAGAGAGAAGAGAGAGAGAGAGAGAGAGAGAGAGAGAGAAAGAAACAGACAGACAGACAGACAGACATAAAGACAGACAGACATACAGAGAGAAAGAAAGAAAGACAGACAGGCAGAAAGACAGACAGACACCTTGACAGACTTACATATACACAGACAGAGGTAGAGGGACGTAGAGAGCGTCGAATTTTATCTAATGACGTACACACAACAGCCAAGATAACATACTTCAACAACAACAACAACAACAACAAGCAGACGACATCTACACGAAGACAGATGGGACGGGTCTTGGCAGATTCCCAACAAAACACATCTTCTGCCTGGAAATGGTAAAGCCATTGGAGCTTCAGCACCATCATTTATCATCATCAATGATCGGCATTGCATCCATAACCTCCCCTTCCTTATGTCTTGAGGACTTTCAAAGAGCGATGGTGGCAGTATGTATAATGTATAACTGTAACTATATTATTACCGTAAAACTGACCGGAGAGTGGACTTTCATTCTGTGTGGGTTTTTGTTGTTGTTTTGTTTTTGCTGAAACTGAGTCGTTTTATACTCCCTAAATTTTAGTGACTTTGCCGACACTAAATGCAAACCCAAGTGGTACCAGCACGTCACACAAACGTCTGGACTGGCCAAGACTGTCCTACAGGGAACAGTACAAGGAGGCAGACAGAGAAAACGATGGGAAGACAACATCAGAGAGTTGGGATGGCCTTGAGTGGAACGAATTGCTACGGAAAGCAGACGACCGCGGGGAGTGGAGGAAGCTGGTTGTAACATTTTCAGTTGTGCCCCAAGGATCCGGTATACAAGACTTTGGGATAGGTGAAGGGTGAGGCAGAAGCCTTGCATAAAGCAAGAGTTTCATTGTGTATCAGTATCAAGACTCAAGGACAGGCCAAAAGATCGCTTTTTTTAAAATGCTGAGAATACGAGACTAGGAATAGAGGAATGTATTACCGCGAAATAACACTGGCTCACACGAGGATACTTTCATAAGCAAAATGTGTATGTACTGATCCGTGCACACATCTGCATAGAGAAGTATAGTGTTCACTGAATTGTACTGTAGTGTAGTGTAGTGTAGTGTAG
>CM054143.1:56404660-56414660 GCA_028751875.1 Rapana venosa | reverse complement strand
AGAATTTGTTTCGAATTCACTGTTATCTTATAGAAGGTAAATGCATAAGCAAACATGGTTATTTTTACAACCAACCCTCTTGGAACAAAGAAAAGGAATTATTTCGACGGAAAAGAAAATTTGCTCACCATCCAAAATAGAAAACACATGTTCTATGCACAGGGTTATCTCTTTCTTTTGCAAAACAACAGCAACAACAAACAATAAAACAAACAACCAAACACACAAGCATAGAATGACACAAGGAGGGTGACACGTAACAGAGGAAATTGACAGAACGAGTTGAAGGAATAGAAAAAAATGTAACTGAATGAGCGAGAGAATATTAGGTGCACGCGCACGCACGCGTGCACACAACACACACACACACCACACACACACACACACCACACACACACACACACACACACACACACACACAGAGTAAGAGAACTCTGAACTTTGAACAGGTTTAATGTACATTGGCCTTTGGGCACAATACATACAATGAGCAAGGCAAAAAAAAGGCAAGTGAAGGAAACGAGATGCAAAAAGAGACTGTCACATTTTCCATCTAAGCCAGCTCCCTGGTGGCATCACACCAAGTACATCATCCAGATAAACAGAACAATAAGACGATAAACCTTGAAAGCAAAACACGAAGTCAATGCATATAAGATAACCAAAAGAACGGTACATCAAGCAGCCACAATGGCTTATAATGGAAACAAGGAGTACAAACAACAGCACAATTACAAAATGCTTTTCTTTCGTCTGTTAATTGCATGAACAACATACCTGGAGAGATTGTGTCGGTGATTTTCATTTGTTCCTTTCAGCAATTGGATAGAAAAAAAAAGAGAGAGAGAGAGAGAGAGGAGAGAGAGAGAGATGGAGAAAGAGAGGGAGCGAGACAGAGAGACAGACGGACGGAGAACGACGGAAACCCGGAAAAATACACAGACAAACAAAAGGATGTAGAGAAAAAAAACCATTTCAGAGAGCAGAAAGAAAAAATGAACAAACACACCAAAAAAGCGACACAGAGAAAGAAGGATGGCCAACAGACAGAAACAGAAAAACAACAACAGCCTGGCAGAAGAACGACAGACTGACAGAAGAAAGACAGACTGACAGAAGACAGACAGACTGACAGAAGAACGACAGACTGACAGAAGACAGACAGACTGACAGAAGACAGACAGACTGACAGAAGACAGACAGACTGACAGAAGAAAGACAGACTGACAGAAGACAGACAGACTGACAGAAGACAGACAGACTGACAGAAGAAAGACAGACTGACAGAAGACAGACAGACTGACAGAAGACAGACAGACTGACAGAAGACAGACAGACTGACAGAAGATAGACAGACTGACAGAAGACAGACAGACTGATAGAAGAAAGACAGACTGACAGAAGAAAGACAGACTGACAGAAGAAGAAAGACAGACTGACAGGAGAAAGACAGACTGAATGAAGAACGACAGACTGACAGAAGACAGACAGACTGACAGAAGAAAGACAGACTGACAGAAGAAAGACAGACTGACAGAAGAAAGACAGACTGACAGAAGACAGACAGACTGACAGAAGACAGACAGACTGACAGAAGAAAGACAGACTGACAGAAGAAAGACAGACTGACAGAAGAAAAACAGACTGACAGAAAACAGACAGACTGACAGAAGACAGACAGACTGACAGAAGACAGACAGACTGACAGAAGACAGACAGACTGACAGAAGATAGACAGACTGACAGAAGACAGACAGACTGATAGAAGAAAGACAGACTGACAGAAGAAAGACAGACAGACAGACTGACAGAAGATAGACAGACTGACAGAAGACAGACAGACTGATAGAAGAAAGACAGACTGACAGAAGAAAGACAGACTGACAGAAGAAGAAAGACATACTGACAGGAGAAAGACACACAGACAGAAGACAGACAGACTGACAGAAGACAGACAGACAGAGAAGGGACAAAGATTGGCACTGGAGTCAGTGGCAAAAGAGGAGAAAAAGAAAACGGCTGCCGCCCACAACAGAGAGCTAGAGACGGAGACCATCATCACTAGCTTGGAATCGATGCCATAAATATTCACAGACGAAGTTGGTACGCTTGGAAGAAATAGGTTGTTTTTTTTAGTTATATCTTAAGGATTTGAGACGTTGTTTTGTTTTGTGTTGTATAGTATAGTATAGCATAGTATAGTAGAGTAAAGTATAGAATAGAATAGTATAGTACAGTACAGTACAGCACAGTGCAGTAGAGTAGAGTAGGGTGTGGTATGGTATGGTATGGTATGGTATGGTATGGTATGGTATGGTATGGTATGGTATGGTATAGTATAGTATAGTGTATTGTGTTGTTCTGCGATGTGTTTTATTGTATTATTTTGCATTGTGTTGTATTGTATTGTATTAAAGTGTACAATACTATATTCTATCACACTGCATTGCATGGATTCTACTGGAACTATGAGACATTGTATCGAATCGTATCGTATTGTATCGTGTTGTGTTGTGTTGCGCTGCATTGTATTGTAGCTTCTTCTTCTTCTTCTTTCATCTGCCGCTGGTGCCTTTCGGCGTCGCGGGGAGACACAGACGTCTGTCTGCAGCATGGCGGGAGGCTTGATGTAGTGACAGGTCATGGGCTCGCAGGGTGTCAGCCACGGAGTCGCTCTATCGTCTCCTTGGTCTACCTCTGGCTTTCCAGCCATTGTGTTTGGTGGTGTATGCCCGTAGGGCTGGTTGGTTGGGCGGCATTCTAGTGAGGTAACCAAACCACCTGATCCTTTGTTGTTCCATATGGTGGAGAATTGGTGTTAGTCCGACCATGTCTCTGATCACCTCATTTTTGATCTTGTCGCGTCTGGTCTTGTTGACAGCTTTTCTCAGGCAGCGCATTTCACATGTGACCAATTTTCTCTCTAAGGCTTTTGATAGGGCCCATGTCTGACACTGGTATGTGAGTGTTGGAACGAAGATGGCGTTGATGAGATTTGCCTTGGTGCTCATTGGGATGCTGGAATGTTTTAGAAGGGGGGCGAGTTGGTAACTGACTGCGTTCGCTTTCTGGCATCTTGTTTCTATCTCTCTGTCCAATTTTCCATCTTCAGTAAAGAGTGAAGAGTATTGTAGCGTATTGTATTTTATTGCATTCTACGGTATTGCGCTCTATTATAGCTATATTATTGTATCGTAGTGTGTGTTCTGTTGTGACGTGCTGTCTGTACTGCTGTGCATTGTTTTGCATTAGGCTGGATTGGGTTGGATTAGATTTAATTGTATTGTATCGTATTGTATTGTATTGTATTGTATTGTATTATCTCTGGACCACCGACCCTCCCTAAACAGTGTTGTTGATATCAACAACCATAGTCATCTGAATATAGTGTGAGAGTAATCACTTATTCTTACGATATAATACTTAACATTAAAAAAACCCACATCAGTTAGAAAAAAAAGAAAAAAAAGAATGTATCTGTTCTGGAAATTTCTCTGGGGTTACTGTCAATTGTACTGCTGACCATTATTCTCTTTCCTGGCAAAGCCTTTCTCAAACAGCTAATTTTGTTTGTGCTCTCTCTCTCTCTCTCTCTCTCTCTCTCTCTCTCTCTCTCTCTCTCTCTCTCTCCCTCTCTCTCCCTCTCTCTCTCTCCCTCTCTCTCTCTCTTTCTCCCCTCTCCCTCTATGTCTCTCCCTCTTGAAAATCACATCAAGAAAATAGGGTCGGCTCATGTTTGTTTTTTTCTATTACATTTCAGATTTGATTCTTCTTTGGTAAGAAATAAAAAGTATTTTGTGACAGACACTTCGCTTTGTGTCGTGGGTTATTACATTAGTTACCGTTAATCTCTTTCTTGCCAAAGCTATTCGCAGACGGCTGGGTGGTTTGTTTGTTTTTTAAAACCAACGTAAAGACATAAGGTCAGATCTTGTTCCTGTGCTAGATATTTGAGATTTTTTGTTCGTGAGCTGCGAGGTTCACCAATATTGAGATTTGTGCTTATGCTACCGTTTTTGCCCACCAAGAATTTAGGTAGCTGCAATCAGACTTCGGGAACAACGTCTAAACATGACACCACCAGCCTGCATGCATTTCTTTAAAAAAGATATTTTTGGGTCATTTATTTTTACCCACGCGAATGGCTTTATTTTCAAGAAAAAAAAAGAACGTGTTTTAACGTGTGGGCAAGACATTCTAATCCATACGTTTGACGCTTATAGTCTCATCGGAAGGCCTTTCATGGGAGCGGGTGGAATCAGCGCTGGTGTGGACTCCAAGGGTAAACATAATAACGAAATAATAATAATGCATGGAAGTTATATAGTGCTGAATCTTGTAAAGCAAGAAATCAAAGCGCTCAGATGAATTTAAAAAAAATTATTCTTTTATATCGAGGATAATGGAATTAGCAGTCATGTGCTTTTTTTTTTACATCCAATCCCCGTGTGTATGCGGTTTTGTCAATTTTGTCATCTGTTCCCACCGGCACACAATGGCCTACTCTTTCGAAAAGCGGAACAGGATTTAACGTGTGCGCAAGATGTTCTGCATGCGTTCGCAAACGGGGCCTCGGTTTATTGTCTCATCCGAAGAACATCACTTTGAACGGGCGTCTCAGTGGTGGCTGGAGCCCAGGTTGATCTATCGCAAGCGCAACGCTCTAACCAGTAGGCTATTCTACCACCAGCCCCCACCCCCTCCCCTCCCTGGTTGTAATTGATTCTTGTTTGTTTACTTTTATGTTTGTTTTCTGTTTCTTGATGAAGCTGGGGTTGGGCATTTCCCACCTTAACACCCTAACGGTCATCCAGAATAGGCACTCTGTCTCATCACCATCACACCCAGGAAGCACTGTGACACTGTACATGTATACACAAGTTGGCAGTAGGACATATTTTTCAGGAGGGAAGGCAAGTTTTCAACAGTCATACACGCGAACTTCTCATTCAGTGTGCAATTTCAATCTCACAGTAATTCCCAGGTGGGATGAGTAAGAGTGCACATTCTGGGTGACCCTCAGAGTGTTAAGCTGGGGAAAGCACAACAACATCAACAACTAAAGGACAAAAATGATCCACTAAAGGACAAAAATGATCCAAAAATGAAGTCTTCGCGCGTGTATGACTGTTTTCAGAGTTCCTTGTCATTTAGGCAACCATACTCTGTCTTCAAAGGATCATTTTTGTCCTTTAGTTGTTGATGTTGTTGTGCTTTCCCCAGCTTAACACTCTGAGGGTCACCCAGAATGTGCACTCTTACTCACTCATCCCACCTGGGAATTACTGTGAGATTGAAATTGCACACTGAATAAGAAGTTCGCGTGTATGACTGTTGAAAACTTGCCTTCCCTCCTGAAAAATATGTCCTACTGCCTTCAAGACATTCAAAACTGGATGACTCAGAACAAGTTACAACTTAATGCCGATAAAACCGAAGCCATGTTCATAGGGACCCAACATAAACTTTCCTCTATCGCAAAAACTTCAATAGAATTCGGCAATACGTCAGTTCCTTTGTCCAACTCTGTGAAGTATTTAGGAGTAGTTCTTGACAAAATACTCTCTATGAAAAAATTCATCACCCATACCTGCCAGTCTTGCTACTATCAATTACGGCGCATATGCGCGATTCGCAAGTATCTGTCCACTGATGCAACTTCCAAGCTTGTCACATCTCTCATTCTTTCACGTTTAGACTACTGTAATTCTCTTTTGGCTGGCCTACCAGCATCATCTATCCACTCTCTTCAACGCATACAAAACTCTGCAGCTCGACTGGTCCTAAGAAAGAAAAAATCTGAACACATCACTCCTCTTCTGCGATCTCTTCACTGGCTGCCTGTCTCACAAAGACTGGAGTATAAAATCAATACCCTCTGTTTCAAATGTCTCCACAAATCTGCACCCTCTTATCTCTGTAACTGTCTTCATCTGTACACTCCATCCCGTTCCCTTCGTTCAGCCGCAGATACTTTGTGCTTTCGAACACCCAGATTCAAACAAACCACTGTTGGCCGTCGCTCCTTCTCTGTTTCTGGTCCATCCACCTGGAATGACCTCCCTCTTTCACTTCGCCAAAAGCCTTCACTTGATTCTTTCAAATCCAGCCTCAAAACACACTTATTTCCTACCTGAGACTTTCCCCCCAAATATCTGTCCCTAATTTTCAACAGCATCTTTCACCTTCTAAGTGTTGTTCCGAGTGTGTGTGTGTGTGTGTGTGTGTGTGTGTATGTGTGTGTGTGTGTGTGTGTGTGTGTGTATGTGCGT
The DNA here is from genome assembly GCA_028751875.1 of Rapana venosa. Taxonomy (NCBI): domain Eukaryota; kingdom Metazoa; phylum Mollusca; class Gastropoda; order Neogastropoda; family Muricidae; genus Rapana; species Rapana venosa. Next base: position 56,408,388 of record CM054143.1, on the reverse strand, counting down.
GTGTGTGCGTGCATGCGTGCATACGTGCGCGCGCATGGTTTTTAAAATCTGTTGTTCATTATGTTCAAGGGGAGTTGCATGCCTGTAAATGATTGAGTGCAAGCGCTTCGATTTGTTTTGTTTTTTTACAAGATTCAGCGCTATATAAATTCCATATTTTTTTTAAGTACCTCGCCATATAGGCAGCCATACTCCGACTTCAGAAGATTTTTTTTTATCCTTTAAAATGGATGAGGGCAGGTTGTTGTGTTAAAAGCTTGTCATGGCTGAAGGCAATCTCAACACAACATTTGAAAACATAACAACATTTTAGTGTAGGCCTTGGCAATTAGCTGACATCAATGCGCTTTGATTTGTCTTTGCAAGATACAGGGCTATACAAGTTCCATTTATTATTATTATTATTATTATTATTATCATTATTATTAACTGACACAGCTTTTGGCCTGGGCCAAGTCCTCCAGTTGAGAGTGAAGGCTGTTATGCTAAGAGCTTTTCGTGGCAGAAGACAATCTCAACATAATAATTCAAAGCATAACAACGTGTGGATGTAGGCTTTGGCGCTTAGCTGACATCAATAACCTACACAGCTTTTTGACCTGGGTGATATTCATGGACATGTAATCAGATTACGTCCCTGTATGAGATGTTTGGAAACTGCTTCCTTCTTATTTGTGTTTTATTTATTGTATTGTGTTCTTTTATTTAGAGGATAAGGGAACAAGCCCTCGTGTGCTTCTTTACATCCAGTCCTCCAGTGTGTGTGCAGTTCGGTAAAATTTGTCATCCGTTCCCACCGGCACACAATGGCCTACTCCTCTTTGTTTGGTGTGTGTGTGTGTTTACATTATGTTTGTGTGTGTGTGTGTGTGTGTGTGTGTGTGTGTGTGTGTGTGTGTGTGTGTGTGTGTGAGTGTGCGTGTGTATGTGTGTGTGCGTGCATGTGCGTGTGTGTTATGTTGGTTGTGTGTGTGTGAGTATGTGTGTGTGAAGCCAAGTCAAGTCAAAATTGTATTTCCAGATAGTGCATTGAATAAGCAATGCGTTTGTTTTTTTCATGAAGCCGTCTATTTAAGAACAAAGAATTTGGTAATATTGAACTACAACATTATTACAACCATTGATAATTAAATGTACCAGTAGTAAAAAGAACAATAAACTAATACACTGGGGGAAAAAACCAACCACACACACACGCGCGCGTGCGCCCGCACGCACGCATGTGTGTGTGCTTCAAGTGACACTGTGCTCTTTTCTGTCCAAATTTTCTGCACACACATCAAGGTGCACTTTCACAGATTCCGTTGTTGACTTTATACGCACATCTCTCTCTGTCTCTGTCTCTCTCTCCCCCTCTCTCTCTTTCTTTCTGTCTGACTGTCTGTCTGTCTGTCTGTCTGTCTCCTCCTCCCTCTCTCTCTCTCTCTCTCTCTCCTCTCTCTCTCTCTCTCTCTCTCCTCTCATCTCCTCTCTCTCTCTTGTGAGAACAAACGCTATGTAAACTTCACACCATTTCCGGATCCATCTTTGGCCCCACCCCTTCCTAGCCGTTTCTGTCCACCCCCTCTCCTCCTTCACCAATGCTCTCCCCTTCTGTGTGACCTCATATCCTCACCCCCTCCCACCATCTCCAAACTTTTCCCATTCTTTCTCTACAGCCCATTTCTCAAACCAATGTCCACTCTTATCCCCCCCTCCTTCCCTACCCCCAGAAAAGGACCACAAAAACCTAAAGAAATGTCAACCGATTTCTCCATTGAAAACGATGGAAATTGGGAATCACAAGTTAGACAATAAAGAACACAAACAAAAGACCCCTGCCCCTCACTTTTGTACGTGTGCGTGCAAGCAAACACACATATGTAATCAAACACGCATGCACAAACTCATGCACGCATACACATACGCATTCACTCACGCATGTACGCAGGAATGCCACGCAACGCACGCACGCACGCATACAACGAAAGCACGCACTCAAACACGCACGCACACACACACGCACGCACGCACGCACGCACGCACGCACGCACGCACGCACGCACGCACGCACACACATTAAGCCCACAAAATTAAAACAAAGAAACATCCATTCAAACAAACAAGCAAACAAAGAAAAACTCCAACCCCCACCCGGAAAAAAAAAGACCAACCAAACAAAAGATAGTAAGATAGCATTGATAAAATATCAGAAATTAAAAGATCAATAAAAACAAACCAGAACATAAAAAATAACAAAAAGTAAAACACAAAATCCCAAACAACAAACAACAACAACATCAAAAGAAAACAAAAAAGAAACAAGACAATCAAAACAAGGCATACAAAACAAAACAAACGGGAAGAAAAAACACAAAAGAAAACCACAAGCAAACAGTTCAATTCTTGCTAACTACTCTGACCTTCAGAAGAAAATATAGAGAATCGGTTTCTCGCCTGTTTAGAATATTTATGTCCACTGAGCAAAAAAACACCAAGTTGGGATGCAGTATGTTTGTGTTTGTTTGTTTGTATATGTGTGTGAATTGTGTGTGTGTGTGTGAATATGTGTGTGTGAATGTGTGTGTGTGTGTGTGTGTGTGTGTGTGTGTGTGTGTGTGTGTGTGTGTGGTGTGTGTGTGTGAATGTGTGTGTTAATGTGTGTGTGTGAATGTGTGTGTGAATGTGTGTGTGTGTGAATGTGTGTGTGTGAATGTGTGTGTGTGTGTGTGAATGTGTGTGTGTGTGTGTGAATGTGTGCGTGCGTGTGTGTGATGGAGAGACTGATTTCTGCTCGTAGACATTGTTAAAAACAACACAACCTGTACACCAAAACGTCAATTTTACCTTTTGGCTTTATTCGAATATGCTCTCTCTCTCTCTCTCTCTCTCTCTCTCTCTCTCTCTCTCTCTCTCTCTCTCTCTCTCTCTCTCTCTCTCTCTCTCTCTCTCTCTCTCTCTCACACACACACACACACACACACACACACACACACACACACACTCTCTCTCTCTCTCTCTGTTTCTCTGTCTCTGTCTGTCTGTCTGCCTCTATCTCTCTCTCACACACAAACACACACACACTCTCTCTGTCTCTGTCTGTCTGTTTATCTGTCTATCTGTCTGTCTCTTTCTCTCTCTCTCTCTCTCTCTCTCTCTCTCTCTCTCACTCACACACACACACACACACACACACACACACACACACACACACACACTGAGCCAAAAGATACACTTAAGCAAACAAACCACTGTCTCCCACCCCCTAGCAAACCAACTTAACTCCATGCGCTTTCCAATCCCTCTTTAACCCCCACTCTACCCCTCCTCCTCCCCAGTCGTTTTTTTCCTGTTCCCTCCTCCTTCCTCCATCTGTCTTTCTCTCCATTCTTTCTCTGTCTAGTTCCTCCTGCTTCTATTCCCCTTCCTCTTTTCTTTTTCCTCCATGTCCCATTTCTCAAGCCGTTGTCCTATTCTCTCCCCCCTCCCCTCCCTCCCCTCTTCCCCTTACTGCAAACCATCTCTAGCTCAAAACATGAAGCATGAGAAGCTATGGTGTGTCCACCGAATTGTCCGTTCTATACAACAGGTTATGCGATTAATTTGAGCAAAGAAATAGAGGAATAAAAACAGAAAACATAAAGTAACATATATACATACGCACGCCCGCGCACGCATACACACAAGCGCAACGGCTCTCACAAACATACGCGCAAGTGCGCGCGTGCGGATACACACATACACACACT
>CM054143.1:56392160-56394660 GCA_028751875.1 Rapana venosa | reverse complement strand
TTTTGTTTGTTTGTTTTGGTTAGGGTTTTTTTGGGGGTGGGGGTAGGGGTGGGGTACTCTTAGGATTTTCTTTTAATTACTTGCTTTTGGGGGGGGGGGGGAGGGTTGTTGGGGGGGAGCTGTTTTGAAAAGGGTTATTTCCCTTGTTTTTATTGCGAGACTGTATAAGTATTGGGTTATTATTATTAAGATGTATCCCTAACGGGCGGGGACTGGATGTAAAAAAGCACATGTGTGCTTATTCATTATCCTCGAAATAAAAGAATTTGTCATTGTCATTGTCTCTCTCTCTCTCTCTCTCTCTCTCTCTCTCTCTCTCTCTCTCTCTCTCTCTCTCTCTCTCTCTCTCTCTCTCTTTCAGGATTGGTGTATCACAGTTGAATGTACACAAATATCGCTTTTCACCTACAAATGAGAATACCGCATGCCCTGCATGTCTAGACAGGAAAGAAGATGAAGGACACTTTGTATTTAGATGTCCCCTATACCAGGACATTGGAGGCACCGTGGTCGAGTGGTTTAGGCGGTCAACTCGTGATCCAGAGGTCGCGGGTTCGATCCCCGCTCGGCTCGGTGTTGTGTCCTTGGGAAAGACACTTTACTCCTATTTTCCTCACTCCACCCAGGTGTACAAGTGGGTACCAGCTCTGCTGGGGAAGTATCTGGCGACAGACTAGCGTCCTGTCACAGGGGTGGTGAAAACCCATCAGTTCGCTTAACGCTACAGAAACCGGGATAAGCTCCGGCTCTATGGGCCTTCTGGCTCGAAAGAACATACTTTCTTTTTATACCAGGACATTAGACAGCAGTACAAACTTAACGTTGATGTTGATGTTGATGTTAATCTAGACAAAGGGCTTGTCAGTGTACTAGCTTGCAATTCACAAGCATCTCTAGTAAATCTCGCCAAATTCCTTTTAGCTGCATTTAAACTCAGAACTTTATTGAAAATATGAGTAATTAAAAGTGAATCACCTCCAAGATTAAGATTGTTTCCATCTGCACTCAGCAGTTGTTTGTTTTGTTTGATTTTTTCTTTCAGTGAACATGTTCATGTAGTACCAGTATTGTGTTTCTTGATCATGTTATATATTATGTCAGAATAATGTTTGTTTCGCCCCATGAAAGGGGCTGTTGGCCTGTATTCATTAAATTTCAGAGCTCTCTCTCTCTCTCTCTCTCTCTCTCTCTCTCTCTCTTATTATTATCATATGTATCCTTAAGGGCGGGGACTGGATGTAAAAAAGCACATGGGTGCTTATTTATTATCCTCGAAATAAAAGAATTTGTCATTGTCATTGTCTCTCTCTCTCTCTTTGCTTGTTCTTGGGGTTTTCTTTTATTTGTTTATTTGTGGGGGGTTTTAAAGTTTTTTCCCTTTGTTTCTACTGTGTGAGAGTATGAGTATTGGGTTTATTACTAAGATGTATCCCTACGGACGTGGACTGGATGTAAAAAAGCACATGAGTGCTTATTCATTATCCTCGAAATAAAAGAATTTGTCATTGTCATTCTCTCTCACTCTCTTATACCTGTATCCAAAGCAGGTTTAACCTAATTATGCTAATTATTGAACTGGACCTCTCCTCCCCTGCACCCCTCCCCCTCGTCCGTTTATCCGTATGCCTACAGTTGTGGTTGTGTGTGCGTGTGTTTGTGCGTGCATGCGTGTGTGTGTATGTGTGTGTGTGCACATGTGTGTGTGAATCTCTGCCTATGTCTGTGCCTATGTCATATGCGCACGTGCATGCGTGCGAATGCATGTATGCCTCTATACCTATCTGTTTGTCTCTCTCTGTGTCTCTGTCTCTTTAAGTCGATGTGTGTTTGAAGAAAGAAACCCTGAAAGAAATGTGTGGTCAAAATCAACCTCAGGTCCCAGCAGACTGTGAGAATCAATATCAACTGTTTTCCACCCGTCTGTCTGGTCTTCTGGAGGCAATGAGGAAGGCCTCCAAGACAGTCACATCCATATCCTATTAGCATTCATGCCCTGATCCATATCTCATTAGCACTCATTCCCATTCCATGTCCCATTAACGTTGATTCCCGATCCATATCCCATGATTCTCAATTCCCTTGATTTACACGGAGTAGACAGGGGGAATACTTATGTGTCTTGCTACCTGTTCGTAATCAGGTTTTGATGTTAGTGATTAGGTTCTTTGTTAAGAAAAAGTGCGTGATCTACCTGTTTGTGTTCATGTTCTGATGTTAGAAATTATGTTCTTTGATATGGAAAGCGTGTCTTCCTATTTGTTTTCATGTTCTGGTGTTAGTAATTATGTTGTTTGATAAGAGAACTGAGTCTACCTGTTTGTAATCAGGTTTGAATATCAGTAATAATGTTCATTGATCAGAGAAGTGTGTCTGTGTGTAATCAGGTTATGATATCAGTAATAATGTTCATTGATCAGATAAGTGTGTCTGTTTTGCTTGTAATCAGGTTATGGTGTCAGTAGTTATGTTCATTGATCAGAGAAGTGTGTCTGTTTTGTTT